>JAWNNQ010001104.1:1800000-2335863 GCA_035044765.1 Leucophenga montana | reverse complement strand
GTCATGTTTTTATGCGTCTCGAGTTCAGTTACGTATTGCTGAAAAACGCAGCCAACCAGGCAAAAGACGATGAGTGCAATTTAAACTAAAAAGGATCTAAAAAGAATTGACAGACCAGACAGATAGGTGCTGCTATGATGCACGTCTTTCACCCCCGCACTCATTTGTGTACCACCGCGGTCGCACTCACTTTATTTTACATTGAAATTGCACATGCAATTGTATCGCTCTCTGCCTCTCTCTCATTCATTCAATTGTGATTTGCCTACTCTGTTGTGTTCGTGCCGCCCACTCTCTAGAACAACTCTGTCGTCAGCGGCAGCAGCGCAGCTTCTCTTCTTTAGCCGCGCCTGCATGAAAAAAATTAATTTGTTATCTCACTCGTTGCTTGGCATTGTCTTCGTACTATCACCCCCGCGCAGCTGCCATATCGTCTGTTGCCTTCATTGCATCTGCTGCTGCCGCCGCCTCCGCTCGTTCCATCATTCCTTTTGTTATCGACAATCCGTTCCAGCACAGAACCAGTGCAACGTACTTTGACACACAAACAAACACATAACGCAACGCAGCGCACTCGCGAAACAAAGAGCAAAAGTGCAATAACCAATTCGCAACTTCAAAAACGAAAAAAATATATATAAAAGTGTTCTGCAATTCGATTTCTTATTTTGTTTGTTTTCATTGAAATGGAATTCGCATATACATACATATGTATGTATGTAAATGGTGTTGGAATGGAATGTTGTACTGCATAAATATGTGTTTAGTTAGGTTTTTAAAGAAAACTTTTACACAAATGTATCCCATTTTATTGTAAGAACATTATTTTGCATAAAATAGTAGCCGAATAACGAATATAAGGAGTAGGCCATGCAGACCTTCCCCAACCCTCCCAATTTTTGAGTTTCACGCACATTTATTTATACTATAATGCACTTCAGCATACGCTGATCATTGACGTAAGTTTTTTTTTTATTTTTTTTTTAAGATCAGCTGTTATAGACATGTATAAACATATAAACAGATATAAACATGTTCTTTATTCTGTAACAGCTGTTTGTGAAATTGGAAATACTTACATACATATGTATGTACATATTTTCATAACGAATTTGCGAATGTAGTTTCTTCTCGTTGGCGGGCGGAGGCATGGACGGACAGTTGAAGGTGACCAACAAAAAGTAGGTAAAACAGACGAAAAACTAAAACGAAAAAATTTCAGCAATTTAAAATATCAACAACAAATGTAATAACAGTTAACCATGCTTGGTCACTGTTGCGCCGCTGCCGATCGCTTAAAATAGCAATTCACCCGCTTTGCACTCTCTCACCCACCCCTGCGTAGCATACTTTCTGTGAGTCACACTCATATCTTAACTCTCGTTCTTGCCTTAACAAAAGTTGTTTGTTTTTGTTGTAATAGCTGTTTTCGTTAACGTCGCAGTCGGCGTCGAAGCGTCGCTGCCTCTGCTGTGGCTGCTTTACTTTCATCATTGCTTCTACAATTTTTTTTTGAGTTTTTCCATTAATCTGCCGTTGCAGCGCTTGTGATTCGCACGCGAGCAAAAAAAAATTCGCATACAATTCTTTTTTTTTTTCAATTTATTTTGTATATGTATATAATTTTTTCGTTTTATACTTTGTGTTGCTGCAAAATAAAAAAAAATAAATATTTTAATATAAATTCGCATACATTTCGAAATAATTTTTTATACGTCATTTTTCGGTGTGTGTGCATGTGTGTGTGTATTTGTTTAGTCATCTTGGCTAAGTTTGACAAAAAAAAAAATCAAATAAAAAATTCGGTCGCTCTCTCTCTCTCTCTTTCTTACATATCTACATTGTTTCAGTGAAATTTTTCTAAAAATTAACCAAAAACTGTTCTCATTCCGGCCATTCCGTTATAAGTTCCGGCTAAAATATTAAAATTTAACTTCCAAAAGTGGAAAAAAGACAAATTCTACAAAAAAAAATCTCAACAAAGACAGAAACGAAGAAAGGACAATAGCCAATTACAGTAATAAACGGCAAAATCTGCAACTGTTAAAACTAAAAACAGCAACAAACATTGAAGTAAATTCGAAGATAAAAACAGTGAAAAAAGCGAAAGCCAATTTTTAGTTTTTGTTTTTTTCATTTTGCGCAAATCTTTTTCAACAAGTTTTACCAGTTTCAATTGAATTGAACCTGCTTAAACAACAACAAAAAAGTACTTGAACCAAAGAAAAGTCGGTCGAATTGTTCAGATTTCATCGAGCTGTGCTAGCAAACATAAAACGAAAATAAATTCTCTGCGCATAAATCACCATAGAAAAAAAATAAAATAAATAAATCGCATACAAAATAATTTATATACATATACAATATATACATATCGTATATGCATTAAACGATTAATTGTGTCGATAAACCATAAAACCACCAAACGCAATCGAAAACAACAACATCATCATTATCATCGTCATTCAACCAGTGTCAATCGCCATATTTGGTTCTGCAGTTGTCGTTGCCGTCTCCTTCGTCGCCGTCATACAAAATTGTCGTCATCGATTACCTTGTCTGAAATCTGAAAAAATAACGCTGAAACTCAAACTAAACCACGTCGTACACTAGCCTAGGTTTGAATCACATCACCCATCAACCCAACCCGCCATTCAACGTAACATCATCAGCGTCACAGTCAGTCAAGATGTTTCAGAGCGACTTTCACAGAATGAAAAACTTTGCCAATCCACAATCCATGTTCAGAGTAATAAATTGAGCTCAAACATTTTATATGTATATAAATAGTTTTCACAATTGTTTCGTCCATTTTGTTTATTTTCAGAACTCCGGCACTGCTAATGCTGAACAGAATAATGCCAACACAGTTGTTGCCGGCCGTCCTAATGATGCTAAGGATGAACAAACAAAGCCACAACTAGAAGATGCAGCAGCTGTTGCACCGCAACAACAACAGCTTGAGGCTGAAGGGACTGAACATCTGTTTAAGCATCCATTGCAGAATACATGGACTTTGTGGTATCTGGAGAATGATCGTTCGAAATCGTGGGAGGACATGCAAAATGAGATAACCAGTTTTGAAGCAGTTGAGGACTTCTGGAGGTAAGTTTTATATAATACTATATACTTAACTTTATGTTAAATATAAAAATATATAAAAAAATATTTTCTTTCAATTTCAGCCTATATAATCACATTAAGCCACCATCTGAGATTAAAGTTGGCAGTGATTACTCGCTGTTTAAAAAGGGCATTCGGTGCGTATATATTACATTTTAATATAGACAATTTTAAAGTATTTAAATAGAACAGTTCTGGTCATATCATGTATCTGTCTTTTGCACCAAAGTTTTGATATTGTAAGCAGAAATGTTTGATAATAGATTTGTAGATAGATACATACCAATTTTATCTGCTTGAAAACATCAAATTTCTGGAGGTGTCTTTTGTAGATCTCCATTACAATGTGTCAATTTGACCCATTCACTAGACAACTAGACATATGTCGTACGACTATTTTAAGGAACACTCAGATTATAAAAATGATGACATAGTAACAGAAAAATACACGATTTTCAATTTTATGTGAATAATATCAGATCAGAGCTTCAGGAGGCTCGTGTTCACAATTAAATGGCTTTGTCATGTTCAAATAAAGCTGCTGCTTATCAATAAGTAAATATGGTTCCTGCAAGTGTTTATTGACTCTTCAACTTCGTTCTTATGCAGTTTAGCCTTCAGATATGTAAACTTGCTTCTTAAATTGATCTTTAATTGCAGTTTGAGATATAATACCTAATAAACTCGGGCTTGATAAGAACCACCCATCGAATTATGAGCAGTTTCCAGTTTATTTCAATAAATTAGAAGCTACATCTTATATCTGCATCTACTTTTACTACTAATCTTTCTGTACACCAATTTCGTCTGGATTATCAGAATGTTCAAGTGTTTTTTGAAACCTGGTTGCAATCAAATGTTTTAAACTCAGAAGATTTTTTTAATAATTATTATTTATAAATAGTTGATATGGTGGGGAGCACTAGTTGTCGAGATTGGTATCTTTAATAAAATATATGATGTATTGGATCGTTTTATACCGTTATGTGTGCTAAGATTTGAACCTAAGAAGTAGAAACTCACTTCAGTATTAAAAGAAACGTCTTATAAAAATTCAAAGCGTCTGCCTTTTATTAAACTAAATATGCAAGTGCCCTAAGTATGTTTCTAAACTCTAACCATGTTGCTTATGATAAAGTCAGTGGTATTCAAAGAAATTTTGTAGATTGTAAGACTTTTTTTCTTTGAGTTTAGTAATATTAAATGGGACTTCTGTTATTTTCCGTCGCGTTAATATTTCTGCAGTAATTGTGCTGAATCAAAGTGATGACAATATTTGTAATTTGTTTGCGGACTTTTTTAAGTCCAATTATTATTCATCTGAATATTAGTATTCCTGTGATAGACGCTGACACGGTGCCTTATAATATGTATACACGTTTTTATCTGTTAACACCTGGGAAATATGACCTCTTTTAATGCAAAGCAAAAAAACTTTTACTTTATTTAAACTCTTAAACGTAAAAATTTGGCTTGCGAATCTATATTTGGTGTCAACAGAAAAATTTCTCTTTTCACTGAAACAGAATATACACGTATTTGTTATTATTGGATCAAGAGGCTTTTGTCACAAGTTTTTATATGATAAAACGCACAGATCTTTTACTAATGTGCAATATTAGTCAAGTTGTCCGTATTTAGTATTTAGTTACAATTACTCTGAAGCTCACCATTACAAAATGTAACTCTTCACCAAATTTGGCTCTAAAATGCAGGCCAATGGAACTGAAATGTTGTGAAGTAGATATTTAAAATTAGGGTTTTCTCTAGGTTGGTATAACTGTCAGTTGATTACACTTCACTTCTTAACGCGATGTTGATAATGCTGAAGGGTTGAAAATGTTAATGGTCAATGTTGAAATTACAGGCATAATACGAATGGTACAAAAAGTTCAAAGCGCACCATTATGTGGTAGATGATTTTTCTCCTTCTTATCTGATGAGAATATTAAAAAAAAAATTAAGGAAATTGGTTCTGAAAATCGTTGTACGATCATCAGAAAGATACCAGTCGACCATTGAGTCTCATTCGGATCGATGGAGAGAATTATGTAAGACGTTTTGAGCAGAAGACTAATTGAAGCGCGATTTACAGTTAATGTCATTCCGGAAGCTCCGTATTCGGCTGACATGACCTGACCCTGTATGACTTTTTTCTGTTCCCACGGCTGATTTTACCATTTTCGCGGAGTGCGTTTAGAAGTGTTTGAGCGGATAAGACTTAATAGACATGTATTACTACTGAGTTTATAACTGTGATCTTTAACGCATGAATTTCTAAATAAGTGTTGCTTATACAGTAATTCAGATATTTGAGACTCGTAAAAATTGAATTTTATTTTCGTAGATAATACTCTTACTCTTTCTCTTAAGCGTATATTTTAGAAACTGGGGAGCTGAAAATTACAATTATCGTATAAATTCAAAGTATCTAAAATTTAAACTAGATGCGCTCCAAAAACTGTGGCAGAACTTCAGAATTGACTCTGTAAATACTAATTCCAAAGCATCTCGTCGCTTTCTTTATGGCGACAGAACTTTGCACATTAGATCTGCATAAGTTGCACTGCCTTCTAGCCGTTTATAAAACTACTACACAAACATACTCTCAGAAACTAGATATTTATACGCCTGAAAATACGTAATATAGAATCCATTGAAGTAGATACTCTACTAATTGTATTCATTTTTGTTTTCTCTCTATCTAGACCAATGTGGGAAGATGCTGCAAATAAGCAAGGTGGTCGCTGGGTGATCACACTTAATAAGAGCTCTAAATCAGATTTGGATAACTTGTGGCTTGATGTTGTAAGTATTTAAATAAAAAGAAATCTCTTAAATATTTACAATTTATTTTTTTTTTAATTTAGCTGCTGTGCTTGATTGGTGAAGTTTTCGATCATTCTGATCAGATTTGTGGCGCTGTTGTGAATATACGTGCCAAGAGCAACAAGATTTGTAAGTAATTAATGATTTATTGTTCTTTAATTCTGTATTTTTAATTAACAAATATACATTTTTTATCTTACGATAGCCATCTGGACAGCAAATGGTAACAATGAAGAAGCTGCACTGGAGATTGGACATAAATTGCGCGATGCACTTCGTCTTGGACGCCAGAATTTGCAGTATCAGTTGCATAAGGACACCATGGTCAAACAAGGCTCTAACGTGAAGTCGATTTATACTTTGTAATTCACGCAACGTCTTTGGCAACTTTAATCCGATTATAGTCAACATTTATATTTTAACTACTTACGAGAGAGAAAAGAAAAAAAAAATCCCTTTGTTCGAAAATTCACAAAATATGAAAGTACATAGACAGGAGATAGAGATATTTTATAACAGCAAAGGGTTACGCATTATTATAAAAGAAAAACACACTCACAGAACGAAATGAAGCATAGAATTTTAAAGAAATCAAATTGTTATTGGAAATGGCAACGAAATAAAATACCGAAAAAGAAGTGTTTTTGTTTCGTTTAAATTTGAATTGAATTTGGGGGAAACGGTTGAGCGTAAATAAAAAAAAACTAAAATATTTGGGTGTATGTATATTTTGTTTTGACCATTATAAATATGCTTATATAACTACTCATAGCTACATTTATTTAATTAAAAAATCGATGCATATGTAACAAAAGATAAGGAAACTTTTTGGTCATTTCAACCACGTCAAATCTTTGGAAGACTCATCGTTAAGAAGCTGTTAAATGCTGACTAGTGCGACATAATGTCCTCAACTCTGCGCCGCAAATCTTTGCGCCGGCAACGTTCTAATGCATGGCATAAATTGAGAACTAACTGACGTGGATCGTTGCATTCGTCCTCCTCGAAGAGATGCAGCAGACGAAAGACGCGAGATTTGATATCACGTGGAAATTGTAATTCAATTTCATCCATGTTGCCCTCGATGATGCCCAGTTCACGTCCAAAAGAGCGCCACGAAGTACCCATTTCTTCAGAGAGACGTTTGTAAATGGCAGTGCGTTTGCGTTCGGTAAATGCAACAGCAAAGCCCGGCGCGGCTGGCGGTGCTGGTTGCAGCGGCGCTTGCTGTTGGACGGAACGTGGCGCAGCAACAGTAGCGGTAGCGATTAAAGGTGTAGGTGGGCCAACGCATAAACTGTTGCCGCTGTAAATGGAATTCTGATTTGTCGCTTGGCCAATGTGTAAAGTGCGACGCAATTCATCTGCCAATCGCGTCTCTTGGTACTGATTAAACGGCTCTGCGGTCGTGATTTCTTTGGGCGTGCAGTAATCGGTCAGCGCATGTTGTAGCTCAGCACCACCAATTCCGTGGTCGGCCATTTCACGGAGTGGTTCAATGTTGCACCCGGATAGCTCGTCATGGCGCTCCAGACAGTCGATTAAGTCTTGTATATTTTGAATGCGATCGCTTTTGCGTACGCTGCCAATTTCGTTTGCAAATGTTTGCTTTAGCTCGTCCAAATATTCCGACGTGATCGTTTCGCTTGCAAGTTTTTTGAGCATATCATAGGCCCAGTGATTTGCAGTCTCCACCATTGTTGCACTTAGACAATTTATGAAACTGGCTGCGCAGGAAAAGCTAAGAAACTGAATTGTTTTTTGCTGCTGCGTCAGCTGCTTTTTGTACTTTTTTGCGTTTAGTGTTTCAAGGAATCAAATTGGCAGCGCATGCGAAGTTGTGCAGGTTGGCAGCGCCATTTCGTGTGAATATTTTGTGTGCAAGTGTAAACAAAGAAACCAATAATTTTCGATCTTCATTTGAACTTAGAAATTGACATAAAATTGGTAATAGAATTGGTACATTCATATGGCAAAGTAGCTGGAAATAGTAAATATGTTTGCAGTTCTGTAAAATTGAGCCAAATATTATGCAAATATATTAAACCTTGTTTCCACTTAACTTAACAGTAAACAAATGCAGTAAAATTCTCCGCAAGATGAATGGTGTATTTGGCCCTTAAAGGAAGTTTGCAGTGTTCCAATTTTTGTTAATACCAAGTTTGCAGAGCTTTCCCAGACTTGTTTTTTCCAATGTATGACACTCCTCATGTTTGGAGACTGGACTGGAACTCTGGACTGCAGCACTGTTGTCCATCCGGATAAGATCCATTTATCAACTATGTAGACAAATTGTTTTATATGTGGCTACTCCTTAGTGCGGCGAAACACGCCTATTAATGTTTGTATGAAGCGTCTGCCTTTAGCAAACCAGATAGATTTTAAAGTTGATATTGTCTGTAATAAAAAATGTCTTTACACAAAAGTGGGAGGTGGGTTTGTGTGTGGTCTATCCCTAATAATAGAGCGGGACACACCCTTTGATGTGTATTGGAAACATCTGTCCGTAGGAAGTCAATATATCTATATTAAATCTGTCCGTAGGAAGTCACTATATCCATATTAAATTTGATATTGTCGGCAATAAAAAAGTTATTCATACCAAAACAGTGTGTTTGTATGAGTGCCATCTCTAAGCGGGACACGCCAATTGATCTTTACGTGAGGTACGGTACCTATCCATTGTAAAAAATTGTATCGTTTTTAAGTTGATCTAGATAGTAGTAAAAAGTTCTTCATATAAAATATCAAAAGTGAGCTGTGTGTGCGGGGGTGTCATAACGATTTAATAAACTCGTACTTTGTATGGCTAAATATAATGTAAAAACCGATGTTTGGTGCACTCAAACCACACTCCAAACTTGGTAGGAATTTCCAAAAATCTCGCCTTATTGAGCAACTGTCTAATTATAGGGAATCTTTTCTACAGAATTCTAGTTTGAAGTCCTTTTTCTTCCGAATATACACTGTGAGAAATTGCTTTTCATTAGAAAAATGGTGTAAAAATTAGAGTAAATAATATAAATAAAAAATTGCTGTTGTCAAACAAAAACCAACAAATTACAGTTTTACAAAATCTTGTACAATTTACAATTCGTTTCTTTTTTTCGATGCTGACAAATGTTGGGTGAAATACTTTTTGTGGAGCTATAAATATTGTGGGTGAAAGCTGCCTATAATAAAACCATTTATAAATTATGACGACGCAGCCCTGGTATCAATGAATTGATATGTTTTCTATGCTGTGCACCCCTGGTATGTTTAACCGTTTTAACACGATTTGAACGGTGTAAATCGAGTAGTTGCGGTTGCGGTTATAAAAACAAATGCCCCAGCGGAGATTTGGTGAAGCTGATTTTTTTTTTGATTTGTCAGTAAAAGAAAACATTGAACGGCGAACGGGTGTTGAAAACAAAAGCGAGAAAGAAGAAATCGTTTCATAAATTTTAACAAATATTGATTGAAAGTCGGTGGGTGAAGACGGTTATTAAATTCATTTATTTAAACAAAATTTGTGCACGCTTTAATCCTTACACACACACAAACACACACACACACAAACACACACACACAAACACACATACACACGGCACAGCAGCCGAGAGGATATACAAAAATATAAAAAACAAACGCATATAAACTTTTGACCGATGTAAAAGTTCAGTGCCACCAAAAAAAAAAAAAACAAAACAAAAAATATTTTGCAAAAGAAGAAATTGAAAAGAAAAAACAAGAAAAACAACAACAACGACGACTGCTGCGACGAAATGAAAAACGCGTCTATAAATAAAAGACATTGTATTTGTTTATTTTATAAAATTAAACAAATACTTTATGCCAAATAATTGCAAATAAAAAATGCGAACATTTTTTTTAAGTTAATAATAGGCGAGAATAATAAGAACAAGAGCACAGAAATTCATAACAAACAAAACAAAATATAAAGGAGACTGCGCCGCATTTCTTTTTGCATTTTCGTCCTGCTGGCAACTGAAGCCAAACGCCGGACTAAAGTGGGCGCGTCAAGCGATAAAAAAAGCAAAAATGCCCAGCGACAACCACGCAAAAACTTCATCGGATATTGAGCATGTCGACTGGAGCACCGGCACCGGATCTGGACATAATTATGCAAATGTCAGGTAAATGATTGGCGCTGTAAGGAAGCGGCTTAGATAAATTAAGTTGTCATTATTAAATTAAAATAGCATAATCCGGCTATATCTTTATCTGTTAAAGCAGTGAAAAGCTACAATTTACTTAAAGCCATTATCAAATATAAAGGGTGTTTTTTTAGAGGTTACATTTTTCGAGAGAGATTCAAATCATCATAAACTGAACAGATCTGACAACGCTACTGTCATTTGTGCTCAGTTTGGTTGCCATTTTATAATGAATAGACTAACGCCGAAACAACGATGGCAAATTGTGAAAATTTATTACGAGGAGTGTTAACGTGCGTTACGGCCATTTTACAGTTGGCATATTCGTCCATCCGAGCGACTAATTCTATTAACAATGGATCGTTTTCGCACCATGTACACTCTAAATAAAAACTTGTCGAAAATTGAACTTTTAGAATGCTCCATAACCGAGCCAGCCTACATGCCCGAAATCATATTAAAACGCATAAAATTATTTTGCTATTAACCAAATTTTCATCTTGAATTTCTATCTCAGTATATTAATTCAATTCAAAATTCTAAACCTCTAAAAAAAACACCGCTTATATGTAGCGCATTTAGTGACAATGTATAGAGCGCGCTCAATTACCTGCCCTTGACTGGGTCGTCGCCGCTGTCGTTGTCGTCCTTGTCCTCGTAGCTGTCTTTGAGCCCCTCAGCCGATTAAAATAGTTTGGCATGTTTCAATAAGCATTTTCATTAGGACAAAATCAAATAAATAATTCAGTGGCAAACCGCAAAGTAAATAAGATGAATATAGATACATATGTATCTAGATACATTTTGTGCATACATATGTATATTCTTTTATAGTTACACCATCTAGTCACAATATATTTTAGTGTATTTATATATCTGTGCGTGCGTACGCTTGGCTACTAACGGGTGCTGCAATTGAATTTTCACAGATCTCTAATCAGTATCTAAACATTCAAATTTTTTGGCGCAATGCCATAGAAGTCGGACTTAAAATGTTTTTATATCCTGGACCCATAGGATAAAAGGGTATATTTAGTTTGAACAAGTGTATGTAACAATTACCAGTATATATTCTTGATCTGCATCGGAAGTCGTGTCGATATAGACATGTCCGTCTGTACGTCCGATCATTTTGGAGAGTATAAGATATAGTCTCCATTTTACTCTGTACGTAATGTGTATTAAGTGAACATATCAACCCCACTTTTAGGGGTAGGCCCATATAAAAAGGTCACATTTAAAAATTTTCTGTATCAAGTTTTATAATTTAAACACAATATTTAAAATACAATTAAGAAAACATCAGAGACCCCTTAAAGTATATATTTATTCGTGGTCAGCAGGACAAGACGAGTTGATCTAGACATACTCGTTTGTCTGTCTGTTCGTTCCTGACCCCACTATTCCCTCAATCTTTAAAATATTAGTTTGAATGTTGGTACGGAGACCTCTTATAACCAGAAGCAAAACATATATCCAAAATTTTAAAAATTGAAATTTTTAATTTAATTCTTTCTAATAATTTCATACGCAAAAAAAATCCTCAACCACCTATTCCTTTTACAACCGTCAAAAAGGTAAAATTCATGCCAAATATATACAATATAGGTATATGAATAAAATATAATGCATTAAAAACTTTTAAATCTAATCATCCCTACAAAAGTTTAAGCACTAAAGTGTTTGACCAGCGTTTCCGAACAAAAAAGGCAAGTGTGAAGAGTATTAAAGCGAAAGTTATTCTTGTTTAGTCAGATTCAATGTTTTTGGGATCGCTGACTCCGAATCTGCTATCTGACATCAGATTTTCGTTTTAGCTTGGCCTCTTTAATATGTCGACATACGGTTCACGTACGAATTTTGATTTATTTACCTGATTCGTTTAAACTAGCTACGAATATTGTCAGCAGTTTTGAACAGATTCTTAACGCTTACTTGATTTTTCTTACGTTTGGATCCAGATTTTTGCTTAATTAATATGGACTTGGAAATTGCTAAAATGAAAAATAAGTAAGTTAATGAAACACATTTTTCATAGAATAGACTTATATTCAATATATTTATCATATTTATATAATTAATTGGAGAGTTGTTCTGTTGTTGTTAAAGGTTTCAAACTATTTTTTGACTTTTGACTAAATTTTTCATTATTTTATTTAACTGACAGCAGTACATATCCCTTGTGATAGTGGTAACACGTTTACATATACTCTTCGTGTGCCAATTAACACACCTTGTATAATATGTACCATATATGTATAAGTACATATATTTGTGTCATTACTAAAAAACAATGTAAGATACATATGTATGGATGTGTGTTGGATCTTTTATTATACTAAATATTTATAGCAATCATGATTGAGACGTTTGATTGTAGCTTTTAAACGTATTGCAGATTATATATAGACATATATAATATATATATATATATATTTCTTTCGATGGAAAAAACGCAAGAACATATTTATTTTTTTATGGTAGTTAGTTGTTTTGGCTGAATTGCTGCTGCCCTCATATACTTTTAATTTATAAAACACTGCTCTGCTCTGATAAATACACGCTTCGTTAGTTAGAACGTCGTAGCTATGACTAATAGATACTTTGATTGTATCTATATATATATAGTAAGAGTCGTGGTCTATCAATGCGCTCGCGCGCGTCTGCCGTCAATAAATTAATAATTGTACGGGTAATGCTATTAAAAAGGCACAGTGCAATTGCATAGCATATAATTCATTTATATATTATAGATTATTCAAATTGTTATTCATTCAATTATCGCCGTCAATCAAAATTAAAATTGGCACAAATGGGTGACCCACATATTGTTAGATATAAACACACAGAACCACCTGTCTGTCATTCCCTTGTCATATGCAAATTATTCTAGACATTGCAACTTTTCTATGCGATAAAATGATTTTTAATTGATTTTGCATAATAATTAGATAATATAATGATTGATATTGTTAACGCTTAAACACCTATTAAATAAAATAAACCCAAGGATTTGCATTAAAGCTACTCGAAAATTTATGAATGGGTTGAACTATGTTTCTCTAACATGTTGTAATATTGCAATATGAAAATTAAATATGATATTTAACTGGCTGAAAGTTATTTTTTTATTTTTTGAAGAGCGAACAGTAAAAACACCTTTTTTCAGAAAATATTTCAATTTAAATTTCTTAATTTGATTAAAAAAATTGGGCTTTAATTATTTGACTAAGAAAATACAAATGAGGCTAAAAGCTTTAAATATGCATTTGCTTATTAAATCCCGCATAACACTGTGATTGGAAGACAATATATTGTGCTTCTCTGAAATAGCATAATATAGCCAATATGGATATACTGCAACCAACACTAGAGGAACACAACCAACAGCATTATTGAAATTATCCCAAAAACTTTATCATAAATGCTTCGAATCATGTCATCCGTAACTAACATTCACAGAGATAACATTTTTTAAAACAGAAATTGTTCGTATCCGAAATAAATATGCCTACTGAAAAACTATCTGAACACCCTAACTTTTTACTCTTTACTGACATCTATAATCAAAGTTAGTTAAATAAATATAATACCAAAAAAATAAAAAATAATAAAGTATCAGATGTATCGACCAACTAGTTTTTCTCCTATGTATCTATGAAACATCAACAAGGGAAAACGTTAACTTCTGTAACACCGTAGCTCTTATGCTATACACACGAAACCAAAGAGAAAACTTTTTTTGTGGAACCTGATATAATAGTAATAGTGTGTGGAAAATTTATTTCGGAGGTACTCCAAAAATTGTTGAACACGATCATTAATATACTTGTATATGTGAAAATTCTTTTCATTAGAAGTCATCTCGTTGTGTATCATGTTGGAATTGTTTATAATAAAAATGTTTTTCATACAAAAACCCAAAAAATTTAAATAGTGGGTTTGTATTGGGGCTATCTCTAAAAGTGGGCGTAGCACATTGATATGAATACTCAATGTACTTAGGGAAAATATAAGCAAATATACTGGAATTCGGCCAGTTATATTAAAAATTATTGCAGCAAAAATGTGCAACAACACACAGACAGACAGACGGATATGTCTAGATCAAATCGTGTCCTCTAGCTGATCAAGAATATATGAACTTATATACGATATAGGGCCAACGATGCCTGCTCTACTGCGTTACAAAGTATCAGACAAAATGATAATACCACTTCATACTATGTGTGAATGGTATAAAAATTAATACCGACAAATGAAGCCACTAAAACCAAAATGTAAACTTTCTCTTGTATAATATATACAAATTTTTGATTATTTTTAGGCTTACTTTCCGTTTCGCATTCTGTTTTGTTTTTTATTGATTTGTGAAGAACGAACTACGAAAATATCTTACAAAAACTGCGTACTAAAAACAAACTTTTTTTGTATTATATATATATTTTTTTTTTACTTTTTACAAATATGAACATCGGTAAACATTTTAAAATTTGTTCGTTTGTATTTCTGCTTATCAAATTCAAAAACCAAATGTAATAAAGAACAACAAAG
This sequence comes from Leucophenga montana, assembly GCA_035044765.1. Classification (NCBI taxonomy): domain Eukaryota; kingdom Metazoa; phylum Arthropoda; class Insecta; order Diptera; family Drosophilidae; genus Leucophenga; species Leucophenga montana. Next base: position 2,321,197 of record JAWNNQ010001104.1, on the reverse strand, counting down.
TAAAGTAAAGTTGTGAAAATGTGAAGAAATGTTAATGATTGAGATTGTACGAGGTGCAAATTGCACTTCTGATTGTCTATTTTTAACGCAACTGTCTAAAGAAGTAAGAGAACAGACTGAAATATGTAAATATGTATCTATAAAAAAAAAATGTTTTACTTTTATAATTAAGCAAAGAATAAAGGTGACAACAGAAATTTAAGCAGGGTTCAGGCAGCAAAAATTAAGAGGTGCTTCAATATATAATAAAAATTTAAAAATGTATGGTTGTTGTTTTGAATGCTGTCATTGGTCATTAACACGTTTTTGGACACATCTACCATACCCTTAAGACTTTTACTATTCTCTAAAAATCTAAATTGCCTATAAAACCAGATTACGGAAACCGATTAGCGATGGAAAATCAGTTGAATTATTATTTAAATTATTCTTAGCACTTATTGATGGATGCAAAATTGAACAATTTGGACAACAATATCATTCGATTCGAATTTCACTCAGTTTTATAGCAAATTAATTATTTTTTGCCATCGAGTTCGCAGTGTTTTCTTTAAATAGTTTATTTTTAACTCTTAAAAATAGACAGTCGACATACCTCACAACAACTCGGTTAATTTAATACTTAAGCTTAGACGCACCTATTGAAACACGCTGTAAATACACAGTACCAGAACCATCTGTAAAAATGTTAGAATGTTGAACCTAGTTCAAAGCGGTTAATATATTGTCTTATGTGAAAAAAACAGCTGAAAAGCGCCGATCCCAAAACGAAATGTGAACTGCAAATGTTTATTAAGCAAACTCTGATAAGTAGAGTGTGTGAGAGCAATAAGAACAACAACAACAACAATAAGAATAAGAATAACATTAACACAGATTAGATTATGACAACAAAAACATACCATACTCACATAAAATCACAATAGCAGAACAAAAAATAAACCAACACAAGCGTGTTAAGTTAACACTTAATAAATTATTAATACAAAGAAAGAACAAATGAAATAAGAGAAAAACTTAACTTCGGTAGAACTGAAGATTCAATACTCTTCACAAGTATCTTAACAAATTACTGTGAATGAGATTAATTTTAATGCTAAATTGCTCTGTAACGGTTCTCACTTTCGGGAAGATTTTGGGAAAATGAATTCGACAAAATGGTAAAACGTGAAAACCCGACACATAGGCTGGTATGTGATAATTTGAATTAATTTCATTTGTAAAATTATAAAATTTTAGCAATAAAACCTGAAAACCTGAATCTACTTCTAACAACCTGAAACTACTTCTAAAAGTAAAGCTTCCGTTCATAAGTAGTCATCATATCGAATTTGAAGTTTATAATGACTGTAATAAAAAAGTTTTTCTAGCAATAACTATTCAATATGAAAAGTAGGCGGTGGGTTTGCATGAGGGCTACTCCTAATTGTGTGTGTGGCATAAACATTGCGATAGGCTGAACGTAGGAACATAGGAAGTCTCCATACACGATTTCAGATCGATTTCTTAAAAACTGAGGTATAGGTTTTAATTCACATAGACAGGGTACAGATAGACGGAGAGACAGACGGACATGGCTAGTTCCATTAGTGTCGTCGAATAGGTCATAAGGTCTCCTTTAATGCGTAACAAAATCCATGACAAAATTATAATACTATGCACACTACGTGTGAAGTGTACAATAAATTATAATCAAAAACAAGGCGCAAGTCTTAAGTCAAATTTCTAAAAGAGGGAAGAGTCACTTTTCCTACTGGATAAACAGCAAAACAAAAACAAACTCAGCTGCCAACCATTGACACCAAATATTGTCGTAGACCGGGGCTTTGTTGACGGAATAAATTAAAATGCCAGCTGCTAATCCACGCAAGAAACCAATGAAATATAATTTCTTAATGAATTAACGAATATTTACATACAATATATGAGCTTACTAAAAAAACTTACTAAATAAAGGCGGGGAGCACAAAAATAATAAAACTTTATGAGTTGCTTAAAAAGCATTCGATGATTGAGTCTTTGAATTTTTGTGGAGATAGGGTAGGAACTACTACAACTAAAAATGCTAAGTATTTCCTTAAAAGCCAGTAAACAAAAAGTGTATATGTACATATTTATTTTGTTGATAACTGAATGGCTGAAGTGCGTTTGGAATTAATTGAATAGGTTTCTGAGAGGCAACGAGTGCAATATAAATTTGATGAAAGATAAAAATGTACATTATGCAATTGTTGTTGAAAAACGCAAAGTGCAAAAATCGATATTATATATATATATATATATATATATATATATATATATATATATATATATATATATATATATATATATATATATATATATATATATATATATATATATATATATATATATATATATATATATATATTTGATATATCATTATAGTCTAGCATGATTAACTGCTGAATAGCTAAATTTCTATGACGTTTAATTTTATAGTATTGTGAGTGATAGCGTTGTCAATTGCGCAGGAAGTATAGTAAGTCTATAATGGAATGAGGTCAGCAAAGCTCACTATAGATTCTTAAGTATTGAATTTCTATATATAAAATAAAATACTTCTTATACTATTTACATATAATGTGATATAGTATCATTAGTCTACCAGAAGGTGTTTAAAGCATTAAAGTAGACATCGTTGACCCCATAAAGTATATGGCTTACAAATTTGGGCCTCATCTCAAGAGCTATTTTCTCTGGTAAAGTTTTTCTATGTATTTTGGGACGTAGACTTCAGCAATGCAAAAAAAAATGTTATACTCTTCACAAGTAGTGTTGTAACGCATTAAATGAAGCATAGGTCGTGACCCCATAAAGAAAATACATATATTCTTAACCAGCTTAACGAGACGAATCCAACAACTACCCACGTCTGTCTGTATGTGCGCTTCATAACTAATTCCTCAGTTTTTGAGATCTCCATCTAAATTCGGATTTGGAGACTTCTTTTGTTCCTTGGCTTGCTGGAACTACTAATATACAAAATATGCAATTCGGATAATGATGAGAAGGAGATACGAAGAAATAAATATAATAAATGCCAAATTGTTTTTCGAGAATATTCTGTAAACAAATCTTAAAAAAAGTAGTTGTAAATTTGGGAATCTACGCACCAAAAATACATAGAAAAAGTATATGAGAAACCAGCTCCTTTTTCGTATAAAAGCTATACATTTATATACCCATCTACTTTGAACTTCCTGCTACTAATGACACTGTCGACTTGATCGCCACGAATGGTTGCCAGTGGTTTAATTTTAAACTTCCGCTTGAGGAATATGCAGCGCTTCAATTTGGATCAACATTTTGAAATACTCAAAACTAACTTGTTGAACGATGACCCTGGTTTTGCGATAAAAAATATCTTTTCGAATGAGGTTAATTTTCATCAGATTATGTCAGCAAGCAAAACAATGATTTAGGCATGAGAATGAACCTTTCGATGATAACTGACTTTTTGTGGTACGAATTGAAAGATTTCGATTTCGATTAGGTCTGGTTCCAAAAAAACTTTGCAACTTCCCACACCGCTGCGCACCCCATAAACTTTTTGGTCACAAAATTTAACTATTGTGTTATTAGCCAGCCGTTTCGAAGATGTCATTAGCCCATCCCGCAGTTGCGATTTAACACCACCCTACTTCTTTCTTTGGAGCGCTATAAAAAAACCGTTGACTAAGTGCCCAAAAATTGGTGTTCCTTAATGACCTATTGCCGAACCAGCCGAGGTGCGCACAATTAATCGGTAGAAACTTTATATCAAATAAAGAAAAATTCGCTGGATAAAATTATATATTTCTTGTTCTTATTGCTAATTTATAATTATAAATAGCTCACCCTTTATTTAACTTTGAGCATTGTATCAAAATCAAGTTCAAGCGAATTTTTTCTCGTTTTGTGCAGATTAGAGAAACTGCGGCGCAGTTTGTAGATTATATATATATATATATATTTTTTTTTTGAATTTGTTTTGAAAACACCCAATCCGGTTAAAAAAAATATTAATAGTATGTATGTTTGTATAAAAGTTATTAATGCTAACCGCAAAAAATTGCAAGTATATGTATACACGTAACAAATTAGTTAAACAATAGGGAGAGCGTATATAATACAATACACTAATGATTCAATTGGTGATGGTAAGTGCTAAAACTACGCCATGATGACATATTTTCAATGGATTTCTATGCCAGTATGAATTTACGATGCGTTTTTGTTGACGGAAAAAGTACTTCATAAGAATAAAATAGAAATATCGCATATAATTATGCGATTACGAACGGACGACAGAGTCAGCAATTTTTCGTATAAATCCGTCCATGCGTCCGTTCATCCATCAATCAATCAGACAGACAGTCAGTCAGTCAGCCAGTCGGTTAATATTTAGAGCAGCAAATAAAAGTAAAAATAAAACAAATTATGTAAATTAGTTATAGGTAGGTATTATATATTTTTTGTATTCGTGTGCCGGCTTTCGTTTATTGATTGCTCGTGTATTAATTACTATTGATTGGCATACATATTTAGATACATGGGTGCATCAAACGATTCACTAACTGAGCCACTGAACAAATGACAGGCCAGATTGATTGATGGACCTATTTGCTTATGCATATAGTATGAAAAAGTTGACTGATGAAATGCCACCATCATAGCTCTTCACTTCTGTATCTTTGTATGTATGTGAATAGTAATTTTCGTATAGCAAAGATTATTTTTAATTGTTGGCAATCCAAAAGTAATAAAGCACATTGTTCCTATGCAAATCGATATTGGAACACTCAGCAAATCTGCTTGTGACACATGCCTTTAATTGTTTTATTTTTATTTATTTTATTTTTTTTTTTTTGTGATTTAAATGTTAAACTGGTTTATGTGCTTGGCGGTTTTATTATCGTTATCATCATCATCTGCTGGCTATCATTCAAACACTTGACAAAACCACTTTCCTTATTCCCGAAATATACTTTCATTATTTTTTTGTATACGTCATAAAATTTAATGACTTTATGCAAATTATTGAAATTACTTTTTTAAACTGGTATGACAAATGGATTTCATCTCAATTCCGTTCAGATTGAAATCACTTATTGAACAGCTGTTATACCCTTTTTTGTTTTTGTTTTTTTTAATTCTGCATTTTAAATTCCGTGCGGCGCTGATATTTATTCGATACATTGTTTTTAATATATGTACGCTAATATATGTATATAATTTATTGTAATTGTGATATATATAATTTTTGTAATTTGACTTTATACACATGTCGTTGAAAAAACAATGCATTAAAGTGGCATTAATTGCAGGTAATTAATTGTTTACTAATTGTGAAAACACCTTTCGCAAAAGTGTAGTATTTAATCTACTCGTATTTGTGTATTTACCAATACATATATGAAAGTTATATTTATAAAATACCAGATATATTGTAATAATTCTGCTTAGATACTAGTATATCTAATCGATGAGTAGTAGTGAACTATACGACGACTGTCTGTATGGTTTATATCTTATCTCATTTGATAAGTTTTAAAGTGCAAAGGTACTCGGTATATAGTGTTGAGTACTTTGATAAACATTTGTTTCTTGAAAATATTGAACAAAATTTTACCCATTTTACCGCATTTCTAAAAGATACACAATGCTAAAACGGTTTGAGATTTAAGTAGTTATTGATTGCATGTTTATTACTTAAAGCAGTAATTGGGAATTATATAGAATCGTAGTTCTTTAGGAACACCGCAAGGCGGGATCCTCTCATACCTTCGTTGGACATAGAAGAGTAAAAGTACTGTTAAAATTTAGAAATATGGTATGTTCTTATAAAAACCACTCTGAAGAAACCGTCCTTATGGCCAGAGAAATGTGGTTAGGAGTAAACTCATCTAAAACAGAGCTTTCTTTCTGAAGAAATACCAGATTTATGGTTTCATTCCATCAAGCTTAAAAGAAACTCCACTACAATTTAGTTATAGTGCCAATTTGTTATGTCTAAAATGGTGAATGACCTCAAAAATAATTCATTGGCTCTAAACCACAACTGTCAGACAGATACTCATGTATTGGGTCGTAGTATGGTGACCGTACTAAAACAAATAAGTAAGGTACTATGAACACGGGAGCACTTTCTCCCGCAAGACTTTTTGGGAAAATAATACTGGCTACTGATTAATACTTACGCGAAAAACCATTCAAACCTGCAGTAAATGACTACTCAATTGAACAGATAAATCATCCTTTCAAGGCTAGGTTGGATATCTGACCTTGCGGGGCCCACAAATGCAATCAACATTTTTACTGATGGCTCAAAATTAAAAACCAGTTCAGCGGGTTCGGTGCCTACTCTGCTGATTGAGACCTTAATACGTTATTCAGGTTTTCAAACCGACACTGCATAAAGGAAACAATTATGACGTTTAGAGCGTCGCAAATATTTGTGACTGACCCAAGGCTAGTGGGAGATGCCTATCCAACTCTTACAAACCATGGGTATCTCTAACGGTGCGGTCGGACGCGGTATTGACATGGACTGAAATCCACCTAACTGCAGTTTCAACAGCCATTCCTAACCTAACATAGAAACTTAAATGTATTTAACTTTTAATCAAATTTTGTTGAATTTTAATTTAAATACTTCTACTAATTCAAACTAATTGTACTGAAAACCAAATAGAAAACTCAATTCAATTTCATAAATTTTCGAATACTTTGAAAACCAATTTTGTACAATTAAGTTGTATAAAATTCATTTATGTACGCTTACATATACCTCGTATTTGCTTTAGTGTTCTTAAATTATTAATTTTTATAGACAAAAGGTTCAACTCATCAACATTGTTAGTAAATAAATCCAAACGCATAATTTGACCAATTATTCTAGCACTAATGACCACAAATACTAGCTAAACAAAATATCAACTAAAACTTAGAATTAAAAGCAATAAATTGTTGTCGCTTGTGCTATACGTTTCATGACTTATACACAAGTATCTATGTATTGTAGTATGTTTCGATAGTCTCCACATAGTATGTTCTAATGTTTGACCTAGCGTCCTTGGATCAATAAAAACGTATTTAATAAGGAAAGTGTTGGGTTCTTCTTGTTGCGCTTCAAAATTGAAATAGAAAATATTTATATGCCAGAAGGTAGTACCCAACGGAAACTGCGCTGTATATAAATATATATAAAGGGTGTTCCATTTAGACGTGTGGTACTTTGTTATCGACTGAAATTTGCATTATAGAGTTTTTTATTTTAGTTATGCAACACTACACGAATGCTAAAAAAATGCCACATATGTGGCTACCAAATGTTTTAGCATTATTTGCATATGGGCTATGCCAAATTATTTAGCTTGTGTGAACAACCATGTGCAAATTTTTGAATCGCGTCAAATTTCGTATATGCGTGGCTTGAAAAAATGTATGTGCGACGAACAGACCGATTACACTGTACCGATTGTAACCGATTGCGATACATCATATATGTATGATGTCTTGTAGGCATACTTTTCCCCATTACATAAATTTGCACAAGCTTACTGCATGGGTACAGGTTATAATAAAATTAGTAAAATGTTGCTTATAAATTTGGAGCTTTCATTGAACTACATTCAGTCATAAATCCACAAAGTTTAATTATGTTGCCTACTTTTAAGAGCTGTCATTTGTTATCATTCTTATATTCGTCATTAAATTATATTCAGTCATTACGAAGAACCGAAGGAAGAATTAAACAATCTGCTATATTGTAGTTTAAACTTAATAGATTCTAGGAGTTTATCATGCATCTCAAGAGTCTGTTTTCCAAATTTGATTTAAATCGAAAAAAATATAAAAACTATTTGCGGAATGCGTAGAAACGTACAAAAACCATTTTTCTTTTATATATATGTATATAGTATGTATGAATGTATGTTTGTATAAAATTATTCTATTTGCAGCAAGTTCAACTAAATATTTTTCTTTGCGCTGATGCTGCTGTTGCTTTTTATGCGATAATCCTGCCCATTTTGTTCGTGTCCAACTTGAACTTGGCTGGCCCAAAAGTCTATCGTTAGCATTTTATTATAGCGTTGCCGTCAAAATAGATACATAGTTCTGCGATATTGCTGTACGTAGAGTAGTACCTACTTATTTGTGTAGCTGTCGTCAGTGGATTTTTTGTTTGGTTTTTTTTTTCACTGCCCTTTTTATCCAATTGCCTTATTTAGTCGCATTTTTATTGCTTTATTAAACGCAGACGATGCGACGCACCCTGGCTTGGTTCTATGCTACTTGTCCTTTGGGCTGTCAACAACCCAAGTGGCCCAAGTACTGCGTTGGGTTATATACTTACTACGATAGTTAGATGATGTGTTCTGCTTTAATGAAAGTCTGAAAGATACTGTCTGTCTGTGTTAGCTACAGAATGTAAATACAATATATAAAATAATATATATATATATATATATATATATATATATATATATATATATATATATATATATATATATATATATATATATATATATATATATATATATATATATATATATATATATATATATATATATATATATATATATATATATATATATATATATACATATAGAATAGTTGGCATGTATTTGGCAAAGTGGTTACAACTGAGAACTGCATAAGATAAAAAGGTTTATGTGTATCTTTGGATATTGCGGAAAAGCTTGAATCAGCAATTTATTAATGAAATTTTCTTTATAAAGCGTATTTTGTGGTTGTTCTTATTGGCTAAATAAAAAAATTATAGTTCGAGAATTTTGTATATGTTCAAATATGAAAAAGTCTTAAAGTTTTTGCTGAATTTTATCAATTTAGATTAATACTTTCTTTCCTGAGCTAATTTTTTAGAGTTATATATTTTTTTTTTTTTAATTATTTATTGTATCTGCTCGCTAGAAACTAAGAATAATATTATAATATTATACTATTGGGCCACTACCCACAACCTATATAAGTTTGTGGGTTCCTAATTGTTTTTCATCGACTGGAAAATCAATTCTCTTTAGTCGCGTTTGAGTACTTTGTTGGATCTCGCCAAGAGCGATTTGGTCTGCAAGTCGTCTGGTTCATTGTACTGGACATCGAATTCTGCCCAAATTTGCTCTGTCGTCTTTAACGGTAGGGTACCTTGGATCTTACCATTCTCTTCATAATTGACATTTTCTAGATAGCCGCTCTATCTCTGCCGACAATGTGAAATTTTGAAGGGTCCCATTTTTTGCTTTGCAAATGTGAGTAAACAAACAAAATGCTTGAGTACATTCTCTTGTCCTCTTATTCCAGAATTCTGTTTTGTATGTATAATTTGATTGTTTAAGCTCTAGTATGTATAAATGATGCAGTTGCATATGTAGATACATACATAGATAATAAAACTGATTTTTTGCTGGCCAGTTAAAGTGTAAAAGAGACGGACGAGACAAGCACTGTAAGTGAAACAAAAAAGTATTCTGTTTGTTTTGCTCATTTGACTTGTCTTTCCATTCGATTTGGTCGTTTCAGGTAACGAACCAAGTTCACCATCACTTACAACTAGTTAAAATGTTTCGTTTTCATATGTAATACTTTTTAAAGAACAAAGTAAAAAGAGGAATAGAGTTTTTTTTGTAAGTATTTGCCAAAAGAATGTTTTACGCCATGCTGTAATCAAAGTGTTTTGATTATTACTATTATTTCTGGTTGTGTTTTAGATTGCTTGTTGTGCAAAACTTAGAACTACTTATTATACGACTACTTATTGCAAATTTCATTATGTATTTTTTTTTTGTTTTTTTTTTTGCTTGAATATGTATGAAGTACAAAGAATTTATAGTCGCTTTCTGTTTTGTTTTAAACTATGTACAAGTATTTACTGGTACAATTTTTGTATTACGGGTCGACTAAGTACGAGTTATAGCAATTAAAATTTAGGTTACGTAGCCATTCATATAACGACCTCACATTGTATCTACGTTTATGTATGCACATTTAATTCACATCTTTTGCTAATTAGTTGCTATATGTGGAGCAACGCAGCTGTAACAATGTTTGCTCTACTAATAAGTAAGAAATTAAAACAAATTATATGCAATCTAGTATTATTACTTTGATGTCTGTTGTCTAATCAAATTGTCAGACAGTCGATGATCAGTTTAATTGAAAATCTATTTGGATGAATATTGAATAAACTTTTAATTTCTTTATAAAAGCTTATAGAAAAAAAAAAAATACAATAATTTATATAGTAGAATGCAGTTTAATTATATGTAAGTGTTCTATGTACATATGTGTTTAAATAGGGTGTTTTATTAGAAAGCCATTAGTGTTAAAATATGATTTTGAGAATGTGGCCGTCACGATTTGCTCGGATGTGGCGCATTCAGGACGTCCAATTTTTGACCACATATTATTTAGAGTGAACGTGATGTGCAAACAGGTAATGGTTAAGACTCTTAACTTAAGAGAATTAGTCGCTTGGATGCATAAAAATGAACGTAGCGCACGGTTAATTTATCGAACTGAACCACGATTTTCAACAAAAAATTTACAAAAGTTTTTCTGGCGTTAGTCTATTTATGCTAAAATAGCAAACCAAACAACACAAATGACAATAGCTTTGACAGATCTGACCAATTTATGACAGTTTAATCCGTATCGGCATATTGAACCTCTAAAAAAACATCCTATACATAGTTATATACATTTATATACGTATTGGTTATCACATTACACTGTATTCGAACCTTGCTACATGCACCCAGAGTCAACTTATAGATTTTTGTTGTTTATATTTTTCAAAACGTGACTATATTTTAAATAATTCAAACTAAAAAAAAAAAAAAATAACAATACAAACTAAAAAAAAATTAAAAAAAAAAATTCGCGTGCTGCTCACTTTTTTTTATTGTATTATATGAAACTGAGGTGGAAAAATAAATTAAATATTTAAGCGCATACATTAAACTTGTATAATTTATATATATATATTTTTTATAATTTAATATGAATATGTTATGACGTTGAAAATTAATCATTTTTTTAAACAATGAGCAACTCAGCGAGCGAGTGAGCATTCATAAAGTTTCAGTTTCAATTTCAACGAAATAAAATGCGAAAAAATATTGTAGAAAAATAATTTCTTTAGAGAATGAAGAGAAAACAAGTTCACTAGAATCAAAGTTTCAATACTTTTTTTTTTAACAGAGCATCAGTAATCAATTCCACCTTTGCTACAAAAACAAAAAAAAGTATACTTTAGTATGTATCGACTCTAATTTTAAAGTCGGCGCTAATTTCATTCTGTACTAATAAACATTTTCGATAAATTTCAATGAAGATATCACCGTGAATATACAAAGAGTGTCAACAATTGCAATAAGGAGAGAAAAACCAAGAGGAAGAAAATAAAATAAGTTAGAAAACATGAAAATTAAAATTAAATCAATCGTAGTAGTGTTAAAATAAATTTAAGAACAAAATTTCTCATCTACCCGCATTCTAAAAACATTGAAATTGTGTAAATTTAGTTAAACAGCTGAGAACTACACTTTGATTCTAAAATAGAAACAATAGAAATTCATTTGAAAGTATATTAATAGAAAAGTTTCAATAATCTAAATTCAATTTCAATCGAAATGTTTCATAGAGTGACAAAATACGATGGAAAGATACATAACTAAACGAATACAATATTCGAATCAGTTGTTTACGCTTAAAATAAAATGTTTATATTTTTGTTTACAGTTCAACAATACATTGCAATACTACTAGACCGAGATGCCGGTCGAAAATTTATAACTAATAATCTAGAGAAAAAATTATTAGCATAAGAGAAACTAAAGCAGCGTTGCCAGTTGAGAGATGTATAAAATCAAAGATCATGTCGCATCCAAAGCTATAAGGTCGCCGCCCTTTGAAAAAATCGCAACAATATGTTTTAAAACTTTAGAATCACGCCTGTTGATTGATATTACTCCTGCCACGCTATGATCCCTACAGTTGCCAGTTGAGAGATGTATAAAATCAAAGAACATGTCGCATCCAAAGCTATAAGGTCGCCGCCCTTTGAAAAAATCGCAACAATATGTTTTAAAACTTTAGAATCACGCCTGTTGATTGATATTACTCCTGCCACGCTATGATCCCTACAGTTGCCAGTTGAGAGATGTATAAAATCAAAGATCATGTCGCATCCAAAGCTATAAGGTCGCCGCCCTTTGAAAAAATCGCAACAATGTGTTTTAAAACTTTAGAATCTTGCCTGTTGATTGATATTACTCCTGCCACGCTATGATCCCTACAGCCTGAATGGCGCGTATTTTTAAAAAGGAAGCTATGCTGCTGCACCCTGTATTTTTCCTGTTTCGTAGTGGCCGCCCTTGATACGAATACAGAGCTTCAAACGTGCCACAGCGCTATCACGTTATTCGGTCTCAATTTTGTTGTATTTATTCTTTTAGGACCTCTAATTTTGATGAGGCCTAGTACAGGCCCTAGTGTCTACAATAGAGCAAACACTGTAGTACATTGGAATATGATCCAGCGAGTATTGCGGCCATTCTTGCAATGTGATAAAGTCAGGAAAATTGTTCCATCATTGAAATTTCGTCCTTCGCCAAAGTGCTTTTGAGCCCAGGGAAATACTACAGCCATACTATGACGAATTGTTGATTTTTACAATGTTCAATCATGGATGATTATTTAAGATCAACCGTTTTAACTTGTTCAACTGTGCATCTGAGATCCCAATTTTATCCTGGTTGTTCTTGTTGTTGTAACATACAATTTATTTATTATTTTATTTATTTATTATTTTATGAAAAGATATTGTGCTAAGCGATTTTTTTTGAATGCGAGCGAAAGATAGACCAAAATGTAACCCTAGGTGTCAAGGTCCAGGAAAGAAGCAACATCAACTGGTCGTAACCAGAGGTCTAAAGGACTCAATTGATTCGGTCGGGACGGGACGGGACGGCCAATTAAACAAATGAATTGTAGCGTGCGGTGATTGACCGCATTCGGGACAGCAATTAGTATTGCTTATTCCAATTCTTTCCCTGCAGCACTCGAGCATATTGCTCCATCCGGATCTCATTTGTGCAAGTTTCGTTCTGGTGCTACGAGGAAGATGTTTTTCGCTCTCATTAATAGGTGGTGGTCTTCCGCCTAATACTATATTGTACCTATAAGAGCGTTTAGATTCTTCAATTGCATCTTTATGCAATTGAGTCCTTCCAGAAGTATAATCATACTACTCTATGCTACTATCATTTTATCCTGGTTGATACCAGCGGTTCTACATTGTATTAGATGGTTGGTGGACTTTTAAAGCTTTTTGGATACAGTGCTTTGCTCTCGTTAATGCTCTCTATGAACTATACTAGACATGGGGTCTAAGCTGAACTTGCCTTGCGGCTTAGATTCAAGTATATCTACTAGTATCTCCTTCACTTTGTGTAATTATAACAATGAATTTTTAATATTGCTCGTAATTATTAAAATTTTTCTTTCAAATTAAATGCCCCTGAAATATGTATAGACGACAATTAAACGACAAGTACATGCTGTGAAAGTGATTCATTGTTCAGGTTCGAGGCGTGATAAGAAATTTATCAACTTAAATTGGCTTTTGTTTTTCACACCTACACAGAATATTGCCATACAATTAGCTTTGCTTAACGATTCGTTTTATTTGACGCTTTACTGATGAATATTTATATATAGGTATAAATAATTTATAGGTACTATCTACTTATTAGTTGTGTGTGCATATAAATTGTTGGGATTAACGCCTTATAAGATGTGTACACATCAGCATATGACTGCGTTCGGATTGAGATATCAGTGAATGCTTTGTTGGAGCTATTAAAAAAATTAGCCCATATATAATCATTTAAATGCACTGCAAACAGCAGACGAAACGTTTATTACTTGAAATGTTTATCATTTATTAAAATTTATCATGTAAATGTCCGGGTATAGTTCAATGAGTGCATACTGCATACGAGTATAAGTATAAGGGTAAACAGACCAGACTGACTGGTATCTACTTAAATATTGAATCAACGAATGAATATATCGAATGCAGTAATAAAAGATGAAATGATGTATATACCATACAAGATGAGTATGTTTCTGCTGATGTTGATGTTGATGTGTTCTTTGTTCTGTTCATGCTGTATAGGATATGGAAAGTGCATCCAGCACGAGTCAGTAGCCTTTTTTTGTCAAGACCAGACAGTATTAACATTTTTTTTTATGTTTGTATATACAATCTCACTCTCGCTTTCTTGGTGTTCAAATTACGATTGTGCTTTGTTATATTCTACATGTTATATACTTATGTATGATATATATATATATATATATATATATATATATATATATATATATATATATATATATATATATATATATATATATATATATATATATATATATATATATATATATATATATATATATATATATATATATATATATATATATATATATATATATATATATATATATATATATATATATATATATATATACTTGTAGAGGGTAGTGCCAAGACTTCTTAAATGATATACATACGATAATAAAATATTGGAATTATGATTTTTGATGAGGCGTATAATTTATTTTTAAAGAGCTCACATCGTTTGAGTCATATAATATTATGTAAAATGAAACAAGCTGATTTCCACTGCTATAGATTATACTGCTTTGTATATACACATATTTGTGATTCATCTAATGTTCGCTGTGTTTTACTTTATAATGATCATATTTCTCTCTTGAAAAAGACTAAACAGACGGACAGAAAAACGGACGTGAATTGTCATCATTTTGTGCTACTAAAGTACCATAAATGAATTTTATTTTTTTCATTTTAAAGCATAGTTGTGGAAATGGTCAGTCTACTACGTCAAAAATATTTTTTTTTTTTTTTGACAGCCCTTTGAAGTGAAGATCTTTTGTATCTATAACGAAATGAAAAAAGGCGAGTAAGGTGTTGTATTTGAAAAAGAAATCGACGGATTAGATCAGAAGCGTTCAAGAGATCTAAAAGAAAACAGTGTTTCAGTTACGTCTAGATTCCGTTCGATTATGTCGAAGCATTCTAGCTTTTATTTAAAATCGGTCGTAGAAGCATTTTTAAAATGATCGAAAAGTGCATCCAGTTCGAGATCACTAAACCAGAATTGTTTGATAAAATCTAAGTTATGATAATTGATGAGTGATAAATTAAGATGCACGAGAATGATAAGGGTGTGGACATCTCGAATTAACGAGTCAGTAATATTTTTTATGAATATTGGGAAATGATTAAGCTCAGAACCAGATGGGTGCCGCACTTGCTGACAGTCGACTACAAAC
Source organism: Leucophenga montana (assembly GCA_035044765.1). Taxonomy (NCBI): domain Eukaryota; kingdom Metazoa; phylum Arthropoda; class Insecta; order Diptera; family Drosophilidae; genus Leucophenga; species Leucophenga montana. The sequence goes on along the minus strand of JAWNNQ010001104.1, from coordinate 2,305,813 downwards.
GTAATCTTGTGATCATTTCAAGGTAGTGTTTAGCATTATATAACCATATTAAGTTGTTTTGCTGCGAGTTTTAATCGTTTACAAAGTATGGATATATTACACCATACCAAAGACCAAAGAACAGCCGATGGTGTGGATTTTGGTTGCAGAATCAAAACCTTTAATAGCTTAGGTATAATTAGAAAGTAAATTAGATGGATTAGAGTTCGGCCAGTAACCAAAATTGTACCTTTTGTCTTAAAAGTACTCAATGCTTTTAAAATTATCTCCTAAAGGTTTTCGCTTTTCTTAATTCTGCAACTGCATAAACTGCATGCAAATTATAACATGCGCTTAGCTTTAAAGCACTGCATGCATGTGTACATGTGCATTTTGTAACTGTGCACAGCACACGCAACAAAGTAAGAAGCGCTCAGTCTTAAATTTGTTAAAGAATATTAATTCAAACTCTTGTGTTTTCGCGTAGTATGAATAGATGTTCTTACAGACTCTTTTAGAGCACAGAAAACAGTGAATCCGTCCGAAATAAGATGTCAATAAAATTATCAGATCAAGTTAAGAAAACAAATGTTTTTCGATTTGAATTTTATGTGTTAATTTTTGTGTGATAATTGAATTTTTTTTCAATCGTGTCGAAATAACAGAAACAGCTGATAAGACAGTAGAACAATATTAAATATTAAAACAGTAGACCAATATATACATACATGTCGAAATGCAACTTTGAAAAGCTAATTTAATGCACTAATTAATTGTTGTTTTGCTTTTGCTAATAAAGTTTTGATCTGCTAACCCTATATAATCTAAATTTAGCCGACCAACACATTAAATATTAACAAATGCATACATGCTAAAATGCAATTATACAAAGCAAAATATGTGCTAATTTACTTCAGGTAAGATCAGACGGACAAATCATTTGGATAATATAGTAGTATCCTACGAGATACCTATTAGTCGCCTGTTTGAAACAAATTTTTTTTTGTTTTTGGTCGTTTGTGTGATCATATTAAAAAGTCAAATAAAATGCACTTTTCTCTACGATACCCTTTAGCCCTTTTGTCGCAAATTATTTGCTCGTCTGACCTTAGCTTTACATATCTCTCCGCCCTCTTCTCTTCTGTTGCATATAGTTTGCTTTGATAAATAATTTAATTTATTTCTATTTACTCGTAATCGTAAATCCTTGCTAAATAGACTCATGACTATTTAGACAGCCCATAAGTTTTTTATTGTAGTAAATTATATGGTGCATTACATGCGACATTGCCGTTTATTCGTATGTAAAATCACTGCGCACGCGATTTATTTTCCTTGTCCGTGAACATAAAAAGCTGTTTAAAAAACTATTAGCCGTGGCCCAAAGCGGCGTTAGCAACATTGCTAACAACTACGTGCCGCTTTAAATCGATTATCCATTAAATATGCTATATCATGCGATATATTGATGTTGAGGTCAAGTTCAGCAGTAGATTCTCTTTTATGTATTTTAAAATGAACTTCAAAAGAACATTACAAATTTTGATGCGATAAATATATTAAAACTATTATTATGGATTTTTTTTTATTGCAGATTCGGTTCCGGCAGTAGTCAGGCATCACAGAGTAGCGGCGATATTTGTCGCATTTGTCACTGCGAGAGCGATCCACAGAATCCGCTATTAACGCCGTGCTATTGCTCGGGCAGCCTTAAATACGTACACCAGTCGTGCCTGCAGCAATGGCTGACAGCGTCCGATACAAATTCCTGCGAACTGTGCAAGTTTCCTTTTATAATGCACACTAAAATCAAGCCATTCAATGAGGTTTGTATTACATAGTTTGAAGAAGTGTTCTTGATTTTATAAATTTCCTTTGCAATCATTTTTTTGTATATATACTTTTTTTCATGTTACGTTTGTGCCAATTACTACTATGGAAAACCTTTGCCGGCATTACGTTGTTTTTGTTGCTTCCACAGTGGCGTAGCCTTGACATTTCCGGTATCGAACGTAGGCGTTTGTGCTGTTCGGTCTTGTTCCATTGTGCTGCTGCCCTTTGCGTTATTTGGTCGCTATGTGTGCTTATTGAACGTGCTGCTGATGATGTCCAACGTGGTCTAATTTGTAATTATATATAAAGAAACGACAAGTGTGTAACTCTTTTTATATCATATGACATTATTTTTTTTTTATTATTATTTTATAGATTGGCCCTTCTGGACAAAGTTGGCAGTTGTAACAGTTGGGCTGACAGGCGGCATTGTCTTTTTGTACATTCAATGTAAGGCGTATCTGCATTTGTGTCATCGTTGGAAGGCCAGAAATAGGTAGGTAGAGGGTATACGGTATACAGTATACAGTATACATATAGCAAATTAAGGTCAAATTGTTTGTGTGTTTGCTGCATAAATTTCTCTAACATGTATTTTATTTCTTTGGTTTGTCTATAGAATTCTACTCATACAAAATGCACCGGAAAAAATACATCCGCCGCCTTCACCCGTAGCTGCACACAATAATGCAGCACGTAATAGTCGCTGCGGCGGCGGTGGCGGCCTAAGTGATGCACACATTGTTGGCACAGAACGCGGAATAAATGCAGCTAATGGCACCGTAGAAATCAATGCGTCTTCGAATACACCGAATTACTACAATGCTGGCGCTGCACTGGGTGCGCATCGTTGTGGCACATTTGGTCTTGTCGGCGGTGATGTTGATCCCTCTGCCGATATCATTGACAACGAAAGCGCATGCTCTGCAGCAGCGGCAGCTGTGCAGGCGCACAATCAACGACACTTAATAAATGCTGCACTGCAACATGGTGGCGAATTGGATACTCAATCAGCACAATCGGCACCAGTGCAGTCAACAACATATACACAGCAGCAACAGCAGCAGCATCATCATCAGCATCATCATCAAAGTCATGGACACCATCATCATCACAGCAGCAACAACAATCAATATGCGCAGCAACATGCACAACAACAACAGCAGCAGCAGCAACAACTGCAACAGCAGCAAGTGGCAGTTGCAGCAAACATCGAATGCGGTCAAATGCAACATAACTACGAACGCGATTGGGCGCTGGACGATGTTGTCTCACAGATCTCATCATTTCGACCGTGTCCACAGGGCTCTGGCAGCATGACGCCCTTTCATGACTCCATACACAATGTGCTGGAACACTCGGAAGCCTCAAGTCGCGGTTCGGTAAATGATTTGTGCGCCGGTTCGCGTCAGGATCTCAGCACTGGTGGCATATCGAGCGATACTACAGGCCACGGTGAACATGCACTGCAATTAAGTAGCTTTAGTGGTAAGTTATTTAAAGTTAAAAAAATGGTATAAAAGGATCGTGAAAAAAGCGCTCAACTCGTACTATAAAGAAATAGGAAGGAGTCTATGTTAAAATAATATTCAGTTTATACATATGTATATGCACATTGGTTCATAGAATACAATGTCACGAAGAAGAACAGAGTGCAGAGATGCTACTGAGTCAGTATCTTCATGCTAAATAAACTTCATATGTCAGAGAGCTAGAAAACACCAAACTGTATACTGGATAAGCTACCTCAGGCTCTGAGGAGCATTACCGAACCATTATGTGAGTGCAATAGTGTTCATAGAGAACACCGATGCTAAGAAAGATTCTCAAGCATGTATTAGGACTATTTTAAAAGCCGCTCATCTTCAACTATAACAGCAACTCCAGGAATCAAGAAGTTGCGGTTTTCTCCGACAGACCATTACAAAGTGAATAAATATTGCAGATGTCTGCTCACTAGAATATGTGAGCGGCTCTACACCATACACTTATATGGATCCTAGGACGAGGCGTGTGTGTATGTGGCAAAGAAAACGCCGATGAATTGGTCAAAGAGGAATCCACCAAGCGGGCGGTGGCAACTAATCTTTTAATCTACAACCATCACTTACAGCAAGTCTCTAGTAATTGGATTGGAATACAAATTTGTATTAATGTAAGACTTACTGGGTTAAATATAACGAGGACTAGCGGTCTACTAAAAGAAATAACTCGGAAATCTCCATATTAACGGAAGTAGTAGCAATAGGCAGTCACACCGAGTCATGGCTATAAAACTAGTCTATCCACACTAAGGAATGCTTTAGCTAGAGTTCTCTGAGAGTTCTCCTATAGTTGTTGTAGTAGAACAAAAGGGCTTTGTCTGCTAACTTTATGTTAAAGTTAGCAGGCCAACATTTAAATATAAGGAAAATTATTCATGCTAAATTGCGTGGAGGGTCAATCGTATACTAAGTTTATGCAATTGTATGTAATAGGCAGAAGCATGTGTAGCAGATTCCATTAAATAAATATGTTCTTGATCAGCCCCAAAAATAGAGTCGATTTAGCTATATAAAATATTTAAAGGAAACATCATGGTGCCACCAAACAGCATTTAAAAATGCTAATATGTGCAGCGAAATAGGCTGCTACTATTTTAATCTATTCTAATGTAACATAAAAATCTTTATTAAACATCTTTTCTTTGCTATTTTACAGGCAGCAATGAACATAAAGCGCCCTCGATCAGTTCTGGCGTATCGAATGCCGTTGCCAATGGTCTGGGCGGTTTTGTCTATCGGCCGCAGACAAATAAACGTTATTCCAACTCATCGATATTTCTCGAGAATCGTGATATACTCAATGACTCCATAGCACTAGGCTCGGATTCATCGAACACTTATGAATACAGTACACATCCAAAGATAGACTATCGACATTCGAGTATGCTGGCATCGGCACAGGCCGATAGCAGAAGTGGCAGCAGCGGCGATGCGGCAGACGTTGACGTTGATACGCTTAGCAAAGATTTGCGTCATTACTCGGATACAAAACTGATGGGTAGCAATGGCACTGATGCCGTAGAAGATGATACACACATTGATTATAATAATTCCATACGCTATAAGGATGCGGAGGGCAAACGTGCTGCTGCACGCCAGCTATTATTGCAGAAAACATTACAGCAGGACACTGTGCTGGACATGGAGCTGCCAACATCACCATTAACGCCACCAGCTGCCTATGCTAGTCGCGAACAACAACAATTACAACAGTTGCAGCAGCGACGACAGCGTCAGCGTCAACAGCCGGCTTCATTGCGACGCTCCTTCGATACGGTTGATGTATTCGGTGCTGATGTTACGCCGGATGCTGCAGTCAGACCAAATGCTGCTATCAATGCTACGGATGCACAAATTGATCGTTCACGTTTATTTTTCAAATCGTTGCCAAATCTGAGCAGCAGCTGTGAGAGCCTCATTAAGAAATAAGCTTTTCTTGTTTTCGTTTTTTTTTTTTTTTGCCATTTATGGTGGCGGCTGTCTCTAGAGAACTGTAAGCCGCTTTCTAGTTTAAATATATGTATATCTTTCGCGCTCTCTCTCTCTCTGTCTCTGTCAGAAAATTGCATAAATTGCGTCCATTTTCAAAACGTTTTTCTGCCTTCGTTAAGTTCTATTTTAATAATAATTAATATATGTATTGTATATGATGCTGTATGCAGTTTTTGTTTGATGTTTTTTAGCTATAAGTATGTATTTTGCACTCCAAGTCAAAACAACCACAAGCTCAGAAATGAAAAGAAAACAATCCGGTCAATCATTATGCTCGATACACGCGAGGTAACCGTTGCAGCTACACAGCCATGTTGAAGCGACCGTTGCTTCGTGTGTAGCTGAGTCGCCCATTGATTTTCGTGTTGCCGCAACCGTTGCCAGCAATATCAAAAAATTTTGATATTGCATTGCTGCAACACGTTGCTTCGACGGTTGCCTCGTGTGTATCTAGCATTAGATAAAAGTTATAAATGAGAATAAAATTGTGCAATACAAAAAAAAAAAAAAAAAAAAAAACGGAAATGAAGTTTCAAAAAAAAAAAAAAAATGTGATTTGGCAGCATCGATCGAAGACAGTTTTTGGGCTTAGTCCATTAGTAGTATTCGCCATTATTTTTGAAACCATGTCAAATCAAGTGTTTCACAAAACGAAAACGCTATGACAAATATAATAGAAATATTAAAAATATAAAGATTTAAAACAAAATTGCATACAAAACAATAAATTTGAGACTGTAAAAATGTACGTTAATTTTAATAATTTAATTTTAAATATGTACTACAAAACATAAACTGAAAAGCTAAAGTAAATTATGATTCTATGCTGACAAATGATAAATGATGCAAAGGTTTAGCTAACTTTAAATCGATCGAACAAATATCGAAATTTTATAGTTAAAAAATAATAATAATAATATACATATATACAGGCTGATTCCGTTTCTTACTTTCGGAAAAATTTTGCGAAAGTGCATAAAGTAATGTTAAATTATTCACGTATCAACTGCAATTCATATTACTCAAAGCAAGTGAAATCAAATGGCAAAAGCATCACTTGCGTGTAAGAATTACCATTTTATCGAATTGATTTACGCAAAATTTTCCTGAAAGTGCGAACCTGAACAGGCCTGATAAACTCTGCACTATAAAATGCCGCGTAACCAAAAATAAAATACTTTTTTTCATTTTGTTCTTAGGCAAAAACCAAGCAAAAAAAATATAAATAAAAAATACAAATTCAAAAACCTTATAATAAATCGTGAAAGCAACAACAAAATTGTACATTATCTGTGATTAATCAAATATTTATTATTTTTGGCCTGACATAAAATAATAAATGCAAATTTGTTGCACTTTTAAATGCTTTCGTTCAAAAAATGTTCGTGATGTTGAAGGCAATTACATATATACAAAAATGTTTCTTTAAATTTTATTATTCCCAACTGTTGTAGATTTCAATCCGAATAAATTGAACGGAATCGATTTCATTTAAATTTGCCATTTTTTAACTTTCAGCAGAATTTTGCGTTTTGAGATCACTTTATGTTGAGAATACGAATTTCGTAGTATCAATTTTCATTGAAATCAAAACGTAGAATACTTTTAAAAGTGTGATAAACTGAACAATTTAAATGAAATCGATTCCATTCAATTCATTCGGATCGAAATGTAGAACAGGGAAGATTTTAATTTTGTATTTTGTAAAATACACATAAAATTGATTATTTGAGTAGCTATTTGAAAGCAAGTTCTTTGTTTCTTTTGTTCTTTCGAAAATGCTCTCCTTGTAAAATACAATTTATATATACATAAATATAATAAACTTAATTCATAACGAAATTATTCAATATGAAATGATTTAAAAGAAAAAGAAAAAAAAATAAATATTTAAAAATTAACTACGAAATAATTGTTAAAGTGTTTTATTCTACTTGCTGGTTTTGTATTTAAAAATATTATCAATGCATTCTTAATGTATAAACCTGAAAATTTGTACACTTCAAGGGGTTTAATATTTGTAAATTGAAGCTAATTTAACGCAAAACTTAACTCAACTCAAAAATATTTTACGCCATTTAAGGGTTTGAAAAGTAATAATATATTTAAGAATTGTATGACGTAACTATGTGACTTGTAACTACGACAACTCTGCGTAGCACAAAACTCGTCTGTAGATTAAACACTGTTTTGAATGGAATCTACGAGATTTCTGTGACACCTACCAAGTTTCTCTTTGAAATTCAAATCACTGGACAGAATTTTGTCTAGAGATTTCTGTGACATCCCCGAGTTTGTTTAAATTAATGTTGCAAAATTCTTAAAATCAAAGTTTCGGTTGAAGTTTTTAAAGCATACTTTTAGTAGTAAATTAATAATCGTAAAGCGTCTGAGTTTATACCAGTTTTTTGATTAATGCTTCTAAATTATTCTACGAAATTGAAACTTGCAATTATCTAGAATACGACGAGGTTCTGCAAAGAGTTTAAAAAGTCAGAAAACGAAGAAACTCGTCACATTCGCATTCTTTACAAAGGGATATATGCAACGCACAAACACTCCTATTATAAATTAATAAAAAATCTCGTAAAGTACGTTACGGGGTGACGCAAAATACCCTTTATGATTTGAATTCGTTCATACAATCTTTTTTTTTCAGAAGGCTTATGAAGTGTAAATGGAACAATTAACAACAGATCAACGAACAGAATTAATTGATTTTTATTTTGAAAACCAACGGTCGATTGTGGTGACGTCACATGCATTTCATCAATTTGCACGCGATAGCAGTAGTTGAACCGAACATCTCCTTGATGATGTTTCTGGATATTTCTGTACACTTTCCAATGTACATTGAATATTTCCATCCGTGTGCAGCATACGTTGTCTTCCGGTAACAGAAAGGTTCCTTACTGTTACTTTTGAGGAGTCGATCTTCTGCTTTATTAATGGTCCAACCGAAGGCTATCTTTATTGGGAATAATTTCCTTGCCACTTGGAAAGATATGCGGGCTATGAGCACGGTTTTACCGATGTAAAAATATTAGCAATTTATGAGATAGTAAAGCGGGTGGATCTTAAGAAGTTCCTGATCCTGATCTTTATAATTACTTTTGTACGACAGTTAGTAAATATTTCATTCCTTGTTTCAAGTGGTCAGTTCAAGAAATAAAAAAGATTTATTTCCAAATTCCACAAAGTGGGTTGTGGTGTGTTGGGCTACACTTAAAAATTCGCGGAAGACGCCCATTTATACAGATAAAAAGCGCGTATATTCATAACACAGGTCAACATGGTTTAGATGTTGGAAAGCTAAGGGACATTTCCGAAGTATTTTGCTGCGTAGAATCCGAATCCGGGGTCAGAATTTGTCCATTCATGTCATTTTGAGATATTTAAGGTTATGTGCCCGAAAATCGACGTTTTTTACTACTTTTGAGGTTATGTACAGGGTGCAAAAAATTGTTGTGGTCTGTCTCTCCAGTTGCATCAGTTAGTACCACTCTTACCCTATAATTTAAGAGTTCAATTACGATTTTTTTTCGCAAAGTTATGGCTATTCGAAGTTGCGAAATATATCGCTTCGACGTCATTAGCATTATCTCAAAATCCTGATGTGATGGGCCAATTCTGACCCTGGACTCGGATTATACGCAGTAAATTACTTCGGAAATGACTTTCAGCTTTCCAACAACTGACATGATCCCGGTATTTGTAGACCAGTGTAATAGTTTAGTGGTTTCAAGTATTAATAAAATTATTTGGCATATAAAACCTTTAAAAATGAGCTGTGGGGCAGTGCCATTAGAGTGAACGGGGCAAACACGTTTATCCAAATGCTAAGCATAGATCCTTACTAGCCTGCATTTCAAGTTACAATAATATTGACTGAAATAAAAAGGTTTTTAATACTTAAACCCAAAGATGGATTTGAGAGTGATTTTGGGGACTACGCCTAATTTGGATATTCTTTACGAATGCCTGCTACAGAGAGTCTCCATACTAATATTTGCTAAGATTGGATGAAAACTGACGTACAAGTTCTCGTATTCTTTAACAGTTGTCTAAGCTCTATAGATAGAGTTGAGCGTGCATCAATGAATGCGTTATTTCCAAGATAAATTTAAATCTGGTGCTGATTGTAGTATGTAAATTGCAATAGCAGCATGCGTTGCAGCCTTGTATATAATACTTAATATAATTTTAAGTCTTATGCAAACCTCATGGTACAAGAATATTACATTTTACCTCGAGACAGAAAATAAAATTTAGGTACTATAAATCGAAACTATTCTGACAGGTGCGTCTGTAGCATGTAAGAGCTATAGTGCGACGGAAGTTAATAATTAAAATTTTATTTAAAAATGCTAACGATTTAATTGGTCCCATTAATTGATCACGCATTCTACTAAAGCACATTTTTTTAAATGACAGTTTTAGTAATTATTTAAAATATTATAAACATATAAAAGAGACTGGTTATTTTTTTGGATTTTTTTTTATTAATAAAATAGACTCTATTCTTACAAAACAGGTTTGAAATGAAAGGTTTGTAAATTACAATTAATTTGGGTGTTAATCTAAAGAATAAGATAGTCACGCATGTGGTTTTTATATTGTAATTCTGATTGTTCCATTCAAAGCAAATGCAGCGAATCTAGGCTTATAATATAATTTCATATACTCGTATGTATACAACAAAATGCTGATAATATCACAAAATAATATATTACTACATTGTCTATAAATAAATAAATACAAAAAATAAAAACTTTGCAAAATCTTAACTATTTATGATAATTTAAGCGTAAAATTCCAAAACAAAAAAAGCAACAAAATAAAAATTAAAAATGAAATGTAAAAAACCACAGATACATTTACAAAATATTATACAATAACAAAGATGATGTGACCAGTGTCAGATATTTCAACAATTAATAATGCATCAATAATGCAGTAGCAGATAAAAAGCGCAAAAGTATATAACAGATACAATTGTATCTATATATGTATGTACGTACGCAGATTTTGCCAACTATGCTGAGATGAAAACAAAATTATACAAAACAAAAAAAAAAAACAATTTTTTTTTTACGAATAGCTAAACAAAACATCATTAATTATATCAGAGAACTCAATTCACTTTCATCGTTCGAATGGAATACCTTCAAAATTGTAAAGCAAAAATAAATCTGAAGAAGCTCCAAAAACAATAACAGCAACAACAAACAAAATGTAATTCAAATACAAACGAAATTAGCTTAAGATGATGTGCGACTTCGCTTGTATAGATTGAACTAAACTGAACTGAAGTGTAGTGAAGTGAAGTGACTATTTGTATCTGCAAGATACAAAGACTATGAATGTCTGTGAAGCTGCTTTTAAGCTAACTGATCGGATCAGCAGCAGCTTGACTTGAAAATCTTTCAAATCTACATTAATTTGAATGTGGTGGGCAGTTTTTGTTATTATTGTTGTTATTGTTAATGCAGATGAAGTTGATGATTTATGTTGCTAACAAAAGCTTTGAGTGTGAATAGTTGTTGTAACGCATTTCAAGTGCGATTGTTGTTGTTGATGATGGTTTTGTTTATTGACTAAGGTCAACAGCGCACAGCATTCAGACCAGAGTCGAGTCGACCTGAGCAGATAGTAGTCACAGCTCAAAGCAAAGCCCATTAAAAATTGATGATGCGCTATTGCTTCTACGGTTAACAAGTCGCCTGCAGCACCTCCGTCGTCCGTCATCGTCTTTTGAACCCTACGGAGTCAACGTTGCTCATGCGCGGATGATCGAAAACGTTGTTGCATCTTCACAACTTGTTCAATTCCATCGAAAAAAAAAAATACAATATAAATATTACTTTTTTTGGAGGTTAAAATACCAAAATTAAAAACATAAAAGAAACACAAAAACCTAAAATTAAATACAAAACGTGTCGGCCAAAAATGGGCTTGAGTTTAATCGAATTGAGTTGAGGGCTAGTTGCTGTTTGCTTCTACCAGTTATCAGTTGAGACGATCTCAATTATTTATTATGGATTTTTAGTTGCTGCAAGATAAATTGATTTGTAATGTTATCTCACATCCGAAGAATTTTTATTTTATATTGTACTTATCATGGGGAATTCAATGAAACAAAATCAAAAGAGCAAAAGTGAACAAATAAATTAAATAAGCATTACACTACCAGAGTGGTTTAGAGTGACCATATATAAATATACTGTGATTTCATATTTACTGTAAGTGCAATTGTTGCATAGTACAGTTTATTTGGTTTATTTGGATTCAACCTTGAACTGCATTATGTGGACAAGCCATCTATATACACATAAGCCACTTAAATATGAAAGAGTTGCTATTGATTATCAAACGTTGTCTGTGTTCCATATTTAAGCGTGGTACCTTGTTTTTAAATAAAACGTAAACGCAAACAATAGAATTATTTATGAAAACCACTACTGTCCACGTTCCTGGCCTTATTTCCTATGATATTTTGGAGAAATGCTACCGAAATGGCGCAAATAACCGTTGTAATATTCCGTTTCACAACTGGAATCATTTTTGAATCATTTTCGTAGAGTTTATCCATCGTTTAGCCGCAAGACATAGTAAAATCAATATTGTAATATTTGTAATCGATTTTGGCGTGTTTATAATTGATTTGGACTATAAGATCCAAAGTTTACTAATTTCGATTTGCGTTGATTTTTTTTCGATTTTCTTCGTTGACTCATCAAGTCATGGACAATATCTCATACCTCATCATCTCTTATCTCTTGTGGTTTTCTAACAGCATTCGATATGCGCCTCTTTTCGCTGCGAGAGAGAAAAAGCTGGTCTATAGAAAATTGAATTTCCTTTGGACTAACTGTATGCAGAGAATGGAGACCGAATCCATCAAGCTTGTATAATAGTTTTAAATAAGTAAAGTGTCTTGATAAGTGATGCGACTCGAGTAGGATATTTGGTTATCATAAAAACTTCCACCAAACATAGTCCGATTATATATATAAAAAATTAGCATGGTACGCCTGCTGAAATATTTAGCCCCCATATAGACCCAGCGCAAATATTCAGTTTTTCTAAGGTAATATTTGTTTCTGAATTATCTACTTCAATTTCGAATCGAAGGTTTCGTATGTTGAAATGAACCCCTTCCCATTCACTATCAGGGACACTTTTTGGTATGTATATAAATTTATGTAATACATTTTTGTTGCTTTAGCTAACGAGTTCAAATTCAAACTGAAACCGTTGCATAATTGCACTTTTCGGACCCAAGCGGATTGAGCCTGTCACGACCACCACAGAAGATACTTGCTTTCTTGATTTATTCATTACTTGAAATAAACGTTCTATATGAGACACTGTTTTTTATAGAACAGCATTACTTATACTATGCTATTTAAACATATATTTTATTTTAAATTAACAAAGTCTGCATATGGTCACTCTATCAACGCAAGCGGCAATCATTGTCAGCCATTGACCTATTACCACATTTTCAATATTTGTATATAGTTTTTCATTATCACAAACCTCATCATCATCATCATCATCTTCCTCAAATGCATCATTATCTACATATGTACATGATTAACGCGTCAAGCGTCAGCGCAAACATTTAATGCCATACTCTACTACTATACTACGAGTATATGCGAGGTTTGTTAAAATAATATACAAATGTCGTTCATTGACTGAAAGAGTGTTCACTGTATGCATTGTTTTTCAACATACTAATATATTTATTATTATTGTAAATTTGTATAGCTCGTATATAAGTCGCCTATATACATAATACTAATACAATAAAAAGTGTTTATTTCTTAAAAATCTATTTGATATCTTCTCTGGAAGGTAGTGTAAGCATCTTGAAACAGATGTGTTGTGTTTGTTCAGCAGGAACTTTGTATCAACTTTGATTTATTCCTAACTGTTTTGCCACTTTCTATTCAAGTCTAACACTTCGCCAAATTTGTTTACTTCTACAAGACTATTTAATTTTAATAGTAGCTGTAGCAGTCTTATTCCGATTGGTGTCCATCAATTTGAACCCAGAGGGTATGTTGAATCATCTTAAGCATTTCGATAATTTTTGTTCCAATAATTGTTTAAGCAAACCTTGTGTATTCATTCAATATTTTGTTGTTGTATGAGCAGTTGACGCCCGTCCGACCAACTTGAACGATTAACGAATGTGCGCAAATCAAAAGAGCTAATGCCTTCTTCAATTTTTTTTTCTCAATTTTTTTTCAAAATATTTTTTGCGTGAATAATTTTTTATAAAATATTCAACCTTTTTCTCGTTTGGAAGGTGTATTTTGTATGTGTTTCTGTGTATCTGTGTACTTCAGGTTCAATTACATAATGTGTACTGAGCAGTTTTGTTTATTGTTGTCTTGATTTTTTTTTTGTTTGGTGATTTTTGGTAGCCTTTAGTGCTATTTTCTGTGTGGCTATTTCTTAACCAATTTTCGTGTTTTTTTCTCAACAGCTCATCCATATAAATAGGCAAAACGTTTTAGAGTGGCGCTACATACCGCATCAGTACGCAATTGTGATAACTACTGCTGAAGTATAATTAATCTTGTGCTTGTTAGCGACTTTAGTGTTCAATCAAACTTTTTAATTATCCTTAAAAGAATACAACAACAAATACAAAATGAAATTCACAATCGCTTTTGTTCTTGCGCTCTTCGGTTTCGTGTCCTTTGCCTGCGCTGCACCGCTTGATGAATCCAAAGATGCCACAATTCTGAGATACGACAACGATAACATTGGCACAGATGGCTACAGCTTTGGGTGAGTTAAGATACGCCAATGGCACACTGCTGCATGAATTATAAAACGCTTTTGCCTTTTCAATTGCAGCTATGAAACAAGCGATGGTGTTACACGCCAGGAACAGGCTGAACTTAAGAATGCTGGCACTGAAAATGAGGCTATTTCGGTTCGCGGCTCTGTCAGTTGGGTAGCTCCAGATGGTCAGACCTATACACTGAATTATATTGCCGATGAGAATGGTTTCCAACCGCAGGGCGATCATTTGCCACATAATTAATTATAAGCAGAATGGTTAATGGTTAAATTATAATTTTTGTTTTAAATTGTGAAAAATACAGTATTAAATTTGACTCTTTCTTTTTTTGTAAAACAAACCAATTTACAATTTCATAGATCTACTACGTAGTTTCAAAGGTAACTGCAGTACCTTCTCCAAGGCTACTTATTTGAACCATAGATTTCTATGTGAACTATATTGCGATCTGGACTTATGTGTGATTTATTAACCTAACAACAAAACCAGAAAAATTAATACACTTTATTTGAAGAGGGAATAAGAGAGTCTAAATATTCAAACTTGAAGAATCTAACTCTTATAGTATCCAAGAACTCGTTGTTCAAACAGACGGTTAAACAGATAGACGGACATGCAGATATGTTTAAGTATGTATATCGACTCGATTTTGATGCTGATCAAGAATGTATATACTTTATGGGGTCTACCATGCATTTGGCTGTTACATACTTTTGAGCAAACCTAGTACATATACCCTTTTACAAGGTACGTATAGGTATAACAAGAAAAAAAAACTGTTGTTAGGGCGGAACCGAAGTTTTAATACCGTTCACACGATGTAACAAAATCAGTTATAGAGCAAGAAAAAAAACATACATTTGCAAAACCTAAAAAGCAATATGTAAGTGCATGTTTTTTTTATGAGGTATACCGTATACATATATGGAAAGCATTCGTCGTACGTAATGACTGTAATAATAATATGGTTTTCATATCTAAAAAACTAACGTAAAAAAAGCAGATGCAGCATCAGACGGATAGACAAATGAAGATTGCTAAAAAGACACGTCACAACTCAACTAGATCTTTTCAAGATCTCAATATATACCAAAACTTTTGTGGGGTAGACTCATTCTTCTTTTCATATTTTAATCTATTAGAATGCTCCATATATTATTCAAATTTTGTAAATTGAAAGTCTATAAAAATATGCATTATTATACAAGTTTATTTATTTTTAAACATATGTCACAATTTCTGACTATAGTGTATATTTACAAGATCACATAAAGTTAAACGATGTACATATGTATACTATATATGTAGGTACAACTCGTACCATCTCAAATCTCAAATCGTTTATCATGCCTGTCTTTGAAAAACCGCCTTAAGCGACTAGTTTGAATGTGGGATGATAGCCAGTTTCATCAGCATTAAAAGCAATCTCATATTTTTTACCATCGGGTGCGGTCCAGGATGTTGTGCCGTGTACAACAATGGCAGCGCCTTCGTCGGTGGTCTTCAATTCACCCTCCTCGGTGCGCGAGATGCCATTACTTGTCTCATAGCTGATATGCAAAGTTTAAAGTTAAATTCAGTGCTAAACTCATGCCCATGGCTTTACTTACGTAAAGGAGTATTTGTCCACACCATTATTCTCGCTCTCCAGACGCAAAGTTTCTGCATGTGTATCATCGCTCTCGGGAGCGGGTGCTGCCAGACAAACAGCGACAAGGAGCGCAAAACAAACAATTTGGCACTTCATATTCAATGTTTTCAATTCAATCTATTTAATTTATAAATATATATAAAAATTTTAATTCGTACGTTAATCCTTTTGTGAACTTTATGCGTTTTTAGTAGTTGGTTGCACTTGACTGACTTCATTTGCAGTTGAATGTTGGCTTTTATAGGCAAAAATCCCAAACCAAATAAAAATTTGTTTTTGTTAATGTCCTCATCAGCGAAAAATGTGCAACGCTTTATAAAAAAAAAAAATATATATATATATATATATATATATATATATATATATATATATATATATATACCAGTATGTACGTGTATCCATACCTTTCATAAAATACGTTTTAATTACAGATTAACACCTTTTTTCATTATTTATATTTGCGTTTCTTAATAGTTGTTGTTGTCGATATTTTGTGGCATCTAAATATTCTATTCTATTCTATTATTTCTCATACAGGTGCCAAAAACTAATTATTTCGTAATTATTTATATTATTTTCTATACTAATTAGAAGCTTTCGCCAGCTTTGATTTCTTCAACTCATTCCCCTGCCTATTCCCAAACCAACCACAACAGATTGGCGACCTTTAACCGGTTTCTGTTTTGAATGTCAGTTAAATTTCTTTATTTTATTTTTTTAATTTTTTTCAATCATATTAATTGAAAATTTAATACATGACATAACATCAATTATGATCATCTGAAATACCAAAGATACCGATAATCTGTGCATTTAAAATATATAAATTTTTGTTGTTTTGGTATAAAATTCCATTCCACGAATTGATTGCAAGTTTAGGTTCCTCTATATTGAGTTTAAATATTGTATGTACTGACATTTGGTTTTAGTATCTCTGAGTCGTACATTAATAAGAGATAAATTGTGTCTTACAATAATTTCTATGAATTGTTATTGCAGATCATAAGTTTCAAGGAAAAATTCTGAATGGAATAAAATCATAGCAATTGTCGTTGATAATCGAAGATATATTCATTACAACCATAGCAGATCCACAGAGGTGAATTGTGGAATCAATTTTTTTTTGTATGGGACTATCCCAAAAAGTGGTCGTGGTATATGATAACTATTTGACTGTAACAAAAATTAGTTTAGGTGCTGTATTTCCAGCAAACCAATTTTGGGAATACCTTTTAAGACTATATTATTATTCGAAAGGTATTTTACTGCTGACATAAAACGCAATAAAACGCATAAAACGCAAACTTTTTTAAAATGTTACTAATATAATGATAATTAAGAATGAACGCTATAGTAAGGTACCCAGAACATTATCTAAGGTTACTGTTTTGCGTAGGGACTATTGATCTATATGTGATATTTTACTAGGCTGCACCAAATTTATCGTTTCTAGTTTTAGTAACAGCAAAACCAACAAAATTTGCATTCAAGAACTTAAAAAGGGGCACGTTTGTATGGAGGCTATACCTTATAGTGGGGTTGACAAGATATTTTTGTGTTTTTTTTTTTTTTTAACTAAAAATGCAATAGAAGAGTCAAAATATACAAACTTAATTGTTCTATTTTTTATAGTTTCCGATGTCACGTAGTTCAAACAGCGGGTCAGACAGACGGACATATCTATGTTGACTCAAATGTAGATATTGATCAGAAATATAAATACTTCATGAGGTCAGTCATGCCCAATGTTACAGCAGTCACATACACTTGCGCAAACATGATATACGAGTACAGGGTCTATATATGTTATGGCACAGCGTAGCAAGATATTTTGAGGCTGATGGCGAACATTTTATCGAGGTCTTCAATTCTTATATTAATCGTCAATATAAGAAAAGCTATTTGAAAGAAAAGCAAAACATGGTTCTGGGGATCCCTACAAATAACGCAAATTTGGGGGGATCCAAACGGCTTCCCTTCAAGCCCCGCCAATTGCTACGCCTGTGATGGCGCCAGCATAAAAGCAAAAAAGCACAGATACGACACTTAAAAAAAACGAACAATGGAGAAACAAAAAACAAGAACCAACAAGGAAACAAACGACATGCTCTAATTAAAATATTAAACCAACAAAACATAAGGCTATCCCTCTTAGCCATTGCCTATGACCCTTGGGGCATCTGGTTGATATCAAAGACATAGAGTCCGCTTCTTTTGTATCGGTGTTGAGCTTGTCATTCGTTTCGTTTTCTAAAACAAGAATTTATTCGATTTTCTACGTGTTATATTCCATTTTCTACATGTTTGTAAAACTGCAGAAGTCGTTTGCTTGCAATATTAATGGACTTCTGCAATATTAATGGTGAAAAATTTGACATTCAACATTTTAAGCATGACATTCACGATAAAAACCTATTATCAATTTGATATTATTTTTTCAATCAGCCCTCGTATGTAAAATATACGTTAGAATTTGCATCGCATGTGCTTTCAACCCGGATATTTTTTGCAATTCCATGTTAACGCATACCTATGTACTATGTATCTATCCATCTCTTTGGCTATACTAAGCATATTATTGCTAACTCCAAATAGCTCTCAAAGCTTGCTTCCCTCCACAGAATCTCAACTCCGTCATTTGTAATTATAATGAGTGATAATGAATATTTTGGCATTTTAATAAAATTTATGCGTGTATTTCTTTTCATTTTGCTTAGTTCGTTTGGTCAGCTGTCTAATGAATGTATCGTACATATGTATTAACTGAAGTTCTTAAAGTTCTTAACTAGACATCATCGTAAGTAATCATAGTCCGAGGCGTTAAAAATGTCATTAGCATAACTTGTTCCATGAAAAACGAATGAAACGAAATCAAAAGTCTTATGTCGCAAGAGATTACTAAAGTATGTATCTACTAGATACTAGATATGCTAGTGAGCAGTAAAAGAGATAGACTTTAGAAATCGTTGAATGATTGTATGGTTAACTATTTGAATAATAAACTTAGTGATGGCATTTTTATTTAAGAGCCTTAACTCTAAATGGTGTGTACAATTTACGAATGAAATATTATATTTAAATATTTATTTCATAAAAAATTGCCAAACTTAAATAATGTGTAATTGAAACCTTGAATAATATTTCAATTCTAGCTTCTTCGCTGGTATATAATATTAATATTATGTTGTAGAATTCTACTTCTTGCCCAACACTCCCCTTTCCCTTCCCTCTTCAATCCCATATGAAACATTTCATCCCACTATCTTAAATTTTTCGGGCCAGGAACACTCGCAGGCATTCACGGTGGATCCAATTGTGAATCTAAACCATTCTCCAAACCCCATGAACACACACAAGAATTTTCATCAAAATATTGTACTGAAGAAACCAATTTGCGTGGATATTTTGACTCCTGCGGTACCTATCGAACCGAAACTGAAGAGAAGTCTTCCTGCAGACCAAACAAACATATGTTGAAAATTTGGTGTCATTTGGTGCAGCGATTGTTGAGTTTTTGGATTTCTCACCCTGCACGAACGTTTTTATATACTATTAAGATAAAATTTTCAGCTATACTGGTACATAAAAACAATCTTTACATATATATAATATAATTCAGCTAGTAAAATTTAGTTTATCCAAAATAAAAGCGTAATTTTTTTTGTTTTTTATTTTTTTTTTTTTTTTGATGTTTTAAGTGTTTAACCTTCGCATCAATTTGCGGAATTCGGCAAATATTTTGTTTTTGCCATTTTTATTTTTGCAAATTTTTTATAAACTTTATTTTGTTGGTTTTTTTTTATACGTTGTGAGTTTTACTCGTTTTGCCTAAATTAAATTAATCACAGACTAATTTAACAAGTTTATTTGATTTTTCTACTACTTCAAAGATTTTTTGACTAAAATGAATCTAGATACGCGTGGCATATAAAGAAGATTAATCTGTATGAAGAACATCATGTACAATTTATAATTATGTGACACAAATGTATTTGTAAAAAAAAAAACATATGAAAACGCCAACTTTGGTGGCACCGAAGCTTTAATACTCTTCAAAAAAACGATCTAAAGAGAGAGATTCGTTTAAAAAATGTACTGCAACTAGTATTTTAAGTTACCAAAATATTTCTATAACTGTAATTAAAATTATTGTAAAAAATTATAGTATATCGAGTGAAAAATTGTTACAAATCCTTAATACGTATGTGTATTTTGCTTAAAAAATTATATAAAATGCATAGTGGAGGCAAAATAAGTGGATACTTTGCACAGTTGATAATTATCAAAGCTCTGGACAAAGATAGTAATTGTTTCCCGTACTTGAGAGCAAAGTTTTCTGCAATAAGTGATGCAAAATTAAAAGAAGGAATGATGAACCTCAAATTCGGTCTTTATTTCAGCTCGCCACTTTTGTTGGAAAAATGAACGAGAAGGAGAGAGCAGCTTGGTTAAGTTTTAAAACTGTTTCTCAAAACTTTTTGCGAAATAATAAAAGTGAAAATTACCGGACTTTAATGGAAGAATTGCTGATAAATTAAAAAAGTGCAGCTTGCTTAATGAATCTTAAACTATACTTTCTACATTCTTACATCGACCAATTTCCTGACCATCTTGGAGACTATAGTGAGGAACAGGAACAGAACGAATCCGTTAATATATAAGTGAAATGGAGACTAGGTATCAAGGAAATTGGAATATCAACATAATGGCAGAATTTTGCTGGACATTAAAAATGTCCGTAATGCCGAGAGAGGGTAGGAAACGAAAGAGGCACCCGCTGACAAAATAACTCGATACAAACGAAGAACAGTTTGAAATACATGAAAATCTTTCTTTTCATTCTGTTTTTATACAATTTTTTACATATTTGAAAATTTTTGACATTATCAGATTTTAAACTTTTATTTCATGCATCAGAAATACAAGAAAACGTATTTAATCGTGTTTAATAAATTTTTTTCTATTTATATAACTTCAATTTTTTGCAATTTATTCGGTTTTTCACAATTTACTTAGATTTTAGAGGGTTAATGGTCCAAGTAAACTTCAGATTCGGATTCAACAGATAAAATTACATAAAAATCCTACTCGATCCTGGTCTACAACATTTTTTTTTCATTAACATAATCGCAATTTTACGCAATTTTTAGCAATTTTCAAGCATTTTTTGCAATTTACTTATATTTAAAACGGCTTATGGTCCAAATAAATTTCAGTTTCGGATTCAGGGGAGTAAAATACATGAAAATCATGCCTGCAAAACATTTTTTTCATAACCAGAACACCCAATTTCTGCTATTTTTTACGTTTTTTTTTGCAATTTACTCGAGATTTTGAGGGTGTACGTTCCAAACTTATTCAGAATTTTATGTTAAAACTGGCAAAAAATAAATTTTTATTTTTTATTTTTAGTATACTTAATTTGCAATCAGTCGAAAATCTAGGAACTATAATCAAATTTGATAGTATCTTATATATATTAACAATTAACTATACAAACGGAAAAAGCATACATGATGCAGAATGACTTGATATTAACTTGATTTGAGATCATATATGATTTGAGAGGGGGAAAAAAAATGACTGCAAATTAATTAATGAGGTGCGGTTTGGCAGATACAAAGGGTGAATTCTGTTGAGCCTGCGCGGAATATTCAAGTGAAGAAGGTCAGAAGTCAAATCGTTCGGACGCAAGTTCGGTCTTCCAAGATAGTTGCTACTGTGTTAAACACAGCTAAGATCTCTGTGTATGTTATCGTTTCGAAGTGTAATGTTTTAGTATCTCTGTAGGATGTTAATGTTAGACCAAGCTGCAGTTCCCCACAGCTGTATTCCATATATCCACACTGGCTTCAGGATTGCTTTGTAGAGCTTTATTTTGTTTTCTAGACTGAGCTTAGAACGGGGAGCAAGTAACCAGAACATGCGCTGTGTTTTAATGTTTTGTTTTTTTCTTTTTGCTTTTATGTGAATTTTCCGAAAAGGAAAAATACTATGTTTGGATTTGTAGCCGGTTTTTTTGGATTTGGGATCACGATGTATATACTTTATGCCTTCGCCTATGCTTTCTTTAAGACGTTGCAAACATTGTAACTAAATTATAATACTTATGCACACTCTGTGTGCAGAGTATAATAATGTGACATCAAAAAAAGTAAATTAAAAGCTATACAAATTAAATGCAAAGTCACTTATAAAAAATATAGGTAGTATGATCCATTAGCATATATCTTATGTCTGTCCGTGTAGATGTTAATTAATAGCTAGATACAAAATACATACGTATACATACAAAATACATATATATATATATATATATATATATATATATATATATATATATATATATCTCTCTCTCTCTCTCTCTCTCTCTCTCTCTCTCTCTCTCTCTCTCTCTCTCTCTCTCTCTCTCTCTCTCTCTCTCTCTCTCTCTCTCTCTCTCTCTCTCTCTCTCTCTCTCTCTCTCTCTCTCTCTCTCTCTCTCTCTCTCTCTCTCTCTCTCTCTCTCTCTCTCTCTCTCTCTCTCTCTCTCTCTCTCTCTCTCTCTCTCTCTCTCTCTCTCTCTCTCTCTCTCTCTCTCTCTCTCTCTCTCTCTCTCTCTCTCTCTCTCTCTCTCTCTCTCTCTCTCTCTCTCTCTCTCTCTCTCTCTCTCTCTCTCTCTCTCTCTCTCTCTCTCTCTCTCTCTCTCTCTCTCTCTCTCTCTCTCTCTCTCTCTCTCTCTCTCTCTCTCTCTCTCTCTCTCTCTCTCTCTCTCTCTCTCTCTCTCTCTCTCTCTCTCTATATATATATATATATATATATATATATATATATATATATATATATATATATATATATATATATATATATATATATATATATATATATATATATATATATATATATATATATATATATTATATATATATATATATATATATATATATATATATATATATATATATATATATATATATATATATATATATATATATATATATATATATATATATATATATATATATATATATATATATATATATATATATATATATATATATATATATATATATATATATATATAACAACAGTAATGTTAAAACAAGTTTCATATTGTATTAAAAAGCAAGTTAAACTCCTACTTTAAAGCAAAAATAATTCGAATTGTAATATGATTTTAATATAGATTTCAATTTCCATGCAGAAATCTGATGTACAGAATTAGCAAATGTATCTG
This sequence comes from Leucophenga montana, assembly GCA_035044765.1. Classification (NCBI taxonomy): domain Eukaryota; kingdom Metazoa; phylum Arthropoda; class Insecta; order Diptera; family Drosophilidae; genus Leucophenga; species Leucophenga montana. The sequence goes on along the minus strand of JAWNNQ010001104.1, from coordinate 2,282,774 downwards.
TATATACATATGTATAAGTATGTATATTTATTATAATTAGGTACAAAAGACGTAATAGAGCGCATTGATCTATGATTATTTATATCTTAAAAAAAAAACTCGAAATAGCCAACAAATTAAATACAAAATATAAGATACAATGTGAACTAGTTAATTTGAGTTAATAAAAAAAAAAAAATAATAATAATAATAATAAAATTTACATTTGTGACCGACCAGCTTTTTCGCATATTATTCGTATATCTTTGCACCGATCTTCTAGATTTATAATTCGACAGCTTTGCTGCTTTACTTTAAGAGATTTTTTTTTTTTAATTTTTAATCGAGTTTTTCTTTGACTCTACAAAATGATAAATTTATGCTCATGCAAATGTGAATTTTTGCTTTTTATATTTTGCGTTCATGCTCAAAATTGTTGTATAAATTGTTTTAGATCTCGTACATCGACATCATTCAACGTTTGACTAACTCAACGTGAGCTACACAAATCCTCAAAAAAAAAAAAAACCAAACTCAAAATGAAATTCATCATTGTCTTCGCTGCTCTCTTCGCCGTTGCTTTTGCCGCTCCCGATGCAGAGATTCTCCGTTCGGACTCCGATGTCGGTCCTGAGAGTTTCAAATATGGGTAGGTAGTCTGCAATATCGATTTGAGAAACTACAGGATCACCAAAAGGATAATTAACATTGCGCTTGATTTCTGCTTTTTTCAGTTTTGAGACCAGCGACGGTGTCTCTGCCGATGCTGAGGGTGAACTCCTCAACGTAGGATCTGATCACGAATCACTCTCTGTCAAGGGCTCATACAAATTTGTTGGTGATGATGGTGTCACCTATCAGGTCAACTATGTTGCTGATGAGAACGGTTTCCAGCCACAAGGCGCTCATATTCCAGTTGCCTAAGCAGTTGTGTAAAGCTACCGGAAAAAAAAACTTTCCTACAGACTATTTCTTATTCTTCAACTCCTAGTCCTTGTTTCCAAAATCGCGCAGTTGCTCAATCGACATAAATTGTGCAGTTGTGGAAACAATTTGTTAAAATAGATTAAAAGAATAAATAAAAAAAAAAAAGTTATTTAAAAGAAACTGAACGTTTTGCTATTATTAATTGAACATGCAGTACTTTATTCTGTAGCAAAGTTCAAACTAGCAAATCATTTGCATGCCGATTGTTGGGACTGATTTTAATACGTAGAAATGTGTAAACACAGATATATAATTAAACTAATTTAATGTGTGAATGAATACATAATACTTATGTACCTATATCAGATTTAGCAATAGGCAGACAGTGTGTATTACAGATAGTCACACATAATGTGTATAACAAATATAATATAATAAAAATTGCAAAATCTGATATTTGTAGTGCTATTGCTCCGAACTTTCACAGAATGTCTAATTTATCAAAATTGTCCCAATCTCACAACATATTCTCATAGTATTATCACGCGTCGACCAATTTTTTCATTTCGATATTATTTGTTACTTTATTTTCAAACAAAAGAAAAAAACAAACATCGCAAACCAAGTTGCAGCAAAGCAAGTTGCATTTGTTTATGAAATTCTTTACCATTTGCCTCCATTCGATACGCAAAAAGTAGCTCTTTTTCGTCCATTCTGGTATAAATTTTACTTTTTGAATCCCCCCACAAAAAAAGTCTACTGGTCTATTATATCAGAAAGACGAAAACGCCACTCCAAGTCATCATTTTTCGACACAACGGGTGTCGAGAACTTGCGCTGCATATTGCAAGCCAGACGGAAAAATGCTGCTATGCTGGGAGGCTGGTAACAATCTTTGCGTAAGTTGCACTTTTTATGGGATGAGATGCAGGTCATGCTTCATAATCCTCCTTAGTGGCGTTTCACTCATGTTGTATTTCTGAGAAAAGATATTTAGATTATTGGCAACACCTCTATCTTACCGCTTCAACAACTGAATTGGAACTTCGCGGGCGCGGTCGAATGAAACGCTGGCGAGTTGCTTCTGATCTGTACCCAAAGAAATTTTACGCTAAGCTCCGAATTGCGTTGTCTGAAGTCGTCGAATTTCTTCCATATTTTTTACGAGAAACACGCACAGTTTCCACAATTGAACGATTGTTTTCAATGTAAAGCACTACATTTTCAGCGCGTTCTTTGGGTGTGGCTCCTTTGTGGAAATCGGCTAAAAAATCGCAGAATTATTCAATATTGACATACCGAACGTCTAGATGGTGTACCCTGTATATACTCGGTGGTATCAACGAATTTCATTTGAAGTTTCTTGGTCCACCGAATACTTCGTACAAAGACGGCGTCTGGAAAATTTATGTCAATCTGCTCGATACATATCCTTTCAAATTGCCAAGTGTTGGCTTCGTAAATAAAATCTATCATTCAAATCGTAATCGGACTCCTGGTTATTGCCTAGTTGCAAAAAAAGCAGGCGTCCAAATTGAGCATGCAGCATTTACTCTCAACTAATCGAAATTGCGATAATCATAATTCTCAGCATAAGAGGATGCGGCGAAGTATTCTTTAAGATAACTTCTTAAATTTATACATCCACAATGATTGTTACAATGTTCTAATTAACCAATTGCTGTCATCGCTAAGAAACAATTTCTAATTTGGAATTCTAATGCCGCTCAATATCCATCGTGGCATTAGGATCAGAATCTTTGACTGCAGTGTGCTATGGTTGTTAAATCGGAAAAATTTGAATATCACTATTTTTAAGGCGGGAGATAGACTTTTTCGAAATAAATAACGGTTTTTTCTTCTTCTTGTTTTTCATACGCACACGTACTGCCCATTGTGCAGTCGCTCGGGAGCCATTAGCCTGCCGATGAGTGTGATTTTTGATGCTTCATTTAATAGGCGTTGCTAAAGCACAGTCATATCATTGAATTATTATTAAATATTCTATGGCATTCATTCATCTATCTATGTTGCAGTGCTCATTAAAAGTAGACTATGTTAAAACTACATGAGAATTGTAAGTGCTTTCGAGCTTTAACTGAAAGTCTATAACTCGAAAATATATTGCAATACACTCTTTGTATTTCTTTTTCCGAAGTGTTTAGTTCCGACAAATATATAAAAATAATATAAGATATCCAATAAATAGACAGTTTCAGCCAGCATTTATTCAATATCATATTAGACACTTTCGGGGATGGCACATAAATCTCTTTCGCTTCAAAATCTCCAAACTTCATTAAAAAAAAACTAAATTTTATTAATGAAATTTTGAGATATGAAGAGAAAGAGCTGTGACACTCCCGAATGAAAAATATGTCGAAACTGCAGCAGCACTGCATTTGAAATTGTTTTCAAGAAGCGGTTGTACTCACATAATAAGCATATTTTCGTGGAGATTCAATTTGTATGTCGTATAAGAGCTGAATTGGAAGTTCTGTGCTATCGTAAATCACATAGTTCTCGTCAATGTTTTAGTTATGTTATGATTATGTGAAATGCTTAAGAAGAACTTATACCTTTCGCTTTTTATTTTTTATTTTACAAGTATTTCCTTTGCATGACTTCAAAATTTTACAATTTATTCTTTCATTTGTTTTTTTTTTTTTGGTTTAAATACTTCATTGTCTTCGTATTCCAATATAACATAATTCAATTCAATAACTTAGTAACAAAGTCTGTGAACGAAATACAAGAAATACGTATGTAAATTAGACGAGCCTATGAAGTTTTACTTCTATGCTACCTTCGAATACTTTGCATGTGCGTGTATATATATTTATGTATTTTATTTCCAGTTCTTCGCCATTTGAATATACTAAGTAGGTATACTAATTTATTTTACTAAAAAATGCAAATTTTTTTTTCACATCTTCTTTAGTTTGTATTCTCGGTTTTTTGGTATAAAATGTTACAGCTTTTGCACTTCGACATCATTCAACGTTTGACTAACTCAACACGAGCCACGTAAAATCCAAAAAAATAAAACCAAATTCAAAATGAAATTCATCATTGTCTTCGCTGCTCTCTTCGCCGTTGCTTTGGCTGCTCCCGGTCAGGATGCAGTGATTGTGCGTTCGGACTCCGATGTCGGTCCTGAGAGTTTCAACTATGCGTAAGTAGACAACGATGCGATTTTGAAAAACGATAGGATGACTAAAGCGTTTCTTAATATTGCTCTTGTTTCCTCATATTTCCAGTTATGAGACCAGCGATGGTACTGCTGCCGAGGCTCAGGGTGTCCTCAAGAACGTAGGCACTGAAAACGAAGATCTCTCTGTCACAGGCTCGTTCAGATATATTGGTGATGATGGTGTCACCTATGAAGTCAGATATATTGCTGATGAGAACGGTTTCCAGCCACAAGGTGCTCATTTGCCAGTTGCCCCAGAAGCTTAAGTTACCTGTTAATATTTTAACTATCATAAAAACAAAAAAAATCCCGAAAAATTCCTATCCTCCATCCCTCCTTACATCCTTATCCTAGTCCCGTCGGAAATGTGTAAGAAGATTCATTGTATTCTTCAAGCAATTTGTTGAGTTAGGTTAAGCAAAAATAAAATAGAAAACAAAAAAATACATAAACAAATCATAAAATTTTGTTTTATTATTATATTTTACTAAAATCAAAATTATTTTCGATTTTGTCTTTGCATCTAATGCAAATTAAGGTTATAAACGACGCAAACGAGTTAATATAAGCATTTTAGTTTTGTATACAAGTTTGATGTTTATAAACAGAGTTATTATGTATCTAGCTATCGGCAAAACGATTACGACTTCCTATAGAATTTGCTTGATCGATCGAAGACGCAATCAAAGCGACAAAACAATGCGATGGAAACCATGAATAAAAACCATGTCTTCGACCTTGCTTTAATGCTTAAGTTAGTTAGTTTGCCTTGACCGTGAATATTTTATCGGTCTTTAGTAGTAGTATATATTATCGACTTCATAAATTTTATTTTTAATTTATGCAACGAATGCAGAAACTGATTTCATAGGGTTAGATTGTTGATGATGGGTAGGATGATGGTTCTGAAAGTCGATAATAATGTAAACAAGCAAGATTATAATATTCTATATAATATATTCTATATAATATTCTATATACGAAAGCGGAGTTATCGGCCTTGACATGAAATTGCTTCATTACCACAAAATGTATTTCTTTTTTAATGTATTTTAAACAGCCATTTACATCCAAGAACTTTTTTATCTTTACAGAAATAAATAAAACGAAAATAGAAAAGGAGACTGAATGTAAGAAGTTTCTATAATATTGGACAGCTAAATTTAAACGAGGCCGTTAGTACATTTTTTGTCTTTAATCGTTGTGGTTTCAACACCAGAACCGTTCGATAAAATCGATGGTCTGATAATGGATGAGAGGAGATAAAAAGTGCATGAGATTGTTGACATCTCATGTGAACTATAATTTATAGGAAAAGTTTTAAACATTTGAACAAAAAATACTCCAATTTGCGCAACTATATTTTGGACACACTAAAGTGGCAGAAAAGATACTTTTTGTGCTTTTGTGTGTTTGAAAAGATAAACAAAACTAATATATGTACCGCTCCATGTACATATTATTTACATATATGCGAAGCCACTCCCAGCAAGAAAGTAGCAGAGCTGACCTCGGATATCGCTTTAACTTTTCAAACTTGTTTATTTCTGACAAATATTAAATAATTTTGAGCAATCTGAATCATTAAATTTGTACTTGACAGCTATTAAGCTTGACAGCCATTAAAAGGTAGACAGGCAGAAAGGAAGCAGTTGAGTGCCCAAATTATTTTGAAACGCAATAGTGTGTCAACTTTATACTAGTGTTTTGCGTGGGTTAAACGCAATATGATTAAGTTTCTGTGCCGTTTCATGAAACATGAATCCATCAGAACACATCTGAGGCTAATCAGTAGTTGAAACAGTGGGCTTATCTCTTAGGATCAGCACGGCACACTTTTGTACATCTGTCTGCCTTTCTGTACACCTGTCTGCCTTTTATGTCTGCTTTCAATGGCTTTAAAATACAAACTTAATGATGCAGATTGCTCAAAATTTGACCGTGGTCTAAGAATAGATGACACATATCAGAAATAAAGTCAGATCATGTCAGGTACTTTTGGGACCACCCTCGTTCATAGTACGAACAGGTTTTATTAAGTAAACTATAGATTCTTCATATATAATGTGAGTAGGGAGGCACTCATTGGAGGCCACTTGTCCGTCTGTCTTTGGCCTGTTAATGATGACACTAAATAGTACCGCAGCTTACAAACGAAGTTCTAATATTTGGATTGGATAATTTCTAGAACCGACAATTCTACGTCTAATTTTACTGGTAGCCCATTCAAACCAATCGGCCATAGACAGCTTTTTAAATTTTTTTTTCTTTAGTATTGAAATTTGAAATGAAGGGTAAAAATGCTTTGGTTCCATTAAAGTTAAAGTTTTTTTTCCGTTGTTTCATATAATTTAGAAAAGCTTTTCTAAAACTTTGATTTAATCAGAAGTTACAGTAAAATTTTAGGCTGAATTGAAACGAATACGGTCGAAAAATAGTCGAAAGATAAAATGTTCCTTTACAAACCGGTCTACAAATCTAAATGTCAGTTAAAAGCTTTCAGCATACTTTTAAAATCAAATAATAATGAATATCTTAAATATCAGCATTGTATAATTTTAGGAGCTGACTGAAAAAATTATTATAAAATATACCCCTATATTAATTCATATTATAATTATCTCTCTCTTTCTCTCTTGCCTAGAGCGACATTGAGTCGGATGATTGTGTTAAAATTTAGAAACTATTGCTGTATGAGGATAAAACAAGCAAAATTGTCGCATTTGGGAGGAGAGTAATCAACAGCAGTTTCAGGTGCAACGTTTCATACATTGTTAAGTTGAAGTTGTTGCAAGAAAAGTTTTAAGACGCGCTACGTCCCGAATAGGCGATGTGCAATGTCGGCCATAATTGAAGTTGATAGTTTGAGTAATTTAATAATAACTCATACGTGTGTACTTCGTAATTACCATCAGAACAATGTCAACAATAAAACAAGGAAGCAAATTAACTTAATGGAATTTTTATATTTTAATATTAATTTTATTTATTTTTATGCAATACCTTGAGCAACAAAATATGCAAGATGCGCTGAATAGAAAAAAAAAATATTTCTCAATTGCGATGCATGCGTGATTAAATGAGTATGTTGCAACATACATACGGGTATATTATTATGTAAATACATTCATCAGACAATTTCTTTACATGATAATTGCAATTTATATGCAAATCATTGGAGAAGAAAACACAAAAATGTATATGCGAGTATGTGCAAAATAATTTTTCATAAAATGACAGCGAGCAAATATCGATTGAGATGTGTGTAAATGACACTGGACGCTGTAGGTGGAATGTCTGGGCTCAAATGCGTGCATCCGGCTTGGCTTGGCTGACGACTGATTGAGTTAAACAAAAATTAAATGATATATACTAACTAACAAGTTAGCTATAGACAAAACAAGAAAAAAGTTTATGTAATTGGAGCCGCAGCTTTAATACCGTCCATACAATACAAAAAAAAATACAAAATGAATATTAAATTGTTTGTATTGGGTCTAATAAAGTAGTCCCTTGCTACGATCATAGGATTGCGACGGCTATATGCTATTTGGGTGGGCCATAAGCTTCGGCATCTGGCAACCGTATAACTTAAACATCTGTTTTCAGATCGGCTTATGACAGCCCGCAGTTAAGGCACCAGTCCAAGCGAAGTTGTGCCATGGAACAGCACAGCTTTTTTAAATAACTTCCTAGTTGTGAAAACTTAAGGTGCGTGGCGTGATGCTCATTTTTCACTCAACGAAACCGTAAACAACCAAAAAACTGTCGAAATTATGCCACGGGAAAAGGTCAAGATCTGTCGTTATTTATGTTTCAGTTACGGCGTCACGAACCACGTCTAATTCCACTATAGAGCATTCATTTCTGAGTCAGTACTACATATAAAATCAGACAGACGGACATGGCTTGATCGATTCGTTCCCTTGAGCTGATCAAAAATCTATAACTACTTTATGTGGGCTCCGATACTTCCTTTAATTTGTTACAAACTCTTTGACAAAATTATAATACTATCTACACTACATGTGAAGTGTATACAAAAACTATAAAAAAAGCAGAAGTACAAATATGTGTTGCAGTTAAAAATTTTCTTAAAGTGTAAGATTGCAAATAAGAAGCAATTTTTTTTGTACACATTTTTTTTATTAACAATAAAAACACAGACTTTTAATTACAATTAGTGTATTTATACTAACGAGCAATATTTTTATTGAGAAGTATATAAATGCAGAATAATTAATATTTTATTAATATCTACTTAATCTATTCAAACAAGTCAATAGGCTTACAGAGCTAAAGAAGTCGCACAAGCCCTGTAGTAGTTAAGAGAGAAGCTCTTCATTTATATGCTGATGTAGCCGGGTTTCGTGATTTCTTGCTTGTTGTGATTAAATTGTTGTTTCGGACGTAACATCGGGCACCCGACTATTGCCTTTAATACAATATTTTGGAATCTTCGTATGTTTTGGATGTTGTGTGTCGAAAACTTTTGATTAAAGTAGCAAAAGTGAAATTCGACGATACTCGACTATACCTAATGGATTCGAATTTTATCCAGGTTTTAATATTACTTTCATCTCAGATATTTTACACGACGATAGTAAAAACTTGTCGAGACTTGTTGTAATACATCAGCTTTGATAATAGCAAATTCGCAAGACTTTGCTAGTTTTTATAGTTATTGAGTAAAGACAATATATTTATTTCTATTCTAAGTAAATATAAGCATTACTCTTTTGATATAGATTTTCATTCGCGACTTCGCAGATATAATCGTCATCTGCAGTTTTAAATACTTCTACCCAGGAATGCGTTGATACGAGTAAGCAACAATACTTAAATTTTGGTAGACATCGATATTTTACTTGTGTATATTGGCATAAAGCAAGTATATTTGCATAAAAATAAAAACGTTCTCTACTTTGGCATACCCTGCACATTTTATTTTTCAGACCATTTTGTAAAATGCTGAATCCATGACATTTTGTGTCAATGGATCGTATTTTGAATAAATAGTAGTTTGTTGTGTGGTTTTACCATCAAAAATTAGTATTTTTTGTTGTCATCTGGTCCACAGGTGCATGTCAAATTTCAGCTCAATCGGTTATGTTGAAGTGTACCCATATTAAGTTCTGAGATTTGAATATAAGATACAAACAGCAATATAATTTTAAAAAAAAATTAATTGCGAGTTTCTCAATTTCAGGTAAAAATTGGTGTTATAACTGAACCTTAAAATTAATAATTATAATAATAAATAAATAATAAGACAATATGCAAAGCTAATTATGTTTCTATTTCAACTACACCGTGCAGCAAAACGATGTAAAACTTAATGAACTGACAGAACAGAGTAGAACATTAAAAGTATTTATAATTTGTAAAGCCATTTAATGCTTGGCTCTAATTATGCCGCTGAAATTGTTAACACATTCAATTAAAATTAAACAAATTAAATTTTGCAGTACATCTTCCTCATATGTCATATATTACAACAAATAAGCTACAGCTTATTATAATTATGATGGAAAAATACATACTAGAATACAAAATAACATGTCCACACGACATCAAGTACCAATCTGAGCATGAAGCAAACAAGTTTCCCGTACTCGTTTATTTTGAATGAAACTTGAAAATTTTGCAATGCAGCATTGTTAAATGTTTATTTTTATACCTGGTATTTTATAATTTTTAAATGTTGCATCTTCTACTTCACAATTTTAACATAATCTATGCTCACCGTTTACCGGCAGCTAACACGACCACCGCTAATATGGCAACTTGTATCAAGGCCCACGCCTCCACACCCGCAGCGCGTTGCCACAAATGTCATCAACGTCGCCGCCGTTGTCGATGATCAAGTAGCGCCATGCCACAAACATCGACGCTTCTGTCTTATTGCCAATTCTAATTGCCATTATAATGAATTATATAGAATCGCATCGTATCGGATCGTTTCGTTTCGTCTCTCGACACTGCTGACAAATGACATTGCTAATGATATTTGTTAAATTGTTTAATTGCAGCTCAGTGTCGGTCTAGGTTTTGAATTTATTTGCAATTGGTTTAGGCATTTAATGCGACATTTTTGTAATTAGTTGTAATATATCGCTTAATCTCGGTAGTGCAATATATTATGACTGAAATGGTAGTCATCTGTGATTATTCATAGCACAATGAATACGATGCGAATTGATTAAGTGCGAAAAAGTGCTTCCTTTTATAGTATGTAGGTATATTTTTATGAATGACTTAATTTATTTTTAACACCTTTTCGTGGATAGAACTTACTTAATTCTAGTCATTTAATTTGCGCGACAACGTCTTTCTATGAACAGTGTTCAGAGTATACACAAAAAAGTGGTATCTTATTTTTATCAAGTTTAAATGAGAGTAATACGTAGCATCGATATTATTCCAGTACGAGGGAGAATCGAAGAGTATTTTAAAGTATTATTGCTGACAATTGTCTTTTTTTGTGATATTTCATATATATAAAGTGAAGTGCAGTGTGAATTTAAAATGTTTGCATGTGCAGAGCAATGAATAAAGTCTACGACTTCTTTGTGCCATCATATTTCACTGTAAAAAGTTAGTTCACTGATAGAAGGTTTTTAGAATTGTCTGAACCAAAGGTAGACCCCATTCAAAAAAAATCGAAATTTTATGAATTGAAAAAGTGAAACTTTGATTTTAATGATAAAAAAAGCTCTGCAAAGATGAAGTTGATGGCCAAAATGTATTATTGTATTTTTTCAATAAAGATTCTAAAAATACGATCGACTTCTTGTGAAACAATTCTTGAATTTATCAAATGAAAACTACTTCTTTACTTTGGAAAGATCCTATGTATGCGTGGTTACCAAATTTTATTTTTTTCTGGTATTCCACTTCTTTTGGCCAGCCTTAATGTACGAGGGTAGTCCCAGAAGTACCCGACCTGACATCAGATAGCTTTAAACATTTTTTTTTTCTGAGCGGTGCTTACTTACCATTAGACTATTATCAAATTTTGATTAATCTGCATCATTAGGTTTGTGTTTGACAGCCATTAAATGTACCTGAAATGAGTGACAACTTTAAAGTAGTTTTGGGTGTTATTAGCCGCAATATGCTTCTGTTTTTACGCCGTTTCATGAGCTTGGATGAATTTCTGTTCGTCTATCTGCCTTTCGCGCTCAATGGCGGGCAAACACAAACTTAATGATGCAGATTGATCAATATATGACAATAATCTAACAATGGGTGTGGCGAACATAAAATAATGCCTGCCTAGAAAGTCTTCACAAAGTTTGACGAAAAGTGAAGTCGAGGTGATCAAGAGTATTTGTACTTATTGGAGGTGTCTCATTAAAGGTGTTACAAACTTCGTGTCCAAGTTGATACTTATACAATACTGTTCAGACTATGTGACAAAAGTATAAAGATCATTACGATCAGTCCACAGAATCAAGATATATAGCAGTGCACAATACCAAAAAATTATCTACGAGTTTTATAGTTTATAGCACTACTCATTTTTATTATGTCTAAAAAAAAGCCAACCTGTCTAGGTTTGACAAACTTTAAAGTGATTTAATGCATAATTTAATACACATTCAATAAATTTATATCAACCTTATTCACTCAAAGCAACAGGTTTCACTGTCATTTCCATTTAAAACTTTAATCCAGAATCTACAAAATGACAGTTTGACAAATTTAAATATTAATCTCTGTGTTGATATGTACTAAACTATTTTTCGCTACACACAAATCAATCTCCAGAATCGAACTAAAACTGTTGAGTTTTTTTTAAGCATGAGAAACGCAAAAAAGAATTTTTATTATTTTTGCAGTAGAGAGATCCGACTTTATGTTACACTACTCATAGTTCCAATAGATTTTTTAAACTAAACTAATAAAACAGTATTGGGGCAAGTCCGGTTTTCATTTTCGGCAAGATTATGCGAATGTGAATTCTTTAGTCTGGTGCGGTTTTCACTCTCGGAAGGATTTAACGATTTGTATTCACTTATCAAAATCATACCGAAATTGAAAACAGGAACCAATTATCACATTCATTGTATTTAGTGATGTGCAACAGTGTAAATGCTTTATTCATATCGATGCTAAATCTTAGCGGTGGGCGTAAACGGACGGTAACATGTTTCTCCCTTTTTATCTAAAAGTTGGATAAAATATAAATTTTACTTTTTATATTCTAGAAAACGTCTGGATAGTTTCTTTTCAGATATAACAAACAAGACCCTCTAAATGGGGGAAATTGGTGATAAACATATACAAACCAGGCACACAATGAGTCAAAATTATAAGTGTAGAGTCCCTCGAGCTAATCATGAATTAATCTGATCATAAATACTGAAACACATTCTATATATTCATATATATATTCTATATATTCATACTTCATCTAGTGCAGGGTATAGAAAAGCAAATATTTTAGTTAAATTTTGAAATTGATAAACGATCTTAAAACAATTCGCACACGCTAAGCTAAAATTTGAATAATCAAATAATTAGCCGTTTAGTTTTCGTATACGAAACAGGAAAATATTCTGAGATATTTGCTCGACTCTCGCTTTCTTAGTCAAAAGTTTGGCTGTTTTTATTTGTTTATGAGTAAATATATTCACTGATCTTTACAATAGATGAGAACCTGTCTGATATTTTCCTTCCTTGAATCGCGAATATTGCAGCCGATTGTCACTCGAACGACCGCGGTTTATGAACTTTGATGCGACTGCGCAACGCCCACAAAAAGCTGTAATACAATACAAGATACAAATGTATCTAAAGATACATACGGATACACGCATACACGTACAAACAGATACGACACGAGACGAGCAGACAGGCTGGCTAAGATACTCACACTAACTAACTAGTCGCACGAACTTCTCAACGATTCTAAACTTTTATAATGTTTACCTAATAATATTAGCATTGTCAATTCGTCGCAGAACATCGTGGGGTGTGTTTCAACATCTGAAGCGGTGCTCGCTGCATATAAAAATTAAAAAAAAAATTATTAAAAATTAAGAAAATATTGGCAACAAAATAAATAAACAGTGAAAAGTGCTAAATAGATTATATATTATACATAGATAGATATACAATTTTTGTTTGCCATACTCAAAAAAAGGAAAATTTGTATCAATAAAACCGCAAAAGTTTATGTGATAAAAAATATTTTAATATTATAATGAAATACACTGCCATATTTTGTGTTGTAAGTGAAAAACGAAAATAATGAGCAAAGAAAATCAAATATTTTATGTGAAATTATTTTATTTTAAGCTTGCACTATTGTGCGCTAATTATGCCCACTGTGCCACAGCGCAAACGACTGTGCGTCCTTATAAATTTGGATTTAATATTGAGGAGCAACAACATCGTTCTGAGCAAAGAGGTTAGTATGAAATAGTTTATGTACTCAAAAGAAACAACTATCTACTTGTATATGAAAATACGTAAAAATAAATTTATCATAACATTTTAAGCTGTTTTGCAAAAATGAAATATTTTTATATAGTGTTGTAGGGATTCATGAGTAGTAAAAAAAATGTTGGGCAATTTACTACTTTGGCTATTTTGGCTTAAAACATTATATTTCACTTGAAACTTAATAACACTTATAATTCATAAATAGTTTTTACATGTTCATTGATTGCTTAATGTCTGGAGAAACGAATATGTCAGGTGCCAATCCCTTTAAAACTGAAGCTTGTTTCAGTTTATGCTTCTTCTCACCCATACTTTATTCCCAGATCAGTTCCAAATGCTAGTAGTAACCAAATAGAATGTGGTACAGAACTTCAGAATAAATTATGACCGAGCCTTGGAATCTTGTAAGCTTTAAAACTGTACACACAAGCATTAATATTAAGTAAAAAGAAAGAAAAATAATATTCTAAATCTAATAAATCTGAACCAAAACAAATTGATTTGATATTATAGAATATCGAATTCAGAATATCTAACTTAGATATCAAATATAGTCTATCTGGAGCAAAAGATTTTATTGCTATAGGGATCAGATTTTAAAAAAATGGTGACTATTATGAAATTGTACAGAATTTGGGTTCCTATGCTCCGGGTGTGATGTATAATAGTACAAAGAAAAAAAAAAACGCATCAAATTAGGAGTATCTAGCTTTTCTAGGTAGTCTATCTGAACACTTTAATTGCTTGAAGACTATTTGAAGGAGGGACCCAACTGAAATCTATTTTGTGTATTTCCTTGGTTTTGTGTTAGGTGGCTCTACAATCGTCTATTGGTCAAGGCAGCACGTAGGAAAGCGCACCATTTGGTGTAGTTTAGTGCGCGCCGGCGCCGGTGCCAGTCGTTGACAATTCAGAGCTTCTTCAGGTCATCATAGACCTGATCTTGCCACCTTAAGCTCGGACGTTCTCTCCGACACCGGCCACCAATCAAGTTCAGGTTCAGGTAGTGCTGGAGCTTCGGGGTTCATCCGGAAGAGGTGACCAGCCAAGTGCAGCCGCTGGAATTTAATGCCAACCTCATCATACAGCTCATACAGCTCGTGGTTCATACGGGTCCTAAACTCGACGCCAACTCTAAGGGGACCAAGAATCCTACGAAGAATCTTTCTCTCGAACACTCCTAAAGACGCTGCATCCGTTGATGTCAGCGTCCATGCTTCTGCGCCATACAGCTGTACCGGAATTATCAGTGTCTTATAGATTTTTATCTTCGTAGTTCGAGAGAGGGCTCTACTTCTAATTTGCTTGCTGAGCCCAAATTAGCAGCCATTAGCAAGCGCGATTCTTCGTCTGATCTCTCGGCTGACGTTGTTATCGCTGTTCCTTGGTATTGATATAGAATCATAAGAATCTAATTTTCAATCTTAAAAAGAGAAAAAGAAACAAGATGTTCTGCAAATATGTGGGAAGTTCTGCATTTGTGGAGGCTATGATTTATAATAGGTGTGTTACGATTTGTACCAGTTTTATGTACAAAGATGCTAGGATAATATATATATATATATATATATATATATATATATATATATATATATATATATATATATATATATATATATATATATATATATATATATATATATATATATATATATATATAATGTGCTTTAAACAATCTCCGATGCCTTCTTCAATACATTTCAAACTATCTAAAAAACTGATAATACCTTTTCCATACTATTTGTGAAGAGTTTAAAAAGTTAAACAGCTTTTGTTTCCATTAATTTCGAATACTATAACTCCAAAAACTAATAAAAAAAAAATTAGTAAGGAAGTAACGAATTGCATTACATGACGTAATTCAAGCACTTAAATATGTGTCAAGATTTATTCTAAAGCAAACCATAATAATTAAATTAAGTAGTTAAATTAAAAATTTAAATAAAAAAGTTATATAAAAATTAATTTTTAAATAAATTACAAATTTGCTAATTGATACATTCGGTCTTCTTTAGTATTCTATGCGATATTTATGGAAAAAAGCAAATCAATAAATCGCACCCAAAGCACTAAAGCTGATGCTGTAGCTAAAACTAAAACTAAACTCATGCAGATGCAGGCACGAGAGTATCTCATAGATACGCGTGCTAAAGCGATGACGTTTTGCATTTGCGTTTGCTGTAAATATTTTTGTATTTTATTATTTATTTTTCAACTGTATCCACTCGTAGATACATATTTGTTTGTTTATTTCTAGTTATTGTAAATGAGTCTTATGCACATTTTGTTTTTTTTTTTTATCATAAATTGGCAATTACTCAAATGAGCCATAAGAAATACATTTGAGTTTTGTATCTTTGGACAGCCGGACATCGCAGATAGAGCGGTGCTAGGTAATAGAGCGTTTGGTAATATTTTCAAACTTTACGAGTAGAACGTTTCAAAACGACTGAAAGCTGACAAATGTTAGATACGCACATGTTTGGCGTCAGGTGTACAACAGAATATTTCAACAAATGGCAGATAAACATCAAATATATCGTAGCTATTTTTGCTATTAAGAAAATTCTTTACCAAATTGCTACTTTTATTAGCTACAATTTTGGCATTTAATTGCTTGAATAGCTTTGGTTGCGTACATTGAACTCCGAAATAATCATCCCAATTATACAATATAGTATTGTATCATAAATAACACATCTAGGAACTTATATGGTTTACTAAATATGTATAACTAAAACTAGATCTTACATAATTCAAAATAGAGACGAAAAGCATGAAAAGCGAAACCAACATTAAAATCCCTACAAATCTATTAACTTAATAGAATGCTTAACAAAATCTGTCGATCGACCGACCGATCGATCGATGTCTCGATTGTTTTGAACGCATTCAGCACTTTTATGAACTGTTTTATCGCTTGATCTGTTCATAAAATTCACGTTTAGACGCACTCAAAATGGTTTGAAATTGTTTAAATATTTAAATATTTTCCTAATACATAAACACAAACGAAGATTATCATTATAAATATGTAGAATTGGTAATAAACGTTAAGAGAAACGATCTGGTACTATTTGCATAACACGTACAAGAAATCTAAATACAAACTAAAATGTCGCGTCTATGATTCTATATGCTTTTTTGCACTTTTTTTTCGTTCAGTTCTTCGAATATTAAAAGTCTGTACACGAAGCGCAATAATATTCGTAAAAGAAATGCCAGAGTTGAAATAAATTCATATCATTTATTATTAAAAATCACACAAAACGTTCCACGAGTAAACAGGAAAAAAAAATTCGAAATTGCATTTTAAGTCAGAGATCGAGAAACTTCGAAATTTTGTATTCATTGTACGTAAAATCTGTTAGAATGAAAAGTAGACGATTATGAGTTAACAAATTCACATCAATATAAACTGTTAAACAATTGTTATTTAATTTATCATGGGGTATGTCAATCGGTAGCCCAGCTTTTCGGAATTTAGTCGCTATGGAACGTTTCTTGGGAGAGGACCGTGCGTTGTGCGTACGTGAGTTTTAAAAAAACGGTAATTCAGCGACTGTAGCGCGTAGAAAATTCTGCAGTATTCAACATTTAAATGATGCGCCAAGACCTCGACTCATTGGAAAATGGGTCGAGAAGTTTGAAGAGACCGTTTCAACGCTGGAAAAATCAAAATCCGGGCGTCCAAGGTCTCCGAGAACGTTCGAAAACGTAGACAGTGTTACTCAGTCTGTGTGTGACAACCCGGACCTTTCGATTCGAAAGCGTGCTGTTGCTTTAAACGTGCATAGATTATCATTGTTCCGCATTTTTAGCAACTTCACACACGTCCAACAGGTCTCTACCACGAGTTCATGAACATTTTCCTGGCAAATTGATCTCCAGGAGAGGTGACATAAATTGGCCTCCACGAAGTCCCGATTTAACCCCTATGGACTTTGTCCTGTGGGGTTACGTCAAATCTAAAGTTTTCGGCAACAAACCGACTTCCCTGGCACAATTAAAAGAAAATATCCGTCACGAAATGGCAGCCATCACGGAGAATACCTGCCGAGCCTTAATAGCTAATTTTAGTGCCCGAACGAATACCGTGAACGCAACGGTTTACATTTGGACAATATCATTTTACATTTTATTTATTTTACATTTGGACAAATAAATTCCCAAAGTGTATATTTTAATATGTAATAAACATTTTTTCAATAAACTACTTACTTTTTTTATCGATTTTTTAAATGTGAACTTTCTTTTGAGACTATATATCCTATATGTTTCACTTTTCCGTTCAGCATGTTATATGTGGATTGATGGACTTCAATTTTGCAAAAGAAAGTTTATCGTTTGGATGGAAATATGAAATAAATAAAATAAACGCAGAAATCACTTTCGGTTAAAACTCTCCAAATTGTATTCATAAAATTTAGTTTTATGAATGAAATTTGGAGATTTTGAGGTGAAAGTGATTTATTTTATTAACACCATTTTCATACTATGTACTTTATGGCCCCTTTTGGGTTCAGTGTATAATAATAATTTTCACTGCCCTATAAGTTCATAAAGCATAATATTTTTTGCATTTTAAACATATCTCTCATTTTTATACCATTCATACTTAGTGTTAACAGTTTGCCTGAAAGTTTGTAATGCAATAAAGGAGGTAAATAAACCCCATAAAGTATATAGATTCTTTTTCAGCTCGACGAAATGATGTTGTTCCGCATTTTTTGGGCCCCAATTTTTAATATATCCTTATTATTACAGTTTAATAGAGTATCAAAATTTACATGGCACGCCCACTTTTTTGTGTAGCCCCCATTCAAACCACCCGTCCACTTTTGACTATTTGTATGAATATTTATTTATTGCGCTCAATATAATCTTAAAAATAGACATGGTAGCTTCTTACAAAAGAACTCTTCACATATATATCAACGGGTATGATTCCCGCTATTTTGGGTAGCTCACATACAAACCACCCGTCCATTTTAGACTTTTTGTTTGGAAACCGTACTTATTGCAGTCAATATCGACGTAACATTTGACATGACGGCTTCTGATGGACGGATGCTTCATACGGACGCTTACTTTTAGGTGATTTTGTATGAAAACTTTCTTATTTCAGTAAATATCAACTCAAAATTTAATGTAGTAGCTTCTTATGGACAAATGCTTTAATATAGAGAAAAGGGTGTGATTTTCCGATTTTAGGGGTAGCCCACCACACACTTTTGGGATTTTTCATGAAAAACTTTATCATTTTAGACAAAATCAATTTGATATTTGACATAGTGGCCACCATATGGGCAGACACTTTGCATAATTAACAAGGGGCATGTCACGCCCACTATAAGGGTTACGCTCCAACAAACTTTAATCCCAAGTTGTTGGACTTTACAAAAGTTTTTTTCTTTACACCTGCTAAGTTCACAGCTTGAAACTTCTTGTGAATGGTATTAAAGCTTCGATTTCGCAATTAATTTCTTGTTGTATCTCATTTCAATTGAAAGAAGTGTAATAATAATATATTAATAATAAATATTACATTTTAAAACACTTAATTACTTATTTAGCTGCCTATCTTATTGGAAATAAATTTTAATTTTTCTTTTCGATTTGATAAACTTTGAATTCGTTATAAAAAAAAAGAAAGTAGCAAATGAAGTCCTAATTTAGAATATCAATAAACCTTTAACGCAAATATGAGCTAAAAGTTATAGTTTACTAATGGCATTTCAATCAGCTTATCCGGTTTTGTTCTAATCAATCTAAAACGAGAGTAGTTTGAGAAGTTTTTGATAATTCTTCGCTTTAGAAGATTTTTTTTTTGTTGGGCGCATATGCAACATAGTATGTCCATATAAGATTAAGTATTCTTATTTAATTGTTAAATTGAATTGTTTAATATGCCACAACGTGTGTTACCAGCCGTGTTTGTTCGACATTTTAAATTTTTTATTATTTTTTATTAATTCGTTATCATTGTATAATTGGATTAGCTCTTTAAGGTGTGACAAATCATTGTATGATTTATACAAAGACCAATTTAAATTAATTAATTAATTAGCGCAATGAAACTTATTGAACAACAAACTTGATATGAGTACTAACAGGTTGTGTAGAAAGATTTCAGTAATACAAATAAATAACGAAAAACAATTTGAAAAAAAAAAAATTAAACCTGAAACCTAAAAAAAGGGTTAAACAAAAAAATGTGTATACATACTCGTACATGTACGAGTATGCTGGAACGAAACCTGTTCTTGAAATTAATGGCCATGTCTATACATGCGATTTGTACATAATAAATTAAGCCAACAAACTGATTAAATACAGAAAAATAAACGCCTACGATAAAGGATGCGAGTTTCATTCAACGATTGAGTATATAAACTCATTATGTATTATAGTTTAAACCGATATGACGTACCCTATTAGAATATGCGAGCAATAAAAATGTTTTAACTAGCATAGAATTAGTTCCTAAAAAGCGAAAATAGCAAAGAATACAAATTTTATGGCTTGCATTTAAATAAAATTTCCGAAAATGAAATGAAAAATTTTGAAATCAAAATAAATCGAGCGAACAAACGAAGCAGTCATTGTATATATAATCTGTACTGATTATATATACAATACGATCGTAATCAGATGCTCTGCTCCTGTTTGGCCAGTTTGCTACAGAGCAACGAGTGTCATTTAATAAAACCTGTGCTCTGCTCTTCACGGCGCTATTGAATATTGTGCTCTGTGTAGCATTTAGTATACACAAACCAAATCGAATTATAATAATTTTCATATTTTTATCTATTTTATATCAACTTTGCTTGATTATGTCGTCAAACACGATTCTATATGGAACCGAATTTTGTATATGATGCGATGGCAAATTAAACCAAACCAGATGAGCGTGGCATTGTTATGGGTGAATTTGGTTTCATCACGGCCGACGGCATCTATCATGTAACCGTCTATGCGACCGATGAGAATGGTAAATTTCGTATCTTAGCAATGCGGAACTATCCATATGCATCAATGGGACCACGTAAGTTAAATATATAGTTATAAAAACAAAATACAATTTTTTACGAGTATTCTTTATAGAATCCATCGATGTTGTAGCGAAGATAGCCACAACCACCAGCACGACAACGACGACGACGACAGAGCAACCGAAGAAACCATTGCCCAAACTACATTACAATACCGAAGCCTGTTCGGGTTGTTTTCTGAAGAATGGTGCACCGAAGAAGTCTGATGCAGCAGTGACGAAAAACGAAATACGACCACTCTCAAAGCCTCTAGCAGCCGGAGTTGCAACAGGTAGTAGTGTAGAGCTTGATGAACTGCGTAAGGCGGTGCCTGAATTGTTCGAGAATATTGAACAAGTGCAGATCATAAGTGGACAATTGCCCTATCAATTGTCTGCCGAAAGTTTGGGCATACCAACACAAAATCTACACCAGAATATAAACACTAACACCAACACTAATACAGCAACACAAACACAAACAAACAGCTATACACCGAACCCGGGCAATGCAAAAGTTAAGCAGCCAGTCTCTGGCAGAGTAACAAGTTCAACGACAAGCGCTACTAAGTATACAAGTGTCAATTATGCAGTAGGTGCGCCTCCTGCGAAAGGACAAACATCAGGACTCGCAGATGCATTCAATTATGCGCCGCATGAAACGCCAACAACTTTTCCGCCACTAAATACCAGAGTTCAGCCGCAAACTGCTGCAGCACTTAATGCCGGCGTTATTGCTCACGGCGTGGCTGGAATAGCCACTCCGCTTCACGTCACTCTGGGTCAAAACAATGTCAAACAGAGTGCCAGTGGAAAATTATATACGCCAATTAGTTTGCCATTGAATGCGGCATCAGCTGTTGGTACACAGCTAAGCAATTCCTTAGGTGTAGTCTCCGTGAACGGTGTAAATGGCGTTGTTACAACGCAGAGTACTCTGAGCACAACTCCGGACAATACATACACTGAAAGTTCAGTCTTCAGCGCAACGGCTCAAAAGGCTGACAATGCATTCGGCCATACTTCGGTTAGTAATGCAGCTTCCAGTATTGCCTCCACATCTAATTTAGGATCCAGCAACGGTGTAATATCTGTGCTCAGCAACGGCGTTCAGTCAGATTCAGCTTTAGGTGGTAACTTTGATTCCATCTTCGCCTCAAATGCACCCAACGTAGGCATCCATGCAACTATTGGTTCGAATGCTAATCCTTTAGCTGCAGGTCACACTCTTAGCTCTGCCAACAAACCGAACTCTTTTGCAGCCTTCAATTCAGGCTCAATTAATAGTCAAAATAACAAACTTTATACCGGCTTTGGAACTGTGCCCAGCGCACATTTCAATGGAGTTACTGCTGGTGTTTCATCCGCTGGGGTGGCTACCAGTTTTAGCAATGGTGTCAGTCATAGTTCTGGAACTTCAGCTTTCTCTAAAGGCTCCATACACAGTTCTAATTTCGGTGCAACATCAGGTTCCAATAACAACTATGCTACGGGATTCAATTTGCCTTCTGGCATCAATTCAAATGGCGCTCTTAATCCGTACCTTGCAACACAAAGTGACGCGACTGATGAACTTGGTGTTTCAGATAGAAATCATGTGGGTGCTCTTTCGGCTACTGGTATTTCTGCACACGGTACTACTGGTCTTCAGAGTGGCCAAATTTCACCACTTGGAACATTTGAACTCACTCCACTTGGTATTTCAAACCCACAAAGAAACCATTTGAGTGGTCTTTCGGCTAGTGGTCTTCCGAATGGCGATAATTCACCATTTGGTGTTTCGGGCCTTTCTGCTCTTGAAGTTTTAGACAAAAATCTTGTAGGTGCCTCTGCTGGTGGTGTTTCGGGCCTTTCTGCACTTGGTGTTTTAGACAAAAATCGTGTGGGCGCTTCTCTCGGTGATCTTTCGGCAAGTGGTATTTCTGCACACGGTACAGCTGGTCCTCAAAATGGCCATGTTTCAAAGCTTGGTACTTTCGGACCATCTTTACTTAGTATTTCAGACACGCAAAGAAATCATTTGAATGGTCTTTCGGGTAGTGGTCTTCAGAATGGCCAAAATTCAGCTCTTGTTGCTTCGGGTCTTTCTGCACTAGGTGTTGTGGACAAAAGTAATGTAGATGTATCTGGCGGCGGCCTTTCGGGTAATGACATTTCTACATACGGTACTGCTGGGCCTCATATTTCACCACTTGGAACTTTAGAAAAACAAGGCAGTCAAACTTTTGGAGGATTTTCGGCAGATGGTACTTCTAGTCCACAGAATTTCAATGCTGCAACACACGGTCATAGTCACAGTGCTAAACTTTCAGCTTCCCATGAGGCTTCCTCTCCCAGCTTTGGTTCTAATGCAAATTTGGGCTCTAAACAACACAATGATATATCTGGTTCCAATGAAAATTATGCAACGGGCTTTAATCCAGTTTCTGGTATTGATTCAAATGGTGTGGGAGCTCTGCAAAATGCACAGACTGTCTCCATTGGAGCTTCTACTTCACTTGGCATTGCTGATGCACAAGGAACTCATGTGGGTGCTCAAATTCCTTCGGTGGGTGCAAATTCTCTAAAAGCAGATTCTCAGAATTCACATCTGGCAACGCATGGCAATCTTTCTCCATTCGAAAATGCAGAAAAGCAAAGAATTCATGGAATTGGTGCACTTTCTCCACACGGAACTGTACAAAGTCTGGCTGGAGCTGTGCCTTCTGTCCAAGGTCCAAATAAATCTGGTGATACGTTACTCTATAATTTGCTTAATATACCACAAAGCGCTGCTGGTCGCATTACACATGGCGATCGCATTGGAGCAACATACTCCGGCGCCAAAATCCACAAAATGGTTGCTGGTATTACTGAGGTCATAAATAATGTGGCAACACCAATGAAATCAGCTGTTGATGCTGCATATAAAACACAGAAAGAAGCAGCTGGTGCACATACACAAATACACAAAACACCAACAAAAACAACAACACAACACAGTCACAGCAACAACAACAACAACAATATACACAATAAATTGGGTAACAATTAAAAATTCAAACTAATTTCAAATCTACACTTTTTTATTTATACAACACACTATTTAATTTACACAAAAAATAGCAACTGAAACTGGACATGCGCCAAATGGAAAGCCAACACAGACACAAACCGGAAGTGACGCATTTACACCAACAGATACCGCATACAACAATGCACCAAAAACACCAACAACAACAACAACACAAACACATGCAAAACGTATGATAAAACTCTACAACAGCTGTAAGAATATATTGAAAATATTTCTCCAAAAACCATTTAGCTCAACAACACTCAACAACATCAACGGGCGCACAACCAGCAGCCACCCCTAATTCGCTGAGTCCGCAGACAGCAACCGGAAGTGGTTCGAATACGGTCAACGGCCAAAAGGGTAAACAAACACCGCAAGGAGGTACTACTGGCAAAGGAGGTAAGTTCTCCTAAATGTGTATTATTTCAATATACTCAATTCACTTTGAATTTTTAGGAGCAACACCCGACATTGATAGACGTTTTGGTACAAATTCTGCAATCGGTCAGGCAGCGCCAAGTTCCAATACGGCACACTCCGGCAGCGGTTCTTCTGCTGCTTCTTCGGGCACCGAAACAGGCGATTTATATCGCTTCAAATATATTCTAGACTATAATGGACACACGGAGACCGGTTCACGCAATGGCAACAAGGAAGGCAACTACTTTGTCATTGGCGATGATAATATCGAACGTACAATTGAATATATTGCCAATGAATTCGGTTTTCAGCCGCACATACGCTGGCGCAAGGTGGACGCCAGTCTGCTGCCTAAGGACAATTCGCTTAAGGGCTATGAATTCACGTGGTTCAAGAAGGAATGAAGCACGATGACGAATTAGTTTTAGCGTAATTAAAACCATTTGTTGACTTTAGCTTGTACATAAAACTTTTTAAAAATTCTTTGCAATTGTTAAACGCGAAACGAGATTTTTTTTTGCACTATTTGTAAAAGTAGCCCAAATATATATAATATGTTCATCAGTTAAAAGTATGTTTAAATTTGTGTTTCTCGACTAACAGTGAATGACAAATATATTGGTTGATAAAGAAAGGCATCTTAAATCGCAGTAGATGATCCCTAAGACGCGTTCAGACGGGCAAGAAACGGAGTACTTAACAATTTTCCATGAATTTCATATCTGAAACTATTTTCAAATGCGTCAAATATTTATTTTATATCTGAATAAGACTAATTATAATTAATTTTTTATGTGTGGTAGGCCAAAGTAGACTACAGTATTAACTACGGAAACTGTTTGTCGAGTTGTAATGTAGTCACTTTTTACTGTATAAATTGGCATCGGAAGACGAGTCGATATAGACATGTCCGTCCGTCCGCCTGAATGTATGAGACAACAGATCTCAGAAACTATAAGAGCTTGAGACTTGGTCATTTAGATTCTCCTTGACCAAACGCGGATGTCTTATATTAAATTTTGTGGATGCCGATCCCACAACGCCCTTCACGTCCATATCCGGAAAAAAATCGGTTATGCTTTTTTGTTTTTCTTTTAAATTAATTAATTTATAGGTCTATATTAGTAAGGGCGCAGGGTATTTCGTATTGGTGAACACACGACTGCTTCCTTCTTACTTGTTTATTTGTGGATCATTCCTAATAGAGAATTAAATCTTTTATGATTTATTGTAAACAACGACCTTAAAAACTCCTAAATACTGCGTTTTAATGAGATAGAATCCCGTTTTCCAAAATGTGTCCACCATTTATGATCCGCCATTTTGTTTTCGGAAATTTTAACAACAGATTTGTAATCAGCGCTCTAAATACACTTTAATTTTGATTCAATAATATAAAAAAAAAACTAAGACCGCCATTTTATTTCGAAAGTTTTTATAGTAAATACGTAACCAGCCTCCTTAAAAACCTACGACGCATAACAGTTTGTAATTTTATGCCAGCTTCTGTGGGTTTTCGGCCACTGTGCGGTACAAAAAACAATCAAACAGCGTCAAATCTCAACTTTTTTATATACTTGTATGCCGTAACTCAGAGATATTATGCTTAGATTCGAATATAATCGAATTGCTAATAGGATTTCAAATGCAAACTGAATCAAACCGAATAACCTTTTTTGTTTGTATATTTTATGAACAAGAAAGAAATTCAAAGGATGTTTCATTCACTTATGGCTCATGCATACAAGCTAGTCTCAAACTGTCAAACCATAAATTTGCCTCTCATGCCGACAAAATCAGATATTTACAATTTGGAGTTAACATCAATATACTCACACATCAGCAATGGTTTTATATGAATGTTGGAAGAGCAATCGTCCGAAAGAGCACATCAAGAACCAAATGGTATTGATAATATAAGCAATGCACTGCGGAAGCTTTTAAGTCCTAGAGCTTACTTTGTATACTCAACAAGAGAGGCACGCAAAGTAGGAAGGGCGAACGAGTGAACAAGAAACGATCTGCAGGCAGCGTCAACAGTTTTCTGTGTGAGTAAATTTTTGTTTATCTTGCAGTAATAAAAGGTACTGCAAATATTTTTGTAGCTTTTGCAATTGCTTGTTATTCGGCATGTCGATCTGTTAAGGGCATGCTAGCTTAAGTAGCTAAGCAGTAAAAGCCTTGCAGTAAGCAAGTTGTAGAAAATCCATAATAAAATCCTTGTTGACTTTGAAATTTCATTTATTGTAATTTTCAATTAATATATTCTCATTAACTTAATTCCACTAGATTCTCAGTTGGTTTACACATTTTTCGTTTTTTTTTTAATATTTTTTTTTACCATTACATATATATTTTTGTTCTTTTGTTGGGAAATTTTAGTGGGCACATTTATAATTTATATATATATATATATATATATATATATATATATATATATATATATATATATATATATATATATAATTTATATATATTTATATATATGTATGTATATAATTTATATATATTTATATATATGTATGTATATTTAAATTTAATTTACACATTTAGATATCAGATGATTTTATTAGAATAATTAGCTTAAAATAACTTTTTTTTCCTTCTGTTTTTTTTTTGTAAATACACATATTACACAGAGACTTAAAGACTACATACATACATCATCATTATCATCATTGTTCTTTTTGGTTTTACGCTTTTTAGCGTTTTTTTTTTTTTTAATTTTTATTGAATTTGTGTTAAAAATTTAATAAAGTATTCTTTATGAGACTGTCTAATGTCAAATATTGTACACAAATACACATTTATATCTCGTTTTTATGTTGTGAGTATTTATTGAATTTTTATTTTAATATATTTAACGAAATTATAAAATGTTTTTTTTTTATAATTTTGTTTTTTATTTTTGTTTGTTAAGTTTTTCATAAAATTTATATAAAATTTTATAAGAGTTTTTTAACTGTACATTCAACTATCACAGTCATCCATCTCAAAATTATGACATAATAAAAAGAAGGCATTTACTTATGTAAAGGGTTAAAAAAAAAAAATTAAATTAAAGAAAATTGTAATTGTAAAACTCTAGAATAGTAGAGAAACTACGTGTATAATTAATGTATTATTTTATAAAGACATTTCTATAGATTATATATGCTGCTAAACTAAATCATTGACTTAATTATTCATTTGCTTTCAAGTCGAACGTAACGAATATAAATTCGCCCCTTCACCTGCCTCTGCTTCCCCTGCCACTCCTTCCCCTTACCATACCAACCATTCCCCTACCTATCTTCCTGTCCCCTTCCACCCATTCTCCTACCAACATACTTACTATACCTTCCCTTTCTCCCTGCCCCCTTCGTTCACAATAACATGCAACCAACATTTCATCCCTCTATCTTAAATAGTGCTCTCCGCGTTGCTGCCCTGCCCCAAGCCTCACCTACCTCTACCCCTCCCTCCCTGTGCCTGCATCCCAATGTCTCCTTACCCTACCTCCCATTCTCCTACCCTTCTTCACACTGCCCCTTTTCCCCTACCCTTCTTCCCCCTGCACCATTTACCTACCACCCCTTCCCTTCCACCCATTCCCTTTCTACTGCCCCTATTCCCATGCCCTTCTTCCCATCCTGATGTTTACCAACTTCGCGTAGAAAGTTGGCTCAGTGTACTTTTACCAACTTCACGCCGTATAATGCTGTTTATCACTAATAATATATTGTACTGAAGAAACACAATTTCGTGGATATTTTAACTCCTGCGGTACATATCAAACGGAAACTGAAGAGAAACCTTCCTGCAGACCAAACTAAAATATTTTGAAAATTTGGTGTCATTTGGTGCAGCGGTTTTTCAGTTTTTGGATTTCTCGCCCTGCGTTTTTCTATATTAAGAATTACTGGAGTACAGTTTGAGTATTATTAATTTGTTATTCATTTTTGTATAGCATCGAAGTGCCAGAATCATTTAATGATAACGTGGGCACTAAAAAGTTTCTGGAACAAACTAAGAGAAAAATAATTTTCGCTGAAAGTCATTTTATTACATTTTAAAACATGCGGGAATTTGAATTTTTTTTTTTTTTTTTTAACAAACTTTGCGATGGAAACGTTGAGTTGACAACATTATTTTTGTCAGTTCTGAAAACTTTTGTTTACTTGCTTGATGTAGTGTGTTTGCATTTTCCAGCTTCATTTTGCGTTATATTTGTACTGCTTAGTATGCACTGAAAGTGACTGATCGAACTTTAGGAAGTATGAATTAAATTGAAGTATTATTGGTTTTTGGAAAGTAAATAGTTATGTTCTAAATAAAATTCTGATAGGCTGCATAAGATGTTCCAAAATCCAACACTTTTCAATAATCTGAATTCTATTAACATTTAGGAAATTTGTCATTTTTGGTTGCATTTCCATATTGTTTGTCAAGAAGCAGATGATTTACCAACGTAAAAAAAGAACCACATTACATAATCAGAAAACCACGGAATATTATAAATTTTTGGTAACTCAAATTATGGCAATTCCAATTTATATCAGACAATTATATATCTTTTTTAGAAATGGATTACATTTTCTACTTTTCTCTACTTTTCCGTATGATTTTCAATCATTTGACGTCCGCGTTACTATTTGATTTAAATAAAAAGTGGAAATTATTTTTAGTTTTATAAAAAACTTAAGTTATTAAACCATAAAGTAAATTGAATACATATATTAAAAATTAATAACTAAAAGCATAATATCAACTTGTACTATTTACAATTTATTTGTTCAAGTTTGTTCGCTTGCCCAAAATTAAAACTGTTTAGTGTTAAAAATTTCATACTTGACTTTGACTACTTTTACAATTATTACTAAATAAATATACACGAAATGACAACAAATATGCCACGTTTATATCTTTAAACAATGATATTTGTTTAATATAATTTTTTTTTTTTTTTTTGGTGTATTCACTTAAATAATTACAAATTTTCCAACACTGCAAAATTGTATACGTATAGTTCTTGATCGGTGACAGTTTAAGAGTTATGTATGTATTTACAGATACACAAAGATATATTTGGAGATTTTTTTTATAAGTCATTTACAAGAAATTTAATTTGATTTAACAAAGTTACTTGAGTACAAAGTCTGACAGACTTGTAAACTTGTACTATCGGAGTTGGTGTCACTGAAATCGCGAGAATTTCACTATGTAGATAAACAGCTGATACGGCGGTCTAACAAAAGTTTGCAGAGCTGCCGGTATTTTATTTGTTTTTCAGCATTGTTTTACGACTTTAAATTGTTTTAATTTATGAAAATCGATAGGAATTACTGATACAAGGTCGGAAGAAACCATCAACAGAGCAGCAAGCTAAACTGCATATGAATGAAATCTCTAAAAATTGGTTCCATGTGCTTTCGAAGTTGAGGAAAGGACGAGCCTCGAGAAGGTTTGCCAAAATCTTCGAACGATGAGTTTGACGAGTTGACGAAGATCCACAATTGATACAACAAATAATTGCTGAGTAACTGGGATTAAATGTCATGGTAGAAAATCGCGAAAAAAGGAACTACGTCGCTACTTAATACAGCACTATATTGAGCCAACTCACACTCTTCAAAGAACTAAAAAGAAATTTGGCCAGGAAAAAAACCTAATGCAGTTAGGTGATAAAGTGCTAGATAATTGATGCAGTTAATGTAGACATTGAGAAGCTAGAAAATGGTTCTTTGGTCGTGTCATTTCTTAATTCAAGGTTTTCTCGTCTCCATTCCAATCGATTTTCATCACTGTAAAGCGTTTAGCATTTATTGATATTTCAAAAATGAATAAATTATATCTTTTGTTTGACTCCGTACATATTATTTAAAACTTCACTCACCAAACTGTGTAGGATTTTAAAACGATTCAAGCTGATTAAAATCGATTGAAACGCAAGCGATTTCTATGACACTCCCGAATATGCTTTGATGGTGTAAAGTTGTATGTTTTTTATAGTTAATAAACATTTAAAATTGATTTTTTTTTGTTGTAACATTAAAATTTTGCATGCTTCGTTATTAAAATACATACACACATAGAAAGAATTTAGCTGAAAAATCTTAAGTTGCGAAATATTTTTATAGATACTTGTATTTAATTTAATATTATTTAAGAACTATTGCATTATTTTATTTTTTTTTGTTCGCTACAATTCTTTTGTATGCTTTAAAAAGATTTTCAAATATGCTTAAAATTAAAGACAACAACAGACACATAGATACATTCATTCATTCAATCGCTCGTTCACATAGATACATGCAACACACACACACACACATACAAAGTAAAAGTAAATCTATATATAGAGAGTGTGCTTTGTCTACCTGTAACAGGTTCAATAAAATTTGGGGTTGTTCTTATTGTTGTTGTTGTTGGGGGTAACTCATGGTTTTCATATTTTTTTTTTTTTTTTTTTTGTGTCTAACAATTCACTTGACGTATACAGATACTCATACTCATAGATACATTTATTTCTGGTGGTTTTGGTTACATTAAAAATGGTTGCTCGCTCTTCATATCCAAATACTCATAAATGGCTGCCGCTGCGGTTGGCGTCGTCGCAGTTGACGTTGTTCCATAGCTTGTGGGCAGCTTATGACTGCTATGATGATGTTGCAAATGATGCTGCTGTGCGGCATGATGTGTATGCTGGTGATGGTGATGATGATGGAGATGATGCTGATGTTGTTGATACAACTGCTCTGTACGGCTATTGCCATAGTTTGCAGCTGCATGTGGCAAAGACATGGCCAACATTTGTGTAGCTGAGTGAGTTCCAACTTCAGCAGCTGCTGCTGTTGGTGGTGTACTCGGTGATGAGTTTAATGTTGTCGACGTGGAACGCGTCTCCGGCGGCGGGAGCGGCGGCTCCGGTGGCGTTGTGGGTGATGCAGATGGATGTGAAGACGACATTGTTATGCCGAATTTTTCAAAATGACATCATTTAAGCAACGTCGGTAAACTGCTATTCATCAAACGATTGCCAACAACAAGCGAATTAAGTGAATTACTACCGACGCCGCCCATGCCAACACCCACACCGACACCGACACCCATGCCCATGCCCATACTTAAGCCACCAATGCTGCCAAAGCCATGACTGGGCGCTGCAGTTAATGTTGCAGTAGCTATATTCAAATTGTTGCTGCTGCTGCCGTGACTTGTTGTACCAGCGCTGCCACCGCTGCTGCTGCCAGTAGCGTTAGCTGAAATTGCACTTGCATGTGTCAGCGCATTTAGATTACCGGCGCCGCCGAGGCCGCTGCCCATAAAACCGCAGACAAGACCACCAGGACCGGCAGCGCTGCTGCTGCTGCTGCCAATGCCACTTGTTAAACCGCTGCCGCTGCCGCTGCTACTTGCTGCACTGCCACCGCTGACACTTGTTGTACCACCGCCTCCTCCAATACCGCCACCGCTGCTGCCTCCGGTGCCGCCGCCGCTGCCGCTGCTGCTGCTAGTGGTGCCAGCGATGGCATTGCTCTCATATTAGAAAGCGCCGCCGGACGATGATGGTCATGCGTAGTGTGGATATGAGCTGAGATGTGGTGCCACATGCGACGGTGCAACATGGCTCATTGTGTGTGGCTGATAGAGATTTGTGGCATGATTGCCCCAGTTGCCCCACGATGCAGCAGAGGGAAAGATCGAAGCTGTTGTTTGCGAAAATGAAACAAAAATTAAAAATTGCTTTTCAAAATGCCTACAAAAAATTCAACTTACCCGACGATGATGTCATACCATGATGCGGACTCATGAAGGAGCTCAACTTGGCGCTATGATGATATGGCGTCATAAAGAGATCACTCTGATATTTATAGGTGGGATCGCTTGCTGCTGGTTGTGTTGCTGCAGCTAGTCCTTGAAAATCAAATTTATACGCATAACGTTTGCCATGCACCTTGGTCATAATATTCTTGTCGTAATAGTATCTGCAAAAAAATAGAAGAAGCAGTTCGTAACACATCAATTAAAGTTGCAAAGCAAATAAGTAACTATATATCACTGTGCCACCTAGCGTCTGTTGCTCACTTTTCATAATTAACACCCTCAACTTATAGCATCCACAAAAACACTACAGACAGTCCCTTTTGAGCCATGGAATTCTGTGAGAAAGTCAAACAAAAGCCAAACTATATAGGGTGAAGCAGCAGACTACCACAAAAATAAATAATTACAAAATAATGCTCGCTTTATGCGTTTTAAGTTAATTTACTGACATTAAGCGAATTTTGGTATTATTTCAGCGTCTGGGCTGGAAATGTTTTGCGAAAGCCATTTCTGTACATTTTCTTCTGTCCCTTGAAAATTATTTTATTCAAGTTGTAACTTTTTGCGTTTGCTGCTCTGGCTTCCCTTTGACGTCTGTACACAATTAAATCTAGTCAACTCTGGCATTCGTCCTCATTCTTTTATTCCTTTCAATTATATATATTATACAAACATAAACCACAAAAAAATAAAGAAATTTCAAGGCGAACACAAATTAGTATAAATCGTCGTAAATTATTTGGGTGACGTCTTTCGTTTTTATTACGTTTTTAATGATGTCATGCTAATTATTTGGAATTGTTTTGTCATAGATTAAAGATGGTTAACTCTTATTAGGTTATATAATTTTGAGTACATTTATTTTGTAAAAGAAGTATATGAAATAAAAGTCTACGATAGCAAATATGAATGCAAGGGATTTCAAAAATGTTTATACCTTATGTGGGAACTTTTGTGGGAACATTGTGCAGTTTATTAGGTCCATTATACAAAACTTCTTTAAAGTTGCGGGACGCCCACATGCTACAAAGTAATGCGTTCTTTATTCGTTTCAGGATTTGACTCGTCTTGGAACACCCATACATTCGAATGGTTCATATGAATAGATCGATGATTCATCACCTATTACAATATCATATACGTGTTTTAAGCCACCTTTGCAGTATTTCCTCAACATTTCTTTGCATCAATCGATACGATTTTTGTGACGATCTTACTCTATCAGTTCATGGACAGCATCAATGATTTCTGGCACAACAACGAAATTGGAACGGTCCTTACGAAATTCATCCTTGAATATACTACAGACACGATTAAAATCGCTATACAACTGATATACAGTATCTTGGGATGGTGGTTCATCTATATACATAAGAAAGTCTTGTCATGAATGACTAATTCATTCAGAGAGCTGATTTCTGGAAAGTGATTTTCCGGACAGCTTCATAGACACGAACTGAGTCTCAAGCGTTCATCTATAAGTTCATTGGGTTTGTAACAGTTTACCGGCAATACGTTTACCTTCCTCTCATCAGATCTGCTGCTAACTATGTGTTCGCTTGAAGGACTCTATCATTTCTTGGCAGCCAATCTAAATATATATTAATTCAAAAGCATTTTTTGTCGTATCAATATCTCCACATTTATACATCAACATAAAGTTGGCCCGTATAAGCGTATTCCCTCTCTTGTCTGTTCCTTTACTGCTGAGAGCGTTAAGTAACATGCTTGGCTCAACATAAGGTTGGCCCATACTTGGTACAATAGTAAGGTAGTGTATTGAGGCCAGACTCAGGCCAATCGACATGAACGCGTAAGACAGAAAGAGAAGAAAGTGCGCACAAGAAGAACAAGACAGAAAGGAATACACAATGGCATACGTACAGCAACAAAAAAAATGACCGCGTACGGACAACCATTCAATACAAGCATTCAAAGCGTGCTAACGTTTGGCCTGTGAAATACGATGACGCTCGCTCTCAATACACTACCTCATTATTGTAGCATAGGCCCGTATAAGCACTTCGTCAACGCGCTCGACAACAGACTCGAAGAAATATTGATTCCTTTTCTTTTAGATTGCACTATGAAGCCAACTGAATCTCGCCAACATCTTGGCAAGTCCGTTTGTGGTGTCACTCACTTTGATTTTGTTGTTGTAATTTTTTAGCAAATGGAGAGAACTGAGAGAGTTAGACAGCTCAGGTCTTTGTTACATACCTTGGACGCAATAGTTTAGAAAAATTAGATTCGTCCCTACTCCCACTCACAACCATTCGAATAAAAAAAAAAATCGAGCCAATATGATAGGTTTACACAGTGGGTTAAAAACGGTTAGTTAGTTTTTTTTTGTGTGTCTACAGAACCGATAAATCAAGTTCTTGTTCAATTTTGAGTTTGCAACAAAAATAAAATAATATGGTTTGCTTTTTATGTCTGTATGTTACCTCGAATCTCAAAAACTATTGTAATGACTTTTAATTGTTTTTCACAAATAGACAAGCAGGATCCCGAGAAAGGTTTAGGTATAGATCGAAATCTTGGTAACGAAATGAAAACCCAATGAGGAATACTAGTTATTTTAAAACTTCACTAAAAAGTTTTCAACAAAGTTTTTCTACATGCAAATTCAAAAGTTCACCATTGAATCAAAATAAATATTATAACTTTTGTTTTGAAAGAATAAAGTACGACAAGAAAGATGACAAGTGCAAAATACAATAAAACATTTCGAATTGGAAACAAAGAACTGTAGAAATAAATTGCTAAAAAAAAAAACCCAATTGATGATAAATTTATAGAAGAGCAATTCAGGCATTGGCTGCACTTTTGACAGACTCTGAAGCGCAGGACAATTCGTTTATATGTGGGCGGAGGTGATTGTCTACGGGTGAGCAACTTCCGCTCGAAATGAATGAACGAATGGATGGCTGAATAAATGCACAAATGGACAAAGCAAATGCAACAAAAAGAGATTTAAAACAAAAAAAAATTCAAAATGGAAAAAATTTAAAAAAAGCAATTTAAAAAAATTTAAAAAAAATATAAAATTGATGAAAAAAATTCGTAAACACAATTTTTTCTGCAATGTAATTGGCTGCGATTTTAAAACCACGCTGTATACATGCATATAATTATTGTTTTCAGCCATACTGCTCATTTATGAAACATTAAATTGATTTATAAAATATTTTTGAACAAAATCTCCATCATTTGAAGGAGCAAACTGAAAAGCTTTAATAACATTTATAATACTTCTTCAAACAATCAAAGCTAATCAATCGTTTTAGACAATCATTGAAGCTGTCAAAACAAGCAAAACAAACAAAAGGCGCCAATCAAGAAGTGCCGACTGCGAAAAAGGAGTAAACAAAAGGACAATGCCTGAAATAGATAGAAAAATTACAAAAGGATTAAAGTAAACCATTTAGTGGCGCATTCAAGTGTTCAAGCAGATACAAAGTGCGAGCGAGAAAGTAATACACTCATGCATAAGGAAAGCCAAATGAAGCATAAGGACACTTGTGCTTGTCAGCCAAAGCCAAAACCAAACAAGGATGCACAGCTTCAGCTCTTTAGCACAAAAGTGTTGCATACTTTTAGGTTAGAGCGTTTCAAATTTCTTTTTAAACATAAAAGCAAACAAAAACATGCAAAGCAAAAAAAAATCAAGTGTTAAATTGAGCTGAAATATACCAGAAGAGAGAAAAATATATATACATATATAGTATATAGCACATTAGCACAGATACACTATACACACACACACACAAATAATCAGCAAAACACACACACACACAGCAACACTTTGACACTTCCGCTGCCAGCCACACATCAAAAAAAAAAAAAATGTATCTCGTCCTTCTACTCAACGCTGACAATCATTGACAATGAGTTCGTTTCATACTAGAATATTTTTTTTATTTATCTGCCACACATTTACATGTCCTGATCAAAGCCAACACAGAAAATTGGCTTAAAAATGTTCATTTTTCGCAATGATTTCTTTTGATTTTTCCTCTTGAGTTGTCAGACACCAAGCATTTGAAGTAATCCTGCATCCTTTTCTGCATCACTTCAGATTTTTTGCTCCTTTCATCAGACTACTGCAGCTTATTTGCTCAGTTGTTTCGCTGTCTGTTTGTCTGATTGCAATTGACAGCTGAATTGGGTAAATTTCGAGATTTTAGATTTCTTTTTGAGTCTAGCAAAGCGAAAAAAAGGGTTACTTCACTTTACATTTGGACATACGTATATGGCTATGTGTATTTAGTAAATTGGTCGTTTTCGCAGCATGTTTGATTAAGCATTAAAGTATTTACACCTCATCTTTGATTTTTGTCCGAAAATGAAATTGGCAATAGTCAATATAGGACATATGTTTTGCGCAATATTTGACTTAGCATTATCGATTGATTAAATAATGAAGTGAGCGGATGCGATATGGGTAAATTATTAAAATAGTTTAAATTTTATTTTCTCAGAACAGCACAGAAATAAAAGTTTAAAATTGTGATCAATTTGCATCCTAATCATAATGCAGATAGTAAGTATATACTCTACAATTGTGTATCTCATCAGTCGACACATAGCGGAACAAGCAATAACAATGAGTACAAAACGAACGAGAAAGACGAAACCAAGAAAATTAGAGAGTCGAGAAAAAACAAGAAGAAACGTTAACTTCGATTGTACCGAATCTCTAATACCATTTACACGGTGGGATTTAAATATGGGGTTAGGCAAAAAAAGTGGGCGGTAGACGCTACCATATCAATTACAAAGTTGATATTGGCTACAATAAACAAGTTTTTCATACAAAAAGTGAATAGTAGGCGGGCGGTTTTTTTCCGTGTTTAAAGTGATCAGCACAATAAAAAACGAAGTTTTACTTGCAAATAAATTTGTATCTCGTAAAATACTTTAAAACGGGCGGGGTTCCTTCCAGTATAGTAGACGTTTCTAGCCCATTTATCTAACCGTTAAGCATAGGTCCATATTATCCTTCTACTTGCATTTCAAATTAATATTTACTGTGATAAAAAAGTTTCGCAACAAAACTGTGTTTTGACTTTGTAACGGGACTACATACTCCAAAGAGAGATATTCTCATTTCGACTTTGAGAACTTGAACGAATGCCGAACCCAGAGAGTCTGCATACTGATTTTAAGTAAAATTGGCTTAAAACTGTGCGATTAGTTTTCGTATTACTAGACGGACATGGCTAGATCAAATCGCGCTTTCAAACTGTTCAAGAATACCTCTGGAACGAAATTGACCCGGACTGCTGGATTTAAACCGAACCGGTAAACCGAATCGGTTCTTCTTAAGTTGTCTGTCACTGTCATTGACATGCATGCCAAGTTTGAGCGGGATGCGATAATTAGTCTATGTTTGACAGATGCTTGTTTAAGACGCGAAAAGTTTGTATGGCGATTTTTAAAAGGAGCCTATTTTGAAGGCGATAATAAAGATTTGTATTAAAATGCATAAAAATGTTGTTTTTTTAACCAGTCCGGGTCAATGTTGATCAAAAGGTATATACTTTGTGGGTTGTCTGACGCCTCTTTTTGGCTGTTTCAAACTTCGTCAATATATTATTTGAAGAAAAATATTAGGTATTATGGATTTGTATGTCTCTGCTATATTGGAACTTATAATTCACAAACAGTTTTTAAATATTCTTTCCCTTATTTATAACTGATATCGTTCTATAACAATTCTTTCGGGGCTCACATAAATAACTACGCTATTAAAACAAAAATTTATTCAGTAAGCAGTTTTATTTGGTTTAAAGTTAAAACGTTTATTTTTAGTTTATGGGCCAAATTGTGGCACTTCTTGACTTAGGCAGATGAAAGGAGAATAATCACTGTTGCTTAATAATGCTCTGAACACAACTAAATGTCTACATACAGAATAAAAAACAAAAAAACTAAAGCAGTTCAAACAGTAAAAAGAAAAATTTAAATAAATATTATTCTAGGTAAGTAAAGTCAAAATCAATTTTAAAATAGCCGTTGAATAGACGTTGTAGATTCCATAACAAAAAGTTAGTTTTTGGTATGTCGAAAAAATATTAACTTCGATGTTACATTGATAAGAAAATAAAAGTTTACCAACAATAATATACAATTATCCCTACTATTCATAGTTTATAACTTTACCCTTCCAGGGTTTTATTGAGCTTAAACAGTTTAAAATACACAACATTCAGCAAATGCAACGAAACATGAAACAAGAGCCTGCCACAAGGATTATTCGATTTTAAAAGCTAAAGGTAGAGTTAACTCTTCACTTGGTTCTACAAAAGTCAAATTATCATTTTCATGCACTTTATCATTTTCTCTTTTCTCATTTAATTATTTTTTTTTTTTTTTTTTTGATAATCTGATAAACACTTCCATTCACATTTCCTAAGCTAACTCAAGCTATAAAATGCAATTTCGTGTTGATTAACAACACACAGCTCAAACATTTACAAAATTTGCAAATGTGTTAAATATTTTTCAATTTCAATGCTTGACCTTGTTTTCCCATTCTCCCCCTCAAGAAACGCATAACATATGCAAGGATTCTCTAAGGACCACCCGCCTGATAGCACCCGCTGACATCATCATGGCACAGCTGACTCGACTACTGAGCAATAACTAAACAAAATTGCAATTAGATTTAGCTGCACAAAAACATTTTCATTCCAAAATTGCTTTACAAAGCAAACACGCCACATTTTTATTGGATTTTTGATTACATTTTAGCCAAGGTAGCCAAAGAAGGAATACATATAGGCAGGCAACTTCGAAAAGAGGACATCAGGACATACACAAATTCTTATTTGATTTGATTTCTGTGCAGCAAACAATTTATTTCACTTTTTTTTTTTTGTTCGTATTATCACATTTGTGTAAACAATTTGTGACAGTTGGAAAAAAGCGCAAAGCATGAGTGGGATAGAAAATGAGTTAGAGTGAGATAGCATGCAAAACTGTGACATATGAACTGAAACTGTGCAGTAGAAACGCCCACAATGATAATAGAAATCTACAATATGATAAAATAAGAGCTATAAGTGGTCAATGATTTTTTGGGGCAATTTTTCTAGAAAATATTTCTGTTTATTTTTTTTTGAAATGAAATCAATCGAACTAATCATTGAACGCAATCAACGCAATTACTCACAAAATTAGGCACATGTTAGATTTATTTTTCTGCAGATGCGCTTTGAACTTCATCCAAATCAATTCCGGAACATTCCATTGACTATCATAGCTAATTAAGTGATATATAGCTTGAAGCATAGCAAAATCTGGCTCATTAGTGCACAATGAAGGAAATGAACAACCCCCAAGTGTTGTTAAAGATGCATTAAAGTTCAAATACAGAGAAAAAAAAAAACTAGAACGCTTAACCACAAACAAAACATCGTTTGTATTGTGCGTCCCATACAAATTGGATTTGTCACACTTCATTGTCATTATGCTTTATACTAAAAAGTTATCTGTTGTACAACATTATCATGTTTATACATAAAAAATTCATGGATACAACCCTTAAATATACAACTTACCTCAATGCACGACTCAGTTTATCGTAGTTCATATTCGGTTTCGATTTGCGTTCACCCCAGCGCCGTGCAACCTCATCCGGATCGGTTAGTTTGAATTCGCCGTTGGTGCCCTCCCAGGTAATGCAGGCCGCATTATTCGAATCCGAAAGCAATTCAAGCAGAAATTGCCACAATTGTATTTGTCCAGAACCTGTTGATAAGAAATAGAGGAGAGGTAAGAAGTATTTTGGAGAAATCTATTAGCGAAAATAACTTTATGATTTGCTGTTTTTCTGCTATGATTTGCTTGGCATATAAATAGAAACATTAATATTAGTGCTGGTCTTATACATCAAAAAAAGCATATCCTACACTAACTTTCCTTTTTTTCGGATTTTACTTGATTATTATAAATTAGTTTCTTTTTTTTCCCTTAAAGTTTAAGACTCTTTGCTTTGTTTCATTTCTGTTCGAAAGCTAAAATTAGCTCTTTGCCAAGTTAAACATTTCTTAGCATGCAAACGCGCAATAAACTACTTCCTGTATAATACAGGGATAGTAGACAGGGACATGAATATGCCCATGGATTTGCTCGTGCACATGGACATTTTTATTTATGTTTCTTTCAAGCAGCTGATAATAAACCAAAGTGATTGCAACAGTGATACAGTGATATAGTATATGGCTTTTTCGATTTAAAAAACTTTAGTATTTAGATTACACTGGTCGACACAACATTTCGGGCAGTTTCAAAAGTAGCTATTTTAAATCAACTGTTTTGTTAATAGACCTCGGTCAAATTTTAAGCATGATGCATCATTAAGTATGTGTTTGACAGGTACTGAAAAAACGGCAGACAGACGGCCGCAAATCCGAAGGTTTCCGCGCCGACCCTACCAAAGAAAAACACTGTTTCGTCTACTACTTGGTTTTTGAAGTGTTGCAGTAAATTCATACTCTATCCACGTTCAACGGCGCAAAAATTTACGGTTAACCAACGTCAAACACTACTTTGAAGTTATCACACGATAACGTTTGAAATCAATTTCCCAAACCGACCTGCTTTCGGTCCGTCTGTCTGCTTTTCGTGTATGCTGTCAATGAGTGTGAAACACAAAATTATTAATTCATGGACTACTCCCGAATCAATATAATTCGAAAATTGAAGTATAGTATCATTTAAGGTTCAAATGAAATATAATTCGAAATTCAAAAAGTCCTTGATTTATCAAATTAACCTCATATTAGTACAATATTTTCTAATTATGTAAAGTGACATTACGAAGAAAAGAGTTAAATGAAAATTAATGCTGTTAACATAAAAGAAAGAGAAAAAGATCGTCAGTTGATGATTTTACATGAATCGCCAAAGCCAAAATCGAATTTATTGAGGAAATGAGCAGACGATCATCACATAAGTAAAATATTTGAAATTATTTTAAAATATCTATCTCGCGAAAATTTTTACCTGGACTTTATATTCTTGAAAGTCCTAAAAGAGCTACTTTAAAATCAATTAACAAAAAACTGTTAAGTTTTAAATTTTTTGACTGCAATATGAGCATTATAGTCTATCACGAGCCTGACGAATATCAGAAAATCAAGGTGCAGCTAAGTTTACCAATAACATTTTCACCAGAAGGTAAGATCAAATTGGTGAAATATTTTCATATATGTAGGTGTGTTTTTGTTGTAGTGTCAAGCGAAAACAAGAAAACAATACAAATGGAACTCAAACCAATGAGAATATTTCAATAAACATGGACGACCACATAATTTATATAGATTCTTGACCAGCTCGAGGAGACGTATTTAGTCTCTGTCAATGCAGATTTTCAGATATCAGTCAGAAATTGGGTGAATGGCTGAATTTCGGTAAAGGGCACCATAAAACATAAAATCCACTGAAAAAATTGGCGGTGGCACCGATGAAGCAAAACAATAATGGGCTTAGCAATGCACACCCGGTAAGCTAGTTATTTATATAATACAATGTACTTGTATAAATAGATATAGTAAAATTTTAATTAAGATTGGGCACAAATTGCCTGCCACTAGGCTGTCAAAAGTCTACCCAAAAAATAATTAGCCAAAGAAAGTGCAGCACATAATTTGCAAACGAAAAAACAAAAAAATCTAAACTTAAAAGAAAATTACGCTTTCAGGACCTTTTGCTTGTCATAAATTAATTACACTTTATGCGCCTAAAAAGTTAAAACATTTCGACACAGAAAATATGAGTAAAAAACGAGAAGAAACTTATGCTTTGCAGTCAGGAAACCTTAAAAAATAAGAACAGCGATGATGTCGACAACGAGAACAACTGCAACAACATCAAAGCAGGATTAAAAGCAACTAATTATTTCCGGATTTTTTATTAAATTAACATTTTTGCAAAGGACTCGGCACTCTGCTGCTAAATTAAGTTAAAACTAAAAGTGGCAACCAGTTTGTAAGGATATAGGTAGTTGCATTTTGTAGTTGTAGTTAGCTAAAAGGACCGAAATGCAACAAGGCTTTGAGCGGTCTAAGAAAAAGTCAAAATGCAAATTACGACAAACACTTTGATGGCGAATGCTACTCAAAATGGCGACGGAAACGCGAAAAATGTAAAAAACAAAATGGCCGACGGCCTGCGCGTGAAAAGTGTGCGCCAGCAATATGCTTCTGGGGCGCATGCTTGGGGGGGGGATTAGCAATTTTAAGTTGTACTGGCTGGCAATGGAAGTGGAGTGCGCCAGCTGGATTGCATGTTTCCAGTCGAGTGGTAATTAAAATATTACAACATGCGTTTGCCATTGCAAAATTATTTTCCGCTTTTGGACTTTAACTTCAACAGGATGTCTGAACTAAACTGCGACACCTCGTGCAGGCATTAAAGCATAGAATTGTCTTAGCTTACGAAATGATTTAGTCTCGCTTGAAATGAAGTGTTAATTGTTCAGCTTAATAGATGGCACACAATTGTAATCAACACAACAGCTCCGCCTAGATTCAGTCAGTCAGAGTTATTGTCTTTGAACACATAATCATTCCTCATCATTCCTCATCATCATCAGGGACATTATCGTCGTCTCTGGCACTTAACTCGTACACTTAACCATGATTTGCAATTAACACAATATTCATGACGTTCACACACACGACTGACTAACTGACTGACTTGCCTGGCTGACTGTGTGACTAAACTTCGCGCCCCTGGTTTTTCTATCAAGCATAAAAAGCCAACCCCACCCACATGCGACGACAGGCAGCAGCTGTCTAGCTTCAACCCTCAACAATAATAGCTCAAGTAATTTCTATAAACCCCAACCATTCGAAATTCGTTTGCCCTTTTTAGCTCACCCATGAAAATTCTGCTCACTTTTCCAAAGCGTCGACGTATTTTTGCGCCTAATTGCCAAATGATTAAGCGATTTCTGCTGTCTATCCCATAATGTCTAGCTAGCTATTGTATCTATTTCTCATAGCAGCATGTACGACTATCTGCACGCTGTGTCCTTTTGATGCGCGCTCCTTTGTTGGGCGTATAAAATATACAATATAATAATTTTGTAAATATTTTAACACGCATGAACAATATGAGTAGCGAAAAAAAAAAATATCGAAATGAATCCATAATAAATTTATGTATATAGAATTCAGCTGAAGTCAAGCAGAGTGAAAGCACTTTTCTGTGTTATAATAAATAAATAAAAAATGAATTGAAGAAAATTTATTCTTTTGTTATGTCATTTGTTGTACATTTTCATTTTTTCTTCAACGATAAGATTTGGCTGACATTTGAAATTCACGCACGTTTGACTTTATTCAAGCTGAATTTTGTGGAGGTTGTTAGTTTTGGAGGCGTGTTTAGCACACTGAAGCTTTCTATATTTTATATTAGTAGCACACTGCGTACTTAGGTTGAACAACATTTTTCAGTTAATACATTTCAAATAAAGATTAACACTGAAAATCGCCAACATCTTTCAGGTACATTCAGCTTCAACTATTACTGAACTTCAAGCGGCTAAAAAATGGAATTAACTCGTGAAATTTTTTGTGCGTTGATTTACTACGACTTTCGAAGTTAATTATGTAAACTATATCTAAAGACCGCATCAATCAATCTAGTTCGACTTTTGGCGATAAAGCGCCATTAAAAACTAATGTTTTTTACTTTTATGTTGATTCCAAAAGTGATCGCCATTTGATTCAATCTAGAAAACTTCAATGCTGTGCGTGAAATGATAAGATAAGTCTACCATGTGAAATACCGTAAAATTGATGCATCCCTGGTCACAAGTGGAACCAGCAAACATTCAAAATTACACGAACATTTGATCGTCAAGAAGGTTTGTTCGCATAATTTGACGATCACGCAAAAAATTGTGTCGATTGGTGCAAAGAAATGCCGCGGTGGTTTAATATACGCGTCTATGATATCCTAACAGATGATGTATCATGGATCTATGCACATGAGCGCAAAACAGTACAGCAATCGACTGTATGGGTGTTCTACGAAGAGCTAAATCGAACAAGGTTGTTTGCTGACGCAGCACTTCGAATCAAATAGTCGCCTGTTTTTTTTTTTTTTTTTTTTGGAAAAACTGATCATTTTAAAACTGTTCCAATAGAGCAACATACGACGGAGTTGAATGGTAACCAACTATTTATTTTGCAGAAGTCTTCGGAAATTTGAGGAAACTAATCGCCGAAGACGGAACATCCTTCACCATGACAATGCGAACGCTCACATATCGGTTCATACAAGTTAGTTTTTGAGCGCGTACAGCCATGACTTCGTACAGCCATGACTTCGCACACTATGAGTTTTAGTGTCAGCAGATGAAGTATAAAACTGTTACGTCTTGGTTCTCCCTTCAGAAACATTTGTAGAATTCAATTGGATCGTGCAGACTTTAAAAATCCAAGCCACATTTAAAGAGTATGATAATATTAACTATGGGAACTCTGAATGTAAACGGGAGTAGATAATAAGAATCTTACAATATAAAATTAGGGCAAAAATTACTACATATTTAAAAAATCTGTCTATTGTCCCTTGTTTCCGATGAGCTATAGGTCTTTGCACTTGAAAATTTAATCATTATAACTTTTTGCTTCTAAAATTATGTCTATATGAGTCTTGGAAGTTTCAGCGATACTCAAACACACATTTTCACTGCTTTGCAAACATTGAAGAACTAGCTAAGGAAA
The DNA here is from genome assembly GCA_035044765.1 of Leucophenga montana. NCBI lineage: Eukaryota > Metazoa > Arthropoda > Insecta > Diptera > Drosophilidae > Leucophenga > Leucophenga montana. The sequence goes on along the minus strand of JAWNNQ010001104.1, from coordinate 2,238,156 downwards.
GAAGAATAAGTTCTTGATGAAAAATTGAAATTTTATAATTGTCAAAACTCATAACGAAAAAAATTTAAAAAAAAGGGCAAAGTAAAAAAAAGTAAACAAAGGAGAAGGCGCATTTACTACCTAGGGTCGTATTTTATATGCGACGTTGATTTTGCGACTAAAAGTGATTGTCAGCAGTTGCCAATGGAATAGACCGCGTTCTTTTTTGAGTAAAAAGCTGACACAGATTTACTAATGCCTTCGGAATTTAATTTTTTTTCACGTTTACACTGTTCAACACAAAATTATTGAAAAAGACGGACGAATAGTTCAAATAAAGAGAAATTGAAAGACTGATCCATTGGTAATTGAAGAAATTGACTACATGGTACTAACTTCAGACTATTCGTATACAAAACTGAGAAAACCTGTACATATAACTATTCATTTTATTTTTTTTTTGGAAACATATCTAAGCGTTTATATAATTTTATTATATCTTTTATCACTTTTGAGCAATAATTTTGCGTTTGCATGCGAATAACGTTTAAATATCAAAACTGCAAAACTTTCAACGAAAATTAATGCACATACGAAACGATCCGACATGAACAACACGATTGGGCCCACTAGGAGCCACAATGCAAAAAGGCAAAAAGACTCAAACTCTCATTTCTTATGTGGCCACGATTGCAGCTTGAAGACCGGACTTGGGTAACAAAGCGGTTCCGTGTCGAAAGGAAACCATAATTAATCAAAAACAGCATTTTTGCCACCAACAACGATGAAGCCAACGCCAATGGCAGCCGCGGAGTGTATGGTAAAGTGAAAGCGCACGGCAGCCAGGACGAGTGAGCTTCAAGTTGAAGTTGGCCAAGAGCGAAAAATGGCTGGAAAAATGTAGAAACTAAAAAAAAAAAAACAAGTAAAAAAATTGGCACAAGAAAAACGCTAAGCCATGTGTACAGCAGAGTAAGGGGTTTTAGTGGGGCGTTTTGAAGTTGGGCGTCAGTTTTGGTCATGTACGAACGCGTTGCGCGAGTTCATGTCTGGTTTTCTATATAAACACAAACGCAGATATATGTATATCGTATATCGTATATGTACATTTACTTCTTCTATATACAATTACTTGTATATATGTGTACGTATGCATGTACATATGTATACGAGTACGTAATTTAAATGTCGCGCCGGAAAATGGTGGGCGATTGGCTTTTTATGCTAATTCCGCTCGATGTGGCATTCATTTGTGTGCTTTTATAAGTGTTTCTGTATGTATATAGCTTAGCATATATGTATATGTATGAATGTACATATGTATTATGTGTACAAAGGTTACGAAAGAGGGTCAACGCTAAGCTGCCGGAGTCAATAGCATTTATCGATTTTTGTATTACGAGCAAAGTTTACGATTGCTTCGAGAAAGTTTTCTTAATGTATTTTTTTGAAGTTTTGCACTGAAATACATATAGCGTAAAAAAGGAAGACTGCTGAAACAAGCAATGATGTACAAAAAAGGCCTGCAATAAATATATATTTACAATAATAAAATGGAACAGATTTGAACCTCAAGGAAACCTTGGGCCTAAAATCAGTTTATTTGAAACTGAGTTCGAAAAATATGGAATATGTTTTTGACTATGAAAATTTGAAATATTAATTAGTTCAGTTCTCTACATGTGATCATCTATTGAAACCACCAGTTTCTTATGGCTATATGCTGCAATTAGGGAATCCTACATAACAAGTTTGCAATCGACAGCAATAAATCAAAAATAGATGGGCTTAAATCAAAGCTGCGTTTTACAATGGCCGTGGCTCTATTTCACAGAGAAGATTTAATTACAAACTGCAAGATGACATCTCATTAAATTAGTCTTTCGAAAAGTTCCAGGAAATAAAGCTTCAAACTAAGTACATTTCGGTTTCAATAAACTGATCAAAAAAAAAAAAAAAAATACAATATATTTTTTGAAGGTATTGTAATTTTCTTTATTATAAGACGTCGTTGATTTTGTAGTATGTTTCGATTCGAGTCAAATCAAAATTTACTTACAAAAACAAGACAAAGTGAACTAATCCAACACCAAATTTATATTATTTTTAAGGAGTTTAACATTACTTTCCTAACAAACCAATTATTTTAACAAACTTCAGCTGGACGACTCAAATTGATTTATTTACATTCACTTGCTTTTTTTCTCCAATTTTAATAACTCAGGTCCCAGCAAGTAAAGTTGTAAACTATGTAGGGAATGTGTCTCCGATTCCAATGACCGAAAAAAGTTAACATTTATGTCCTAAATAGGTAAAAATCAGTTTAAATTACTGCCAGGATTTTTAGCGAGCAACTGTCGACTTTAGAAACACCTGTGTTTGATGGTAATACCCAATTACACTGAATGCAGATTCTGTGACGAGGAAGAAGAAAGTTCGCTTCATATTCTTAAAAATTCTGTAGTATCAAATCTAACTATGGTGTCAATTGAAGAAGTGGCTACATTATAAAAAAACTTTTAAAATTTATTTTTCGAAATTTTGGAAATGATTTTGTTGCCGCTAAACATCAGAGTTCAATATACAAAACTCTTGTATGCTCTTGTATGCCAATCCAAGCCTAGTTTACTGTACACATACTGAACTATTATCGTATAAAAAGGCATTATTAAACATTGCCAAAAGGGTTAACATGATGATTTATCAAAACAAAAAAAAGCAACGCCCATTTTGAGGCTTTGCGCAACGTTATGAATTTCTAATGAACTTTGCATTAGGCAATAAAATAAAATATAATTGATGACTACAAAACCAGAAACAGCTTTTAGCTGTCATTGCCCTTTTGAATGAGTAACCCTTTGGCAATGATAAAACCCTTTCAAAAAGTTTCACAGACAGAAAAGTTAAGCGCGAAAATCACAAATCACGTGTCCATTACAAGTCCAGAATTATTATATATACATATGAATTCGAAAAAAAGCGACAGCCGAAAAAAAAAATTAAAACAAGGAATCGCACCTAAAACAATTCAGAGACACACCCACTTTTGGGCACACGCCAGACATAAATTTCAAAAACACCTTTTCGCGTAAGGCTGAAATTTGTACGAAAAATAAAAAATAAGTAAACCTGAATGTTAAAAAACCCCTTAGGATCATATCGCACCCCGTTTTGTGCACTGCTAATTTGTATCTACAACTGCACAAGAGCACAATTTAAAGCGTTCGCTTTATTTCCAGGTCTTAAATCCTTCACAACGCGATAGAAATCACACTTCACGCACTCTTAACTCGCTTTATTATTCAACTGGAAATTTTTAACACGAAATTGATATGATAATGAAATCGACGGGCTGTCTGAAATGCTCTAGAGGTGGAGGTGGAGGTGGTGCGTGTTGTGCGCTGTGCGCTGTCTGTATCGACTTTTGACATTTTTCGTTTCGCGGCACGTGCAACTTTTGACAGTTTCTTAAACTTAAATTTCTGCCCAAGCAGTCGCTCCACACTGGAAACGCTTAATCTGAGCACCTGTATCTTTATGCTATTCTGATTTCAATAATACTCTATATACTTGTATTTAAATGGAAGTATAAAAGTGTTCTGCTGGGGGTGGCATTGACTCACCTGAACTCGCCAGTCTGCTGCTGGTTGGGCCGAACATTTGATATGGATCTGTAAATATATGAGTTGCAGGCTTTAGTCCTGTGTTAAATAAGGTTAATATTATGTAAATTTATTGTATTTAATTATGTTGCATTAATGTAAATTAAAGGGTGGTGGTTGTCTAGTATCTATTTATGTGTGAGATACTTTAATGAATGTATAAAATATGCAATACATAAAACTTGTACAATAAATGTACATATGAATAGAAAATTAACACTTGCAATCACATTATATATATTCAAAAGAAGTTTCAGTTCTTCATAACTACTGCACAACTAGAAGAGAACAATATATTTCTGTAAAAAAGTTTTTGTAATAATTCCAAGAGTGGGTGCTAACGATACTCCATTCCGGATTTCAGATAAATATCTCAAAAATTTCTTTAGAATAATCGAAACGACTAATCGATACGATTTCTATCAATATAATTGATCTTAATTGATTTAATCGCATCATGGGCCCATAAATTGGTTCACAATTAAGCAGTTTTTGTAAGACGAATGTAAGCAAAACACTAAAGTTGTGTGTGAGACTTTATTATCGTATTATATACAAAAGAATCTTGATATGGTGAACATTAAGGTATAAAAGCTGGCGAGAAGGTAGTTGAGAAGATGTTAGAGGATCAGGTATGGTACGTAGTTTCTAGATAGCATCGAATCCATTTAATAATTAGTTTATTTAGTTTCTTTGTCTATTTCACCAATTATCGGGGTTTTTTTTTATCATATGTCATATCATATATTACTTTGACATTCACAGAATTAATTCGCTCAAAATAATTAAATAAACTCAGTATCATATCTCCGCAGTACGTAGTAAAAATATTGTGAACTTACTTCTAAAGTGGTGATGAAGATATTGCTCGAAAAATCTTTTCGATGCGTATCCATCTCTGTTGATGTTGTATACTATACTTTCGGGCCCCGAAAACTGATGTGCAATCGTAAAGAAGCCAAAGCATCTTTAGCGAGCGTCAGTTTGGTGTGGTTTATGAAGCGGCGGCATCATTGGCCTATTTCTTTTCAAAAATGTTGATGGCAGCCAGTAAAAGGAGAGCGCTATATAGCGAAGATAACCGTCTTTTAGTGGCCAGAAATTGAGAATATGATCTTGAACGACCTTTGGTTTTAACAGCTACATACTATGCTACATACCATGCAAATCGTCAGACAATCAATCTTTTGCGCTCTAAGTCGAAGATACAATATGACGTCGTTAGAGTTCATTTTGTGGGGTGCTGTGCTAAATCGATGTTATGCGGACAACCCAGAACGAGTTATTCATCAAATCGCAGTCCATGGTGCAATAATAAATGGATTAAAAAACACTCCTACTCGAAGTGTCCATTGTATCTGAAATATCATCTACTTACTCCACAGATTACTGTTGAAATTTCAGCTAGTGGTTGCCCTTGCAATATATGTAGTAATTATGGCAAGACTTACAATTTTATTATTATTTACAAAAATTACATTTAATATTTTTGTTAATCTTGTAAATAACTGAATGCGCCTACATATAACTAAAACCCTTAAAAATCCGGAAACATTTCAACAACTTGTACAAATGTGTTTGTTGTAGACTAAATGCGATGTATACCAAAACTTCCTGCACAAGTTGCGAAGAGTTCTCCAAATGTCCAAAACATACTCAGCAATGAAAAGCGATGCTAGCCAAAACCAAAAGATCCTTATGCAAAGGAACACAAGCACAAACACTTCATTTGCAGTGCATCAGCAAAATCGGCATAAAAAATTAATGTAGAGCCATGCCACGCCACGTTGCATATTCACAACTGCTTCCGTGTGTGCCGCATTCGAATTTCAAACAAAAAATATTTTTTTTTTTTTATAAGAGTATTTTAACAAAAATATTTTATATATTTTTCGCACATTTGTCGAGTGCACTTTGCGCACTCGGACTCTGGCGGTACTCGACACTCGGTACTACTACGGAGTGGCGCATATCCATTACAAGCCTTCCTTGTTGTTTGTTCAAGGAGTACCAACCTATTGCATACTGCAAGGCGTTCGTCCTCGTTGTGAATGAAATCATTATTTTCAAATGAAATGAAATAAAATAAAATCAATTCGCATTGCACGCTGATTGCATTCATTTCATGATACTGTCATCAAATGTTGTAATTGTTCATAATTCTCGCATGTCATGCAAGGGTAATTCTAAGAGTTTTTGTACCGTGTACCTATAGGATAAAAGTGTATATTTGTACGTAACATCGGTCAATCGTTATAGATATGTCCGTCCGTCTGTTTGAACGAACAGATCTCGGAGACTATAAAAGATACAGATCTGAAGTTTAGATATTTAGAACCTCCTTTTCTCTCTTCAGATAACTAATATAATATTAAACTAAGAGCTAGTTCCCATAGAAATCTGTCTCCAGGTGCAGATCGGTGGAACCCCCCTACAAACTTAACCTCCATTTTTAAGTTTTTGTATTAAATTTTTTATTTTAGTTTATAATTAGGTCATAAATGCCAAATCTTACGCCAATCCTTACAAAATATTGCATTTTAGACCCATATAGCACCAATTTAAGGTATATTTCCATTTAAAACTACCCCCATTTTTGGGTCTTTGTATGAAAACTTTTTAGTTATTATTTTTAATTAGTTTTAATATCTCCAGAATGGATCAGCAAAGAATATGGTTCATATAAGGAGCCTTAAGCAAATTACAGGGTATCTCGTAGTCGAACACACTCGACTGCAGCGTTCTGTCTTGTTTTTTAAATATAATAATGCTAACATATAAGTTGACAATGCATTTAGTGTTACACTCGCATAGTTGCCTTCACTACACTTTCCACTGAGCATTGAATGCCATTGTCTTTTCGTCCTGTCGTTCTGGTCGCTCGTCGCTCGTTTCCGCTGCGTCGTCTACATTACGTTGCCATTGTTTTCGCTACAATTGTCGCATGGATAAACATTTCATGTATTCACTTTTTTTTATTTGATTGTTTTTTTCATATGCGCAGTCATTGTTCCATCAGGGATTTAAACAATTTAATGCTTAAATAATACATATAAAAAATGAAGCGTGTCTTTGGCACGCGTGCTCATATTTGCCGAGTCGCCAAGTTGTCGACTTAAATGCAGTAGTCGTCCTTCTCTCAGTCATTCGTGTTCGTCAATTTTGACAGGCTGCCTCCGAGAAATCCAAAATCCCGTCTGCATTTCAGTCTCTAGTCTTCTGTCTCGGTTTTGCGGCTGCTCTAATTGAGAATCCTTTATGGTATTTCAATTGTTTCCATTCCATTTCAATTGAATTCAACATTTCGCTTCACTACCCTTTTCCAACTTTTAAAAGAATAAAATCCTTGTTGCTTTTTACTTTCCGCTGAAGTGGCTCTCAAGTGGCGTATTTAGGTTTGATTTGCGACAGTATTCTTCCACTTCTGTCCCTGTTTTCAGTGCCCAGTCGTCCTTTTTGTATGTCAATGCCGTCATCGCTTTTGCTCGTTGTTAAAAAGCTTCTTTCTCAGCATTTCAGCATAATAGAAATGCGTAGAGTTGTGGCTTTCGTTTGTTTCGACTTTCGAGTACCACACTTTCCTCTACCCTACTATTTACTACCTACAATACTCACTCATTCCAATTTTGAATTCATTTCGCTCCAAATCATTTCATTGGCATTCGACAGCAGCATTCAACTTTTTCAATGACGACTTTCATTTCGTTTTGATTATTAGTGTTAGTAAACAGCATTAAATTCACATTTGTGTTTGGAGTGTAGACACGTGCTACACAAAAAAGTGCCCGAATAGCCTTTACAAAAACCGTTGCTTTAAAAACTATTTAAATGCTAATAATAACATTAAACATTGTTTTTAGGGTAGCAGAGTGTATGGTTTATGGTATAATACCTAGTATGTATAAAGGTACTTACCAGGTTGTCGTAACTGTGAGTGCGGATCATGTTTGATACTAAGTGCATTCGAACTATAGCCTGAAAGAAACAAAAAATAAATACTATGAATGCATAATATGCATAATAGAAAAGAGCTAAAATAAATTTCATATGTTGTACAAATCTGTGATGTTGTTTGCCTAAGAGAGAAACTATTAAATTGTTGCAGGAATTTATGAAAATTCATTAAATGAAACCACTAAACGTCTTGCCAGAAGTGCCCATTGGAACGCAAACCCTCAATCAAATTTTCGAGAATCAATCTCTGCATTAACCACGTTATGCTTCGCATCGATGACCAAATTTTGTTCACTAGTTAAATCAGTAAGTTACGATCATGTGTCATTGAGGAGCATGCTAGCATTCGCAAGCTGAACAGGAACTAGATCCCAGACTAACTTGAAAACATAATACAGATTGTCTGCCGCCTTGAAAGCATCATAGCAGTGTGTAGTAATTTCTTTGTCCAGCATTAGTTAGAATCAGAAGATATGTTCTGTAGTGCCATGCCACTGAATTGGACGATTTTTATCACACACACCATGACATGATTTTCTTTCTGTTAAGACTTCAAAGAATCAGGCTAGAAGCCCTTCATTTTCATTCATTCAATCCTGTATCTTATCTTTTTCCCGTTTCCATTGTATTTCTCAATTTCTGTTCAATATTTATTATAGAGAATAATTGCATGGATCTTAAGTCTGGCTGCTAGACGCTTCATAAAATATATTTTTTTTACTTCGTGGCCTTGCTTGCTAAATGATTTCAGCAGCTTCCTTCGCGGTTCTTCTCATCAGAACTAATTTATTGAGTCGCGTAAGCCTGCGATCGACAGCAGTGTGAAATTTAGTGTTGTAGTGGATGGTTGGGCATCTAACTACTGTCAGGACGTGGGAAGACTGCCTTGATCTTAGACTTTGATGTGGTGCTTGTACGCTGGCTTATTGTACTAGATCTTGACATGACGCTGTCACCATTTATGGTATTACTGGTTCGGAATCATATTATTAGCCATCATATATAAGTGAAAAACTCACACATCAGAAACAATTTTTGTGAATAAGAAATATAGAGTACGTAAACTGTAAATGGTAGAGAATGTAAAAGCAATACAGAGTGCAAATTTTTATATGATTGAGACACAAGTAAAATATACAAGAGAAACATTGGTTGGATTCAGCATAACTATTTAATCACTAATCCATAACCGGCGATCGCTGATTTCTCTGGTTAATGTGAAGGGTCAATAATCATGATCAGTACAATTACAGATCATGGTCATGCTACTTGTATCGTAAAAATTGTGCGAAACATTGCACTAATCATATTTCTGTTAGCAGTTTGAAGCTGTAGTTTGCTGAGGTGCATTAACTAGATGGAGTTCGCTGGGACAATGCGAATCGTCACCAAAATTGGTGGGCTCAGGTCGAATTGTCAGTCGTTGCATTTTCGCCGATGCATTTACATATGTAAGGAGCACTAAGAAAAATACGATCCATTCTAGGAAAAATAAAAGGCGACATAGCTACGCACGCCGAGAACGCTACATGGATAATATTTAGTACATCTATAAAAGGCAGCGAAGGAAGTTAGATTTACTGAAAAATAAAAAAAAAAGAGGGCGTAACAAACTATGCTGGGTATGGTAGTTGTTTATAGTTTAGATTCTAATTTCGGTACCCCATTCTTGTCAAAGACTTAACGTCTTATTCAACCAAAATTCTTCAATCTCTTATCGAAACCTGTAATAATTAAAGGATTACATTTCCAACAAAATACACAATTTAAAGTACATAAACCGCAAAATCACAGCCTAATAGTATTAACCCCAAAATGAAACAAAACAACCAAAAAAATTTGTCAACCAAGCATGCAACACCTAAAAACACTTTAGCTCATCATCAAAGACTCACAAAGGAGGAACATAAAATGTCGCCCTGACTGCAATATGAGCAACTTTTTAATGGAATATGATTGCAAAGAACCAAAACAAAGCCGCAGGCGATTCAATCTAAAATCCTTACTCCAACCAGCGAACTCAGAATGAAGTTGAAGAAATTCTCGCGCATGAGAAATGTTGAAATAAGTTTACAAAGAGCAAAGAAGCGTAAATCAAATGCGAAAGAGCAAAGAATAACTTCACGCGCGGCGCAAATTAAAGCCGCAGGCCAATTTTGACATCCCTCCTCCGATGCACGGAACAGAATGCTGTCAGGACGACTCGTGTTGTTTTTGTTCTTGTCACTTATTGTGACGAGGATAATAACAACAACAACAATAGCATCATCGAAGGATATTTCATTTCATATGAAATTTTTTGCGCTTTTTCGTAGCCACTCAACTGCGAAGAGAACAAAGCGCAAATGCACTCTACGGGGTGGGTGGCAACTCACCAATGCATGAGTGTTGCCACAGCGCTTTGGTTTTTGAAATCAACGCTGTTGTGTTGCGTTGTTTAAAGCCAAAAAAAAAAAAAATATATATATAGAAAAACTTTACTGTACTGCACGATTTTGATGACATCAATCAATGGCCAAGAGCAAGTTAAGCGCATCGAAGCTGAAATTTTATCATAGTTTGTGAGACTTTTTATTTTTTGAAAAACACTGCAGGACAAATTTTGTTTTCGCACGAACAGTGCTGAAAAGTGCGTGCGTGTTTGTGTTGTCTATGAAGTGTTTTTATGCCAAAAAAATATCCTGCGGCGTAAAAATGAAATTTTGGAGTGTTCCTTTGTGCGTGATTATTAAAACTAAAGACTTTTAAATTTTTGAAAATGTTTTGCAGCATAATTGCCCAATCAAAATCATATCAAACATCAAAACTGTGTGTCTGGCATAGCACCATTCGCACCTTTGAAGTATAAATTCTTTGTGGTTACAGCTCATTGAATCGCAAATGAGATTAGCACACCTTACAACGCATAGAATCAACCGCAATGAACCCTTCTTTGCAACTCACAAACAGAGACACCCTTAATCAACTGTGTGTGTAGTGTAAACAGCATGAACACCTTTTATCTGTCAACTTTGCATGGTTTTCAATACAATATTTTCTTTTCGGTTAACCTGCTTGCTGTCGATTTGTGTGTTTCTGTCTCTCTGTCTGTCCGTCTGTCTGTCATTTGTTGCTTATTGATTGCTCTTGATTTGTTAAATATGTGAAATAAAATTTTGCACGCCTGACTGCCTTCGAAACCACAAAGATAAGGGAGTGCTTCTATCTGCATGCGTGTCTTTGCATTTTTTGAATGCATGACTTTGAAGGTGCTAATTTTCATAATTCGCCTCATTTGAATTTCGAAGGTAAAAGTTTGAAGTGGCTGATTGATTGAATACATTGAATTTGTGTAAGCATAGATATATAGTGTATAGTACTAGCAGTAAGTAGACTCGAAAGTTTTAAGTACACTAATGGGAATAATATATGCTTCAAAATAGCTTCTTCATTCTGTATTTGCGCGGAGACTTACCTTGTGATTGCGTTGAGCTGTGGGAGCCCCACGACGATTTGTACGAGGAGTCTGCAAATAAAGAAACAAATATTTTTTGGTTATTACACATATTGCATGAGTTGCGCTAAAGAATTGCCCTCTTTACAAATTTTAAGTATTTGTCAAGCATTTACGTGTATCAACAAACTTATAAAAGAGTTTTTTACTTTCGGAACATTGTAAAATGGAAAAAAGATTATCGGAAATCCCCTTGTTTATGTAAATTATTTATCAGATTAACAATAAGGTTTGTCCAATGCGAAAAACTATGCTTCATCAGACTGTGGTGAAGATTTTTCCCTAAAAATAATTCAAAAGTTTTTAATCGATAATAATAGTTAGTCCTATCCTTGTGCATGAAATTCATGTTTAAAAACCCGTCCAAACTTCAAGGAAACATGATCAGACCTTAGTAGGGTACTGCGATCAACTAACTTATTATTACTACTCCAAAAGATAATATGAATAAATCTGTCAATATGTGCTGTACTATACAAATTCTAGAAAAATTTCACTTTCCTTAAAAAAGTCACCATTTTAAGTATAACATTATATATCCCACTTCTACTGATACTACTGATAAATAAACCCTGTCAACTTTTAGAAGTTCGACAGAAGTCTCCAATAGGCAGAACGTCTACCGTTCAAGGTGTAGTCTTCTCTAAAAAACAATTAACAATATCATATTTTATTCACCTTCTAGGAAACCTTTCTAAGCCAGAAGAAACATCTACGTCTTTTAGAGAGCCAAACTGTCACTTCAACACTTGGAATAATATATTCTTAATTATTAAGACAGTCTTTCATCGGCGTAGATCTCTGGACAAAATAAGACTTCTATTAGTTAGCAATGCATCTTAGTTAGTTAACAACGCTTGGGGATTACCCATTGGGGATATATGTAGGTACTGTGTCAGCAAAGATCACAAGCTCAACAGACACAGTAGATTCATATAATTCTTTAGCGAAAAACAGTGCAGGGATACCGATGAGTTGTTTTAGGTACACCCGCATCTAAATACAGCAATAGAGGAGTTCTTACCGATCACTGAATAAGAAGGCCGGCACTGCCAGAAGTAAAATATGCTCAAATGAGATCTGCAAACTATGGAGCGATGAGAAAAAGATAGAATCTACTTTGTGTTTATTGACATCCAGGTTCGGAGCTTCTTTTCAATGTGCTATAACTTCTTCGTAATCTGATAGTCACACAAGGTCAACTTCAGAAATAAGCTTTTAATATCGCTGTCTATTAACTGGAGTTATTCGTGCCTACTCTGGTAGACATACATACGTAGAAAGCGCATGCGCTTTAAGCCATCGAAGCAATTGGTGATGATCAGTGACAAAAAGCATGTTCAGTTCATGACACGAAGTTCTGCACACTTTAAACATTCTTAGCAACCCTCGAAAATGCCGTAAGCGTTTTTGACTTGATTTGGCTATCAGAATTTGGTCAACATCAGATGTTGTGTATGGCAGAAAAGTTCGAAAGCTATATCTTGTGCGACAATGGGTGATATGAGCGCAATAGTATGAACTGAGAAGAAAGCTTGGCATTCTATGAACGGAAATTATTTTGAATTGATATATCCTTTAATAGGGTACTTAGCTTTGCGGTTATACAAAGTTCGGCAGCATCACAATAGAAGTTATACCTTAGTATATCGAAAATATCCTCTGAAGCAGTGTTTAATTCTTTCGTTTTTAACCGTCAAACTAATTTGTCAATCAGAGTTAGCCATAGACAAATTTTTGTTCTTCACCCATAAAGATTTTCGGTTTTCAAAATGTAGGCAAATAGATCAAAGAAAAGCCCCCATGTACTTAATGTAGTGTTATTACGACTACAAGTGAATGTCAGCAACTTATTTTGCGAACACATGCGAATGCCATTATTTCACTGAAACATGAATTACATAATGTAGGTTCCAAACACAAGATGAAATTTCTAAGATCGGACGTACTTGTGTAGTACACAGATGTTTAGTAGTATAAGGGTCATTAAATTCTTTGAAGCAATGCTTTATAAATCCACAAACACCTTTAGCTTTATTTACTATAGAAACAATATGTTTGTTGTAGCGCAATTTGGGATCCCTTAGAAGGCTTAAATCATTCATTAAAATTTCCTTACCAAAACTATGATTATTTAAAAAGTAGGTACTAATAAAAGGTTTTCTGCGATAGAAAGTCATACATTTATATTTAGAAATATTTAGGTTAAGATAGTTTGGGAAACACCAGGTGTGTAACGAATTTAAATCTGCTTGTAATAGTCTATGTTGTGAAGCATCAGAATACGACATAAATAGTTTGACATCATTAGCGTACATTAGTGTATGAGAATGATTGATTGCTAAGAGAAGATCATTTATAAATATTACAAAGAGTAATGGATCAAGATGGCTACCTTGTGAAACACCAGAAAAGACAGCTATAGTTTTAGATAAACAATTATTGAATAAGACATTTTGAGAACTACCAACAAGGTAGGACTGTAATCAATTTACAAAAGAAGGTGGTAACCCTATGACATATAATTTATGTATAAGGTAGCCATGTATGTATAACGTAACACACGCAGACAAAAGCTTTACTGATTTTAGTAAAGCTTTTGTGCGTGTGTTACGTTATACATACATGGCTACCTTATACATAAATTATATGTCATAGGGTTACCACCTTCTTTTGTAAATTGATTACAGTCCTACCTTGTTGGTAGTTCTCAAAATGTCTTATTCAATAATTGTTTATCTAAAACTATAGCTGTCTTTTCTGGTGTTTCACAAGGTAGCCATCTTGATCCATTACTTTTTGTAATATTTATAAATGATCTTCTCTTAGCAATCAATCATTCTCATACACTAATGTAATCACTAATGTACCCTAAATGACGATTGAAAATAATTCTAGAAAATTTGTACAAATGAATGGCATAATTTATTTTAGTTCAATAACAGCGTTACTAAACTGAAAATGGATGGAAACGTAGCTGCAGGATCTGAAATATCTGAAATCATTAAATTTTAAACGATTAAGCTATATACTATTAAGCTATTTGTAAAATTTCCTTTGCCGGGTTGGTTTGAGAAGTTATTTTGTATGTCTGTATATTCATAGCATAACGCTGTAGCCTACGGCTTGATGGATTTTAACATAACAAGATATCGTTAGATTCATTGTGGGTATTACAGGTATACAGTATTATTATAGAAAAATTCAACAAAAAATATCACTTCCTCTTTATTTGCTATAAAAAAAATATTGTAATATATAAAAAAAATTGTCTGTGCAACAATCATAGAATCCAGATCGATATTTTTGGTAAAGCTCATTTAAGAAACTATTAACCCACGATTTTGTCATACATGCCGTCGGACATTGAAAACAATTCTTAAACATTTAAATTTTAGCAGAACACTTACCTGCGAATAGCATTGAGAAATTGCTAAAACTTCCTGTCGAACGTGACAAATAATCGGCTGAGGTTTTAATGTCAAGCATCATGGCACAGAGAAACAAGCGGCGGTAAAATTTTTGGCTACTAAAACCGCCGACGCTGCCAGAAACTGGCTAACAAACTACGGTTTTTAGTCAATTCTATATTTCTTTTAGCCAAAACCCTTCTTCTTGGGCGTGTTGGCGTTCGTAAGTCAATTGGAGAGTGATGCAAAAAAAACCATATACGAAATTTTGCATTAAACGCGTCGAATATTTTAATTGTTTTACACTTTGATGGGAAAAATTCAAATTCAAATTCAAATTCACATACACAGAAAACACTTTGAACAATGGTAAAAATGTGTGTAGGCACGCGCTAAATTGGTCGCCGGACCGGAAGCTAATAACACCCGTAGAGCGACAAACAATGTTGACTTAAGAGCGTAGCGGTCAGTGCGTTTACGGTGGAGAGCGAAGAAATACACACGAATACTCAATTAAATTTATTTAAAAAAGCGACAGCGTCAACAACGACGACGGCGGTTTGTGGATAGGCGACTGAAGTTCCGTGGTTGGAGTGGAATGCTGTGGAGAAGTACGGAAAATGTTGGCAACAACCAACGACGACGTCAACTCGGCGCAAGCGGAACAGGAAAAGGAACGGGAAAAGTGACGATCGGAACCGGTTACCGTTACCGGACACCTCGACTTCCGGAAAGAACTTTGCAAGCGGTGCGCGCGCGTTTAGTCCTTTGAATGTATCTGTGTGTGTGTTTGTCGCTGTATTCGTTAGCACGTATGACTTATTTATTATTTGTAAGTAGCTTTTGTCTGTAGGTGTAGATAGTCTGCACACACATTTAACTTGGATTTTTATTTCACAGTATATGCGATTGTTCTCTGTGAGACTTTGCGAAAAAAAATTGCATAAAGTATACGCCACGTAAATCACTTTTACTTGAACAAATGTACAAAAATTGCAAATGACACCGGATTGCGACCGATCAGCGGCACGGCAACGTAACAATTGATTTCGTTCCGTCGCCAAATCGCGCATATCCTGCCCAGCTACCGGCAGCGTGGCTGCACGGCCCGGCCTGCCCAGGCACGCTTGTTGTTTGCAACCCCTGCTGTGCGGTATTGCTATTGAGAGGGGTGGCAGGGTGTTTCAATTGCTTAGCCTAGTGCTGCGTGGGCTGTTGGCTGGTTGGTTGCCACAAATATATATGTAGATATATATATATATTATATATGTATATATCGTTGTGCTTGCTATCTGTCTACTATATAGAAGGGGGTGTCTCTGTCAGCGACGACGACGACAATAGCGCTGCGCTGTCAGCATTGTTGTTGCTGCTGCTGCTGCTGCCGTTGTCCTTTTGTGCCAGGATATACTTAGGTTTTAATCCACACCAAAAATACTACCACCCCTTTTCCGTTCAAACACCAATCAGCATTGAGTTGAAGGTGTGGCCTATGTGCAAACACATACACATACTTATTGTATATGTATATATATGTAGGTACATACACACATAGACTATACATATATCCTTATAAATATTTTGCTGCATTTTCAAGTACTTGCAAAAAAGCTTTCGCGCAAATGGATTTACGCCTCAATGAATTGGCAGCAGTACCAGCAAAGAATGAATAGAAAGAAAGTCCTGAAACAAGCAAAAGTCCTGTCAAAAGTTGGGGTTATTTCGCTTTATGTGTCTTGGTCGTTTATGCCACGGAATAGTGAGTGCAGCAGCGCCAAAATGTCGGAAATATTTCTAACATTTTAAATTGCTGTTGGAAGTCGCTGGGAAAATTATGAAAAAAAAATACGTTTTTCTTTAATTATTTTTTTTAACGGACGAACTGAGCTTTTTAGTTTATTGCGTACTTTACGAGTAAATTATTATTTGATGTATAAATTTTGAAAGCTCTGTTGGAGCATATCAAGCTGAATTAGAACTATTTTGAACATAACACAACTGTTGAGCATAAGTTATAGAATTTATCAGCTTTAACAATGAAATTTTTAACTCTGCTATTATAAACAGACAATTTAATTTTCTCTTCCTTATACAAGAACCTCAGATTTCTTTTAATTTTGATGAGATTAAATTCCAGGGAAATATAATTTTTGAATATACAAAAAATAGTTTTTGTAATTTTGAATAGCAGTATGTCTTCGACACATACTCATCTTGACTGTGGTCTTTGGTTTTGTTTAGAGCAGATAAGAATATTATCTAAGAAAAAATTCGACGGGTAAAGTTATTCAGATATACCTTATGGTAAAAAAGTACCCAGATTACGCATTTAAACGAAACTCTTTTCAGATATTGTCAAATTAACTTTTCCCGTGGTTGGTACAACAGTCTGATATTCCTTCAAATGGTTAGTTTGCAATACCTTGGTAAACAAGGTAGTTTTTTTAATGAACCGGAAGAAACCCAGTAGGTATGCGTCACACAGAGTCAAAGTGACTTTGCTTTTTTGCGATCATATCTACTATCTTTTGATGAGAGCGTGATTTTCGTGTGCGTGGTCACAAAATTGTCACTCTATGATCAGATGTATCATATATGTGTTTGGCACTTTAGAGTTACAGACAGCCAAGATCTTGTAAAAAATAAAATAAGCTCAGCATGAAGCAAATGCATCTAATTTTGAATATATCACGTGCAATTCGGACTCGCTCAATGCTTGCTCAGAAGACACAAAATTAGTTTTGTTGTATAATTCAGTGAAGCATAATTTTTACCCTTACATGTTGTTAATTTCATGATTAAGTTTGCAATAAATTTATCTTCAACCATTTTTAAAGTATTCTATCTAAATTTGGGAAGTTCCGTAGCTACTCAAAATGCATTTGTGGTAGAATTAGTACTTAATAGTAGTTAAATGAGTCACAAAACTTTATTTTCCAGGTAAAAATGGTTCGATTTGTGAACTTTTTTTTTCCAAATATTCGATAGGTGTGTAGTAATATACACCAGACGAAAGTTCGCTCCACATTAGAAGCCTATAGATTTCTATTAGAGATGAAATTATGGCACAGAATCGCAAAGTCAAAGTTGGTTAGATACTGTTCATATCTGCTATTACAGGTAGTTTTTGAGAACTTTGAAAATATGCTACGCTTATCCTATGTCACGTGCCACTCATATTATAGAGAAAAAATATACTTGCAAACCAGAGATTATCAATGCAAAGCCCAATTCTTTTCCATTTGAAATTCAAATTAGAGAATACCGATTTTTCATAATCCAAAACATAATTGTCGGAAAAAAAATGATCTTTACAACTGAAATTTGTACCCAAAAATGTATATGATAATTTCTGAATAGCAAACTTAAAAGCTAATTTTTGTATATCATATAATGACCATAAAAATTTCGACACATTTTTGTCTATTCACAACATACTGTGCATAAACTAAATGCAACTTGTAGCGTTCCCTATAAAAGCTTTTTTGCACGTTTATACAGTTTATGCTACTCTAACACACTAACAATACGAACGCCCACACAATTTTTACACAAATAGAAAGAGAGAGAGAGGGTGAAATGTGTATTCTCTATCCGAGTCGAAGGATATCATGCAGTATACAGTGGAAGGACGTAACTGTTTCCACATGAATGCCATAGCTTTATGCGTTGCACACTGGAACCAGCGTCTAGGAGGCAGTATGAAAAAGAGAGATAGAGCATCAGATACATTGTCTCTTTCTAGCATGGGTGCCAAAATGAACCACTTGAAGCTAAGGCGTCATGTGCTCCAACAACAGCAACAACAACAACGACGACGATGACGACGCTGCCAACTCAAATGTTGATTATGACTGTGTCGCTTCTGACTGCGAACGTTTCGCTTTTTAGTGGGTGACACGAAGCAACAAGGACGGATGTATTATCCACTTCCTTTTTCCTTCCACCAAACACAAGGATATTACCGTTTCGACATCGCTTTACCAATGAATGGCAGCAACGGAGAAGAGACAGGCGAAGGTGGAGCTCATCAGCATAAATTGCGCCAAATGTGAAGTGTTGGAACTCCACTGACTCCCAATTTGAAATTTCAATGAATAACTGAATGAATGAAACAATAAACGCTTTGAAGGTGACCAAATCTCGGAAGGTACGAAACATAGTATTAGTAGGTGTGGAGTTGTGCATAGATTTTGCTACTTGTGTTTGCTGGAGAACTGGGTACTCTTGAGCCTTTTGGTTGCTGCCTGTCTGATTATGACTATAGTTGTTGTTGCAGACTTCGAGTGCAAAATGCGCGCATTTCGAGTGTGCTTGTGTGTTGGGATGTGTATGTACTCCATATTTCTCTCTTACTCTTTTTGTTGAGTTCGTGGGTGTGAGCAAAATACACTTGGACGACTACTCCAGCTCCAGTCTGTAGTATTGCAAACACATAAAACTTCTCTTTCCTCCCTTACCTACACTGTTTTGAACTTTTGAAAGCACAAAATGGCAGCAACGCCTGCGAATTATGCTGGAAATACATGCATACTTCTATACATAACCCCCCCCCCCCCCTTCATAACCCAACACCTAACCACACTGTGCTTTATATGTATGCAACTCTCAATATATGTATGTATATAACACATACACCCGCTGGCCTTTTTGCTTTCTGCCAGCGCAAGAGTTCTTAATTAATTTTTGAAATCATTGAAAATGTTTTGCCTTCCTTTAAAGTTTTCCCTTTGCTCTCTACTCTACACAAAAATGGTCCTATTTTCTCTACATTTTAAGCACTTTAATCGATGTGATAACTTTATTAAATTTTAACGAAAGAAAATAATTTATAAGCATTAAAAAAATATTACATTTCATTTGTTTGAAACTTTAATAAGGTATTCCCACAAAGTCTATTAAAAATAAGAAATTGAAACGAAACGCATACAGCTCTGTGAACGCGTTTTCAATACGGTTTTTTGCTTAAAAAATTACTCTCTCTCATAAGAATTTCTTAAGTATGGTTGTTGAGTTTCCTGTCACGTTTACTAAGAATTTGTTTAGTATTGAGGTAAGTTTCAAAGGTAACGTGAAACATTTTCAACGTATTTAGTACCAATTCCATTGTTTCGCCCTAATAAATACCAAACTGTTTGTCGATTTTAGCTCTCCAACGTAATTTTTGCAGGAGAAATTTGGAAATAGAAGTCGATAAGTTTACTTATTTTTTCACAGTTAGTTTTGTTTTTGGAAATTTCTTATTTTCTCATTTTCTTAACAACTACCTTAAAGGTATATTTCTTAATGAGATAGATGATGTCATTAAGGCCTTCATATCGTTTTAGAAAACTACTTCTGAAAAACCAAAATTTATTCTATTTTAATAACCCCACAATGCTTAACTTTTCTGCTGAAATAAAGTTATGCAGCTTAATCAGGGCAACACCGGCCAAAAATCCTAGGAACCTCAGCGTTGACATTGACGTGAATGAATGGGAGATTGATATATCGTATAAAGTAATATACTCGGATGTGGCTTTTGTGCTTTGTTGCGGGTGTGATACCCGATTTAAAACAGCAGAACCAATTTAATTATTTCATGGTGCGCTACGGGTCAAAAGAAAGTGTTTAATGGCTCCACCTCGCATCTTGTGACTGCTATATACAATACATTTAGCCTGTGGATACAAGAAATAAAAAGTAAAGAAAATTTTTTTCGTTTGATCACTAAATGTGATCAAACGAAAAATTTTCAAGGGAAAAATTGGTTTTTATACTATAACTTAGTTTATAGTATAACGTGGGGGGCTTAAAAAGGGGCTATCCCAAAATCAGGCGGTACACGCCCACTAGTAAATGTGTATGAAGCCACCATCTATAAGATGCAGCCATATCGAGTTGCAAGTTGATAATTACGTTTTTTATACAAATGCATAAAACTGAGCTGTGGGTTTGTATGGGACTAACTAAAAAGTGGGCAGCACACGCCCATTAGTTTATGTATGTTACGCGGCTATCCATAAAAAGACAACACATCGCATTTCAAACTAACATTGACTTTTATAAAGAAGTTTCTCATACAAAAACAGAAAATTGGGCAGTATGTTTGTATGAGGGCTACCCCAAAAAGTAGGCGGGTAACCCCTATTACTGTATATGTGAAGTGTCCGTCCACTAGAAGCTACCATATAAATTATTAATCTGATATTGACTACAATAAAAAAGTTTTCATGCAAAAAGTCAAAAGTGGGCGCTGGGTTTGTGTGGGGGCCACCCCAAACAGTGGGCGGGACGGGACAATCTTGATACTATATTAAGCTACAATAATTAGAATTGTTTGTGAAAATTTTCAACTGGATAGCATTGCATAGCATAGAAATTGGTTACCAAAAAATGCGCAACAAGATGCAGACAGACAGCCAGGCGGACGGACATGGCTAGATCGACTTGTCTCGTCGAGCTGATCAAGAATATATATACTTTATGGGGTCTACGAAGCCCGCTTTAATGCGTTACAAACTTTCAGACAAACTGTTCACACTATGTGAGAATGGTATAAAAAGCGTTTAAAATAAATACAAATACAGGGTGCGCCGCTGAAAAATTAACTAATTTAAAATACTGCAGTTTATCAATTATAAAATTGAATAGTGCTACAAATAAATTCCAATCAGTGCATAACAAGGCTTTGATGTAACAACTTCAATACTTCATATTTAAATAAGTTTTATGCTTCCCCAATTTTCCTGGACACTAGTTTTCACTTCTATACCGTAGAGCACTGTCCACCTACACACTTAGACGCATATTTTAAATACCACAGACACAGCTATTTGAACCACCGCTACACACAAATTACTTTGCCTCTGCTTAAAATTACAACGATGTATTAAATACAATACATACTATATAATCTTCCATGCCGACAAAGAGCTCAAAAGTTTTCCGCTGCTTTGCTGTGTGTGGGTGAATTTTCATGTTTGAGTTTTCCTTTTGCTAATGGCATCTAAATGGCTAAATAGCAATTTTCTGTACTCGTCTAAAAGGGAAAACCTAAGCATAACTAAGTTCACTTTAGTCAAATTTTCCTCAAAAGCTTCTGCCTCTTTAGAACCATGTCCTTTATATTTGTAGTTAGTTGCATATTTGTGGGAGGTTTTGTGTGTGAATGAATGTGTTTTGTATGTCGTTTTTATAGTTTCGGGGCGTATTTTAATTGCATTCATTATGTAATTTCATTTTCACGCTTTTGCCACTTTTTGACAAACGAACGCGAAATGAAATTAAAAGAAGAAATATCTGAACATAAAATTAATTAACTTTGTTGTGCTGTTTCCTCTCGTCGAAAGGTTTTTATTTTTAAGAGATTTTGAGCTTTTCAAATTAATGAATTAATACATTGATAGTACTATATAATCTCCGTACTAAGGTCTAGTGCTAGATCTCTGCTCCTGTAAAGTTTTGTGTATATATATATATATATATATATATATATATATATATATATATTGGAACACGTTTTTATACCATTCACACATAGTGTGAAATGGTATTAACAGTTTGTCTGAAAGTTTGTAACGCATTAAAGGAGCCATCGTAGACCCCATAAAGTATATATATGCTTGATCAGCTCGACGAGACGAATCGATCTAGCCATGTCCGGCTGTCTGTCTGTTCGTCTGTCCGTCTGTCCGTCTGTCCGTCTGTATGTTAATGCTATTCAGTTGAAATTTTGCACGTTTATTTCAATTATTCCAGTTTAATAGAGTGTCAATATTGACCCACCACGCCCACTTTTTGGGGTAGCCCCATACAAACTCACCGCCCACTTGAATTTTTGAATTTTTGTATGAAAAACATTTTTATTGTAGTCAATATCAACTTACTAATTGATATAGTAACTTAAAGTAGACGGAAGCTTGACATATACATTAATGGGTGGGACCCGCCCATTATTTGGGCTAGCTCCCATACAAACCTACTGCCCACTGTTGACTTTTTGTAAGAAAACTCTTTATTAAAGTCAATATTAGGTTGAAATGCAATCTGGTGCCTTTTTATGGTCAGCCGCTTAACATACATAGACTGACGGGTGTGCCCCGCAAACTATTTGGGGTAGCTCCCATACAAACATATGGTCCACTTTTGACTTTTTGTAAGAAAAACTTTTTTATGAAATATTAGGTTGAAATGCGATATGGTGCCTTTTGAGGTAATCCCATATAAACCCCCACTTTTATGTATTTCGTGTGAATGGTATTAGAGCTTCGGTTCAACCGAAGTTAACGTTTTTTTTTGTTTTATATATCTTTCTGCTACAGTTTTCTTAATAATTAAAAAGAGCTTAGCAAGAAATCGAGGAAGTCAAATTCTTTTTTAACTGACATCTTAAAAACTTAGAACGTAGATGATATCTATAAGTATTTAATGCATTTGAAGTATTCTTCCAAATTTACTTTAATCAATGAGACTAATTTTATTGCCACCACTTTACTCGTACAGTAATACGTTATGTCTGGAATGTAAAGTTATTTTCTTAGTTTCTCCTTGTGTGCAGTAGGCCAGCTGGATGATGCTCTTAGGCACACTGCGGCACAGTCTGCTTGTCTATTCCATCGATTGATTAAAGCTTCAACATCTTCTTTCACGTTGTCTGGTGTTGTAATTCCAATTTGTTTTTTTTTTTTTTTTTGATGTAGCACTGGTTGCGTCCTATAATAACAGTAGTATACCAATGGATGGAACCAATAGAAGACCAATATCGCTGCGTAATGACATTGCAAAGAAGTGTACAAACTTGATCTGCGTATGTATAAGAAGAGTCTAAATATCCAAATTTGGTGACCCTAGCTCTTATTTACTCTTACACACAGACGGACGGACAGGCGGACATAGCTATATAGACCGACCCTGATTAAGAATATTTATGCTTTATGGGGTCTTCGCACATATTTATTCTACCCTTCTTCCTTTGGATACAGGCTATAAAATCTTATAAGTCCTTCGCCCAATTTTGTGGTTTAAATTGCTTGAAAATCTTCAAATCTTAGGCTTAATAGATAGAGGATATGTCAGTGGTTCGGTAAAGTGGGATTCTTTTCATGGACAAAATGCAAGCTAGAAAGCCTAATGGGAAAATTCAGAATCTATGAGATTTTTAATTGTTAATATTAAATGTATGGGAAAGCGGCCGGACAGATACGTCTAGATCTTCCCGACTTTAATGATAAAGACAATTAAATTTATGAGCTTTTTTTACTCTTTCTCAGCATAGTTCCATCTCTCTTGTTATCTCTCTGCAGAGAAACTTTTTTTTTACAAATCTACACATACGATTCCGAAATTGTTGTCATGATTTACGAGTTTTTAACGCCGTCCATTTGATTAGCGAATATTCAAAAATTGAGCCTTGTATTCATGCACATTTGTTATTATACCAGAACCGACTGTCCTTTTTTGCGTAACGACAACAGCAACAGTAACAATAATGCGAAAATCGACTGGAACAAAAAAATATATAAAACTAAACGCTGCAGGCAATTGAGTGAACGCGGCTGGTACTCAACGCAAATTTCGATATTATTGGCAATAAGAGACAATGAATACAAAACAGAAAGACAAGCGGCACGAAAGGAGCAATCAGGACAACTGAACCATGGCAAGAAGAAAAGTACTACGCCAAAGCAAAAATAACAGAATGGAACACGCCACGTGACCTCCAGTCTCAGTCGCGTGTTACATCATTCATACGTCATTAATGGACACGTGTTGTTGAACTATATAGTGTAGTCACAGACACCCCCTCGCTGTATGCCAACGCATTTTGTTGCATACATTGAGGCGCCGAAGCTGCCAACGTATATTAGCAACCCGAAAACCAACGAAAAAGTAACTCAACTGACTTCGTTTTGTTTCTTAAGAAAACAAATCGGGCACTGATTGCGTTTCTTATTATCAAAATACATTGTATGTAGGTATATGTATAGACCCTGGGCTGAGCTGCCAGTGCAGATTGCGTGGGCGGCTAAGTTAGTCTATCTGTGCGTCCGTCTGTCTGTCTGTCCGTCCATCCGTATGTGCACTGCCAGTCAGTTCAATTCATACTGTGCAACTTAAACGTAAATGTCGCCCCGTCGACAATATGCTCGTGTCATGTTTGTCTTGACGCTCCGTTGACTTTTGGCTGCACACAAACAAATGTTGCCACTTGGACAGCGCAGCCCATGGTTAATGTTTTCGGGGTCGTAGTCGCTTGTCATTCTGTTTATCCAGAGGGGGGCGTTATATTATGACGCATTTATTGCGTACATGCGTCGCTCACTCACTTGCCGCTCAAGTTAACTTTACTGGCCACTAAAACGCTTGTATGAGACCCACCCATATATCCACTGACACCGACAGTCAACGTTTGACACGATTTAATGTTTCGTTTGCTTTGGTTTCCCTTCTGCCCCACTGGTTTGCGTGTCTTACATCTGGAGCATATGAGAAGATTTGAGCGTACGGTAGACAAACCCAATAAAACAAACCACATTTCATGCACTGCTTTCGGAAATTATCACTTTGATCTAGGAAGTTGTCATCGATGTCACATTTTGTTAGCATTTGATTTTTATATATATTTTATCATTGTTTTACTTTATATTCTTGATTTCTTGAAGTTGAAGTTAATTTCTGAAGACATAAGAATGGAGTTCACAGTAAGTCTAAAGCATTATTAAACAGTTTAATGGATTATTCTGATAATTAAGTTTGGGAAAATACAGGCGCTTTACGTTATCAATTTGATATTGTTCTACCAACTGCCAAGGTTTCTATATCCGAGTTCACCAATTAGGTTCAGGTTTCCGTGGTAAGCCTTCAGCGCTAGAGCTTCGGCGTTGCGGTGACCAGCCCAGTGTAGCCGTTGGAATTTTTTGCGCTGGACTATGCCAACCCCATAATACAGTGGTACGCTAACTCTAAAGGGATCAAGAATCCTACGAAGAATCTTTCCTCGAACACTCCTAAAAACGCTGTATCCGTTGATGACAGGCTCCATGCTACTGCGCCATACCGCACGACCGGGATTATTAGTGTCTTACAGATTTGTATCTTCTTACTTCGAGAAAGGGCTTTACTTCTAATTTGCTTGCTGAGCCCAAAGTAACAGCGATTAGCAAGCGTGATTCTTCGTTTGATCTTCAGGCTGTATTTGTTGTTGCTGGTTATCTCTGTTCTCACGTAGAACACAGTTGAAGTTGACATTCTCCATACTCACAGACCGTCTAAAATGCGCCGATGCTCTGCGAGTGGACACTAGGTACTTCGTCTTATCCTCGCTCACCGCTAGGCTCAACATACTTGACTGTTTGTCAATCTCCGAGAACGTCCTGCTAACTCGCCGTTCGGTTATACCGATGATGTCAATGTCATCAGCATACGCGAGCACCATCACTTCTTATGGAACATCGTGCCCGACCGTTCTACGTCTGGGCAGTGGCGTAACCTCTCTTGATATCAAAGGGTTCTGAAAACGCTTTGTGTTATAACGTCATCATGCAAAGACAAACTTTCTTTGCTGGGATACCAAGTTCAGACATGGCGCTGAAGAACTTTGATCATATTGGCGTGTCAAAGCTGCCTTATAATCGACCAATAGGTAGTGTGTGTCTTTGTATATATATATAGTGTGTAATATATTATTGAGAACAGCATTAAAACTGATATTACTATGTCTGTCCGTCCATCTGTATGAACACTAGGAGAACTCAGAGATTATAAGTGATGGAACTTCCAGACACTTCAGACAAAGTATATCAAAGAAAAGCGCCAGATGAACCCCCAATACACCCCAGTACCTATTTTGTAGATTTTGTAAGAAAAATTTGGTAATTTTGTTCTTAAATACGAGCGTTGGTTAAAAAGTGTTTTCAAAATAATAGAAGAATACAATATTTTATGGTACTCCATTCTATTTCTCTAAATTTTTTATCCTTTCCAAATAATGCGATTTCTCAAATCTTTCAAAATATACAATTGTTTTCAATCAAATTGAAAACATTTGGAACGGTCCAATAGTTTGCAATTCGCCATCAATTGTTGTTTCATCTTTAAGGTAATCAATGCCCTGGTTGACCATCAGACATAATATGGCATTCTTCGACGCTGATCCGCCAGAAGAAAAATGGTGTTTCGAATTTTCATTGGTCTCTGGTGTGTTGTGATTGGTACACGTTTTAAAACCTTTTTAATGGTATATAACATCGGACTTATCAGTGAAATATTCGTTATTGCGCGTATAATGCAGGCCACACTGAGGCTATTTTCAAGTAAAATAGAAAAAATGTACCAATCAGTTGTTTAATACAGGGCTGTGCGCATTTTTACATGAATTCAACATTTTCCATCCTTAAATTTGCACAACTGGGAAAAGCTGAACTTTAGAACTATTGTACCAAAATTGCAGACAAATTCATGAGATTTATTGGATTCAAAAATATACATATGCGTTGAAAGTCTTCACCGCTAGTTACAATGTAGTGTATCAATTTAGTACGTACATCTCGACTGAACCATTCTTACTTGTCAAATTTTTATTTGATTGTTTTAAAATGCATAATTACAAATCTGTCAACAATGCAACAAGTTGTTTCCGCTGACAACAAACACGCAAATTTAATGGAACATTTTTTAGCTGCAATATTCGTGGTAAGGGTGGGAGCGGACTCATTGGTTAGAGTGTGCGGACGAAACCGGAGACGACAAAAGTGGAAATGACCCTTTTCCGACATAAAATATCAAACAAAATTTGTGCTTAGACAAACTTGAAACTAGAGAAATTCACTGAATTCACTGAAAAATACTAAAATGTCAAACTGCGCGTTCGACCATAAATCGTAAGTTCGTGTGAATGACAACAACACTGCGGCAGGGCAGGAGACGCACTTTGAACACATGAAAACAATAGCATTAAGTTCACTGAGGTCAACACACACCTGAGGCTGTACGGCATACTCTCTATACGACGGAAACGGAACACGGCCGGAGGTGACAGTGTCGAATCGTCTCCGGCCATGGCTCCGGCAGCAACATGCGACAGCAATTGGGGTTTAACTAAACGCCAAAGCGCGATGTCAATTTTGTCTATGTGCGGTTTTTCCCTTTTTTTTCACTAAAATCTTTTTTTTTTTTTTCTTGCAATTTTACAAAGTTGTCAATTGGATTTATGAGTTTGCAAAATTTATGACACAGCAAAAAACTAACGACTAGTTTCCCAAAAAAAAAAAAAAAAAACAAAGCTGCGAATTAAGTATCTTGTATCTGAATATCTCAAGAGACACAATTCAAAGCGTGGAACATATTGCCACTGTCAGGCGACACATGGTATACGACTACGTTGCCGTGGGAAGTTCAGGCGCATGACCTTCGATGCAATCTCGGTTTGGTTCTAGGTTTCGCTTGCTGTTAAAAGTCAATCCGCGCAATTGACATTGCAACCGCAGTAATTTATAGCGCAGTGACACACGTGAGTACGAGTATCTCATAACCATTTCACATAGTGCCACGCTTGAAACCTTCCTCATACCGAACGACTTGCGTTACCCTCGCTAACCTGACTTTAGTTAAATTGTTAATTGTTTATTTGCTGTTTGTTGTTTGTTGTCATTGCCGCTCAAGTGTTTTTGGGGTGAGTTGCTGACACACCCTTCACTCTCCCTAACACACTCGTTCGCTGCTTGTCTGTGTGAATAAAAATTGTATCTTTCAATTACAAAAAAAAAAAAAAAAAAAAACGCAATTTTTACTATACTCGTATAAGTCAAATGCTGATGATGTCGTTTGCGTGTTCTCAACTATGCGCTGGCTGGTATGCGGCACACTTCGTGCATGTCGCACCCGCGCACCCTTTGCTCATTATCATTTTGGTTCAATTGCGCAATTATGGCTTACATTGTTTCGCTGTCGAAGTGAGATATTTTATCTAGAACGCCGTGAAACCCTAAAAACAGAACATTCATTGGACATCGTCAATATGCTAGAGGTCCTTTTTGCTTGTTTTATTGTTTGTAATTTGTTTTGATTACAATTTTCACTTCACTTCGACTGGATCTGCTGTATGTTTATATTGTTTGTAGGGTGTGCGAGTTGCTTATATTTTTATTACGCCTTCAAATTGTGGGAAACTTTTTTATAATCATGTATTGTGTAAATAAGTTAAATTACTTAAGTTTGCTAATAAGTACAACTACAGGAGGCAATTTCTTACTCTAGTATCCTTATATCTACTATCTTTGCTAAAAGCTTCTCATATCTCTTTTACAGACTTGAAAGAATGCATACGGAAGATGATTTTGGAAGATGACACTATGCTAGAAAACTTTAACAAATATCAGCGATCAACATGCCATTTTTTTATCGGAGATAGTCTTATTAATTTAACATATACCAACTTACTGTTCACATATTTCGTTCAATAAAATATCAAATCGAAGATAATTAAATTAACTTAAAATTTTGTTCAAGAACATCGTCAATCGGCTCGGTAGTTAGGGAGCAATAGGAATAAGTATGGCGAAAATTAATTTCCAGTCAAAACTTAAATCGAAAAGAAAAAATCTTAAGGTTAAAAATTGCTTAGTTTATCATTTTTTTTACTTAGAAAAAAAAAATTACTGCGATTTTCATTTTCAGCATGTCTAAACATATAAGAAAAAAAAGAATAGCATATCGATCACAAAAATGGTGTTGCATAGTGTAATTAACAGTTGGCGCCTTACAAACATGGAAACTCAAGCATAAATTATTGTCTAAAGACCAGGATCTCGATTGCTTAGTGTATTTAGTAAATAGTTCTCCAATATAAGACAAGAATTCTAAGAGAACTAAAATCACAATACATAATCTCCCACATTTAAATGGTTACTAACCGCTTAGTATTTCTCTTCCAAGTTGTATCAACAGTTCGCTAATAACTTTCTTTTGATTTGCTGGATTTCCCATCGTAATGACATTGCAGATAATGCAGTTACTGATGCGATAGCCAAACAAGAAAATTTTACAACTTGTCAAACGCAACTACGTAAAATCTTTCCAAAAGTGAGAGCCGCAACAGGCCAGATATAATATAAATTTTTACGTTCCTCTAAAATTAACAGACTGAAAACTAGATAGTTCCAGTTGCAGGTAGTCTTTCGTTGTCTTTCGATTTCAGCCAAATAGTACACCCTTATGATATTTATGATTATGGTTTTCTATAAGCTGGTGTATATATTGGACTGAATTTACCATATACTTTTAATTTTTTAATACAACATTTAAACAGCTCGTAGCTTCTCTATTAAATCTTTTTCACCGGATACAGAAAATCAAAAATCCAAGACTAGCGAATCACCAATTCCTTGGTTAGCAGCATTAGTTCCGCTTATATATGTTTTACATAAGTTCAAGTGACGAAATAAGCACAGCGAGAGATCAAATGCCATCCTCTGCATTACCATTCACTAGTCCCTTGACTAGTTACTGGTTACCACACTAGTGGAAAAGTGTCTAGCATAAACTATTCTAAAAACAAAAATCAACAAAAAAAACGATTTTCGATTGGTGCTCTTTACCTTCTTCATTGTTTCATTTTATATTTGAAAAAAAAACGAAAAAACACTATATTATACGAATTAACAACAAAGTTATTGTAATAAATCGATGCAAATAAAAGTTATCACTAAATAATTTATTAATTGC
The DNA here is from genome assembly GCA_035044765.1 of Leucophenga montana. Taxonomy (NCBI): domain Eukaryota; kingdom Metazoa; phylum Arthropoda; class Insecta; order Diptera; family Drosophilidae; genus Leucophenga; species Leucophenga montana. Next base: position 2,207,956 of record JAWNNQ010001104.1, on the reverse strand, counting down.
AGAATGCGATTAAAATCTTCCCTTCTCTGTAATGCTATATATCTATAGTCTAACCATACCATTTCCCACGCCAGTCGCCCCTCCTTCGCATTGTGCAAACATTTTGATCATTTTATGATCTGTCGATTAACTTCATTGTTCTGAAGCAGTGAATAGCAAATGGAATGAACTCAGCTCAACTCAACTCAACTGGTGGATGATTGCTGATGATTGGTGAAGGGTGAGCAGATGAAGCTGAAGCCGAATGAATGACTTTATATGACTCAATGAAAAGCGTGTGAGCAACACGCTTTAATAGGATTAGCGCTGAAGAGCACTTATGAGAGACAGCAGCGAACCAGCTATCGTACATGTAATGTGTTTACAGTAGTCACATCATAATCCTGACAATTGTTTACCAACTTTTCCCACTGTAATGTCCTGCTGTGTGGCGAATGAGGATGAGCGAGGCGAGTGCGAGTGTGTGCCACTTCAAGTTGATGACAACGCCAGTGACGACGATTTCTTTTTTTATTTACGCAAATGGCTCATCATAGATTATTAGTCAAGCTTTTCGGCTTAGAGTCAAGTGGGGGTTTGCCTGTGTTTAGAAAGAATTCCCGATACAATTTAATTGTTTGATTAGTTATGGAAGAGAGCGCAAAAAAAAAAAAACATAAATTGATATAGTGGAGAAATAAAACAAAAAATAAATAACTAGAGGGCGATATACATTATACAAGAAAAGTTAACAATTAAAAAGATTTTTGAAAACAAGAAATGCAGAATCAAAAATATCAACTTTAAGGAGCTGTTCAACGAAGAGGCGGGAAGGGTTTTTCGAATTCATTCAATTTAAAAGTTACAAAAAAGTGAACAACTTTCGAATTCACAATATCGTTTTTTTATCACAAGATATTTGACAGATGCTGTCTTTAGGAAACCAGCATTGCGCATGAAATTTGAGTTTTACTATATGGGAGACAATGGGGTTCAATGCGGTTCTTCAAATTTGTTAAAAAATGTTGAGAATTAAAAATTTATCAAATGCAGTTAGCTTTTACTTATATCGTCCAAATCAAGAGGAGGATCAATGACATCATAACTTCCAACGCAGATGTCAAATCTGGGCTTTATTTTGAAATTTGGGTGCCAAAACTTCAAGATAGAGCAGACGAATGTTTTAATTTTTTCAAAACCGGAACATTTTACCGAAATAAAATCAAATCAAAGAAAATATTTGTACCGGCATCACCCATTTTGAATTATAAGTTTGTTTTTGACAGATATAACAATTACATGTGTTTTGGTGTGCTTAGCAATTTTTTGGTATCAAAAAAATTGACCGAAGAGTTTGTATTAAATTTTGTATGAAAAATAAAACTAAGTGCTCCTACGCACTTAAAATATTGACTGAGGCATTTGTCTACATTGAGCAAAAACAATGTTTATAAGTTGTACAAGCTCTTCACAGAAGGCCGAGAGAAGATGACGATGCCCCCGCCCTGAACGCCCAGCAAGTCAACAACCGCAAAATACGTTGAAGTAACGAAGAAAATTGTTGCAGAATGGAGAATCATCGATTCACTATTAAATAAGTTGCTGAATATTTCGGCATATAGGTTAGTTTATGTCAGGAATTTTTTTATGTCAGCGAAATTTGTATCAAAATTACTCAAATTTTGGTCTTGCTTGTTCGTGATTTTTTGGCCAAAAACTAAACCGTAATCATGCCTCAGCCACCATATTGACCGGACTTGAACACCTGAAACTGAAAAGACCCATGACTGAAAATGAACAAACTAGATAAAATATTTGCCTCGGCTGGAATAGCATCATTAGATGACGAAACTTTTCAAAATCCAATTCAGAAAGCGTTCATTGACAGAAATCATAACAGAAACCCCATACGAATACGATTATGCAATTCTAAAAACAAAAAAAATCATTTAAGGATAAGTCTGTAAAAATTGCAAAGATATGCACAGAAATAACACCACAAGGCGGGAAGTTTAAACTGGTTGGATTTGGTCTCGGTAAGAAAGGAAGCGATCTCGAAGAAGGCCAAGATTTAAATAGCTGAGCGAAGTGTGATGTTTTTGTTTCTATAATTTTAATTTTGTTCCACATTATAATTATTGATTATTTATGGTTGTTTCAACGTGGTTCATGGTTTTTATTATTATTTTTTTTTTTTTTTATTATTATTTTTTTGGGTTGTTTTGTTTTTGACTATTATAGACTAATGCTGTTAGTTAAAGAAAATAGTTGAAATATTATTGAGTGTGGGATGAGTCGCAGTTTATTTATCATTACTGTCATTATATGCCTCAGAATCAGCAGAATGGAATGTCGGAGAAGGAATCATTCGTCACGCATTGTAGGTGGAGAGGAAACTACAATTGAAAAGGTTGGAGGTTTTCTTGTTGCACTTTGGTATATGGGAGTTTTCGCCTGTGGTGGTACCTATGTGGAGGATCGGATAGTTGTAACGGCCGCTCATTGTATGGAAGATTCAGTAGACCATTTGGAATATGTAAAGGTCTCTGGTGGAATTACATCATTAACAGAGAAAGCTAAGAGAATTTCTATACGTAAAATGGTGATTGCAAAAGACTATGACACAGAAACCAACCACATGGATGTGGCAGTTCTGAAACTGAAATCATCATTAACGGACAAAAACGTTCGACCTGCAAAGCTATGCAATAAACGATTAAAAGATGGCGACATGGTTAACGTATATGGATGGGGTCACACCCATCACAGACCGGCGAGAATTACAGATTCAAACCTAATTCGTGCAATCAAAGTGCCTGTATGGAGCAAAGGAAGATGTAGAAGGGCTTACGAAGAGGTCACGACTATAACAAATTCAATGTTTTGTGCTGGAGTTCTGGGCAAAAAAGATGCTTGCCAAATGGACTCCGGTGGGCCATTGGTATATAAATCTCAGCTCTGTGGTATCGTATCCTTTGGAGTCGGCTGTGCAACCAAAAAATATCCAGGCGTTTACACAGATGTCTATGCTTCTTCAAAGTTTATTGCGAGTGCTATTAAAAAACTAAATGGAAAATAAAAACGAATATACTTTTTTCCGCGAGAGTTTTTACATTTTCTTTTTTCTTTTTTAAAATTTAAGAGTAAGCGAAAATTTGCTTGTAAAATAATTGACTGACGAAGTTTTTGAAGAGTCCAAGTTTTATGTGTAATGGTGGAAACATGATGTTTTTGTTTTTCTTTTTTTTTAGTCAGCAGAGACTTTGTCAGAGAGGTTGTCTGAACACACAATGATGTTTTCTCTTTCAGGTCAGAACTTTCTCGTGTAATGATGTGTGCCAGCGCAGCTGTTCCAAAGACATAAAAAAAAACGCAATATTTCGTGAATCCACCTTGCATTTCTCGTAACATGCCCACCACTCTTAAATCGGAACAAACTTTCCACTTCATATTCAATAAGTTCCTTTGCTGTTGACGGCATGTCCGAACCGGATTGATGGTTTCTCATTTCAAACGTTTTAGAGAACTGCTTTCAAACTATATTTACTATAACCACCAATCTTTTGCGTCGTAATGGAGTCCTGCCTCCTCGAAAAAAACAGGTATATCCATGCAATAGCATATTTGATCTTTTTGCATGAAATACAGGCTTATAACGTGAAAAATAAAAAAATTGGACATAATTTGACGTTTTCTATTTTTAATTTTTATTGGAGTGAATTTTCGATTGTTTGTAAACTAGTGTTATTTGAAAGAGAGGTTAAGAACATTAAAACTTTAATAGCACTAAAGTCAAATTTTTCTTTTGTTTTCACTTACTTTACTACAATATAGAACAATTACATATTTATACAAAATAAGTAAAAGTGCAAAGACTCAAGAATCAGTTAACTAAAATCAACCCTAGAATGGCATCCCATGGCATAAGCTAACCCAATCGAAGAGAATGTGTTTAACTTGCAACTTCAGCACTACACGCAAAAGGTTTTTGTATGCAATAAAAGAAAAAGCTGCGAATAAGCTTCTAGGAAAAAGCTCAACAGGACAATGAATAGACGATAAATCAAAAGTATATTTATATATGTATGTATATACACAAAAGAGAATATTTTTCTGTATGTCTAAGTTTATAGACATAATGAACCGATTGTTATGAAATTTGGAAAAATGAGCGGTACCACGGCAATCGCCCTTATAAAGGACTTATTGTCGTACATGGATAAAATTTATTACATATGTAAAGGTTATCGGTAGGAACAAGATCCACTGCAAAAATGGGCGACGCCACAAACAACAAACCCACCATTTAGAGTAACAATAAATTCGTTATATATCAGCAATTAATTGACTTAGATGGATGAGATTTGGTATAAATATAAGAGGCACTAGGAGAAATAAGATGCACTGGAAAAAATGCCCACGTCATGCAATAGATACTCGTAAAACAAATTCGTCATATCTCAGGAACTATTTGACGCAGATGAATGAGATTTGGTGCATATGTGAGGATAACCGGAACAAATAAGAACATTTGGATGAGTGGCTTGTGCCTACCTCATTTAAGAGTAATAACAAATTCATCATATCTCAGCAAATAATTGACGCAATTATTTGAGATACTGTACTAAGCCTCTCAACGAATTACCATAACATTTGTGACACTGTAACAATGCGAAATGTCAGTTGTTGCATTTTCAGCGATGGATTTACTTATGTAAAGTGTACTACTAAAAAATAAGATCCACTTGAAAATGGGTGCGGTTACGCCACCATATGACAAAAAAGAAGGTGCCTATTGGGAAAAGGAAACCGAAAAATTCACTGGGAAAATGTGATGTCCAGCGAGCCCATAATAGGAAAACAAGAGGTGGTACTCTAGTTGTTTTTTTTTTTTTTATAAAAAATTATCACTTACAAATGGCATTGCTTGCATTAGTTTTACTACCGCCGCCTCCGCTGCTTCTATGAGAATGATGCGGATGATGAAGATTTTCGTTATTCGTACTCGAATTGACGACTAGCGAAGATGATGCAGTGGACGAAGTATTGCAATCAATAGTTGATTTATCTGCAAATAATGCAAAGAGATTAACAACATTAATCTGTATATTAATGAAACCAAAACTAATTTGCAAGCGAGCAATGCATAAATCAATTTACAACAGTTGTGAAAATGAATGAGCACAATCAGAGTTCCCACATATACTCGTAAACGAGTATATCCTCTATCTATATAAAAATTAAGTGAATTGCTTGATATCAAATTTGTTGGTCTTGAATTCGTTCGAAACACCAACCCAACCCAACTCATCGTATTCGCATACGCGTGCCTCGCATCATTCGTCGACAGACCGTGAAGTTGTCACGCATCACAAATATTGCAAGGACTCTCATAACAACCACTTGATCGAGAGGGTGTGGCTATTCAAAGACAAACAATCATATACAATACATGTATGTATTTAAGTACAATATCATTGTTGGAGAAATACACACATTTTGAAATGCTTAATTGGCGTAAATCAATGCCACAGAGAAGGGAAAACAACTTTAGAAGTTTTCAAACATTGAGAATGATATAAAATCAGGCATGTCTATGATTAACTTTAAGTATGATTTAAGCACTGTTTTAAATACGTACACAAAACTTCAGACAACTCAAACCTTTTAGCCAGTGTGAGATACTCCATTCGTTTTATAACTAGCAACTGAAAACTGGAATAGGCTGCCGAATTAATTGACCAACATTAGACCCAAAGATGCTTTAGGCGGCGTGAGCAGTCCGCAAAAAATGGCCAAGTATCATACGAAATAGCCATACTTTTCCTGATCGTCTATTTTTTTTTTTTTTTTGTTCCAATACAGTAAAAAAAAGAAATAAGTCAATCAATGCTTGCTTGGCGACCGAATTAGCTGATGAGCCATTGAGGATGCGGTGGACTGAAGTTTCTCACGGGATAGGCGTGTCACACTAGCACTTTTTCGCTTTTACAGTTAGATTAGACGAAAAGTGACAACGGAATTCGTGATATTAAGCTAGCTGATGTTTCAATAATCATTGTAGTGCCCACACGTATAGTAACTAGCTCTCCCAAAACTAAATCCCAAAGTCCCAAAATCAAATCCAAAAGTTTTCACAGTATGTATTAAAATAAAGCAAAATACAAACGACTTTGATTATTTGATTATTGCAAAAATAATTTCTCTCTATCTAACAATTGTCGAAGTAACGTGAATATGTGAAGTGGTTAATCTTTTGTGGGGTAAAATGGTTCACGCAATTGTAACCGTCTTTTCATGTTTCATTGAATTACACGTACATATTAAGTGTTTTTCGGAATTATTTCATTATTTTCAATCATCATGCCAGGCAAACACGTCGTTCTTGTGCCAAAAATAAAAATCGGAATGTTTTTTTTAATTTATTTATAGGTATATCAGAGTCTATAAATCATTTAAGTTCTATTTTTATGAAAATTATGTGTGCTAACCACTCAACCCAACGATTTTTTAGGCGATTGATTAGAATAGTATTTTAAAAACTATGCAACTCGATGCTATATGCGTATAAACAAAGACAGACAGAAAGAGGCATCTGCAGACTTTTTGAAATTACATATAAATAATGATAACCTAGAATTTACAGCCTACATGTTTACTGAACATGACAACCATATTGCGCTAAAGCAAGAAGTCCATGAGAAAACTGACCACAACGCGAAAATTTGCATAGAAATGCCAAAAAAATAAGAGAAAATATAAAGAAATAAATCTAATACGAATCGAGTTTTTTTTTGACTCAACACAACATGTATAACATATTTGTGTCTAACATGCAATGTGAAATGAGGTACGATTGAAGAGTATTCACCTCTGTACTTAGCACAAGCCTTCAACTGTTAAAGAATACACGTTTAAAAGCATCATCAGAAATGTAATACAAATGCATCCATTTCTGTGCAGAGTGGAGTAAAAGTTTTTCATAAATCGAATTGGAAACTTGTTGCGATTGGTTTCACTTTTAAGCAAGGAAATTGAGTCTCACAGTAAAAAAGTTGTCACTATGTGGCGCCATCTATGGGCGAAGTACGCATATTAGAAACAAATAGCCAGTTTGTAGACGTGGTGGGCGTAGCATAAAACATTTTTTCAAAACTTGATCTACTGGTACGTTTGTATCAGACAAATCTATAAATCAAAGTTTGATGGCTCTATCTTTTATAGTCTCCGAAAACTTCGTGTTCACAAATATGAACAACTAAAAAGTACATTGCTATATCGATTTGACTTTTGTTGCCTCTCAAGTTTATATATACCTGATAAAGGCTCCACAGGTCAAACTTACTTACCCTTCAAATTTCCACTACAAGTTCAAAATTTTCAACTGTGTATATAAAATATTTGTAAGCAGGATTTATTTGGTTTGTTTAAATGATAAACTACTTATGACAAACATTTTTTTTTTAATTACGCATTTACAATTCGCAACTAGTTTGAACGGCCAAATTCTGTTGTTTTTATAAAATGATCCGAGTGGACTGACTAAATATAAGCTTTTTTTAAGCTATTTTTAAATACCATTCACACGTAGTGTGAAATGGAATTATCAGTTTTTCTGAAAGTCTGTATCGCAATAAAGAAGGAGGTAGACCCCATAAAATATATATATATATATATATATATATATATATATATATATATATATATATATATATATATATATATATATATATATATATATATATATATATATATATATATATATATATATATATATATATATATATATATATATATATATATATATATATATATATATATATTCTTAAAAAGCTCGTGAATATGAGTCGATTTTGCTACCGCCGCCTCCGCTGCTTGTATGGGATCTGGTTGAAAGCCGTTCTTTGAGCTTAGTTTGGTTGCCAATTAATGGAGTAATTTGTAAGAAAAACTTCTTAAGTTAATTCAATAATAGCTTGAAGTTCGATATGAGGGGTTTTTATAGCTCATTAACAACTATTCGATAAGTTAAAAAAAATAATTCAATTAATTTATCCGCGTAATAGAGTGTTCAATAATTTTACAGACCAATTTAGAAAACGAATTCTATGTTTGGCAACAGCACGAAACGCTTAACATCTTTAAACATTAAAAATACTTGAAGTTTTGATTGTAAGCAAATACTTGAAAATTAATTGGTGTTTCTTGCAAAAAGTATCTATGGTTGCTTGGTTTGTTGAGAGAGCACCCGTACTTAAATTTTAATTAAACCCGTACTAATTAGAGATGACTTGCTCTAATTAGTTTTCCCATTTAAGTGCACCCAAGTTTCTTCAGCTCCTTTAGGATCAGATTGGGAAAAAGAGGCGTTGTACTAGAATATGTTAGATTGACTTTTGCTCCAGTAAACACACCCTACATACACTTGATTCGCTTTGTCTATGCTTCGAAGATGCTTCTGCAGTGGCGCATATCCTGTGAGCATTCATACCTTGCTTGCCGAGTATCAGGAGTTGTTCCGTTGGTCCATTGATTTGTGACTCTCACAGTTTTTCTGTAAGTACATTTGCACTATTCCAAATGTCCTAGGAATTCGCTATGTACTATTTACAATGGCAGAATTTAGTTAATTGCTGTCACCATAAAAAGTTGCTTAATGCGTCGCAATAGAAAACATCAAATTTCATGCTTTACTACTTACTAATTTGTAATGCCGTTTAGATTTTTTTTTTCTTTTCAAAAAACTACTTGTTTGCCGACAAAACTTATAAAGCTACCCCTCCGAAGGACTATAGCCCGTCCTGATGTTTCTATTATAAAACTGAATGATGTAGTCGCGAAAAAAATAAACAAAAAGCGAATATTTTCACTTGACATATGAGAACATTAGACAGACCTCGACGATAATAGAACTAAAATAAGCTGTCCAATGCAAGACACCACCAAAAGCACCCACTAAGACTGCTCCAAACAGGCAATTGAATTGTAGTGAAGCAAAACGGCACAAAATGTGACTAAATAAGTAAAAGATTCCTTGGCGGCGTACTCGTATTATAAGCCGCATCCGTTTCGACAGTTTAAATTGATAAATTCTGTGGCAAACCGAGCGAAAAAGCGACGAGGACAATGAGGTCCTGTAGTGAGCTGTGCCGTTTCTCATTTCTTTTTTTTTATTTCATTTTATATTTTTTTGGCTAAAAAACAATTTTCGTCTAACAAGCGAAATTATGTAGACTCGTTTGGAATTTTTTTATTTTTTTTATTACAACATATTTATACCTATATTTGGTGGAAGAATTTCTGTGGAGCGGTTACAGGTGGAGAGGGCTACAGCGAAAAGGTTTTCGCGGCACAATTTATTTGGCGCGAAAGTGTTGTCCTGTCTTCACCTGCCCTCACACGACACCGCCATGCCATATTTTGAGGCTAAAGTTGAGAACATTATTTGAGGACATTGTGGAAAATTGAAATTTGGCCGCGTTGTTGCATGTGGTCGACATATGTCCTGGACACGTTAAGTGATACAGCAACAAATAAATGTAAGAGAATGTATTGCTTTTTTTTTGAGAAAGCGCCACCGGATGTGAAGGATTTGTTTTTCCGCTTGTGTAAAGGTTTGCAAATAATTTTTTGGCAACTGCTTTTTAGAAGGTCAGTAAGTACATTTCGTGCACATACAGATCGATTTCATTAGAAAAAAGTCTTGATATTTGAAAATGTTTGTACTCACCTCTCGCTTTGTGCGTCTCGCCATGGGTGCCCGGCGTGTCCGCACCCGGCGGTGCGGATGTTACTTGCGCACTAGAAGTGATAACTCCATGCTGCGTCGCTGGCGAACAACCTGCCGAGGCCACCACTGGCTGATGCAGACTATCCAAACGATGTCGCACTGGCGCACTGCTCGATGCGGATGAAGTTGGCGCGGAGATCGAAGCTGAAGCTGCAACGGCAGCCACACTAGAGACGGCGGATGAAATGGAGCTATTGTAGTTGAGCACCAGACTTGGTGCACCAGTTGCTACACCCGCACTGCCCATACTCTGCACTGCCGCATTGTGCACCAGCCCAATACAGTTGGCAGCGGCACCATTAGTGGTCGCCTGAACCGCTTGCACCGCCGGCAGTGTGTCCAGAGTATCGCTCAAGCGTTGTGTGGAATAGATATCACTGTAATTGAAGATTTTTGGTTTAATTCCATTCGAATTTTTTATTTTTCAATTTTTTTTTTTTTCTTTTTTCTTTTATACAAACCTAAATGCGCTGGTGGCACCAAAGAAGCTGCTGCGATCCTGCAGTGCTGCTTTTGCCTTCTCAACGCTCTGTTTTAGTTGTTCGAATGTGGATTGATGAAAGCGATAGGAAGTCCAATCGGGCGAACATTGACCTAGCGTCAGGCAATCTTCGGTCTTGACCTGTGCTAGTGTAGGCGGTGAGACGCGCTTCAGATCGAGCGCCGTCTGATACGAACAGGAGTTTTCATACATATTGCTAAGCGTTGTTGGAAAAGGCGTTGGTAGCAGTTGCAGCGGCGGCGTCAACGTTGTCGTATGCAGCGTACTCCGCTCGAGCGGTGCCAATAAACTCAGTGAAGAGTTTGGTATTTTGCTGCTCGGTTGCGGATTCCACTTGACTCTGGAAAAATAGATTTTTTTTAGAGTTTTGATTATAATTTCAATAATATTGCAAGAGTCTGAAAAGATATTATATATTATAGTAGTTATTATTATTAACTTTAAAACCGACGATCTGTGCCGAGATCCTATGAAATGTATTCAATTTTGACGACCGTCAATGTAAAAAAGACCTATTAAAAAAACAACGGAAGAATTGTGTATTGTGTTTCACCTGCAATAACTATGTAAGGATCCCAAAAAAAGTAAAAAAAGTAAAAAGCTCGTATATGACTCTTATATATTTATATATTTTCTTAATATATAAAATCGTTCGTGCGTATGTTGCTGCTCTTATCAGTCGTGAACCACTGAAGCTATTCATCTCATATTCACACCATATGTTTGTCTGGCCTTCCGGTTTGCATAACTTTTTTTTGTACCCGGTAGGTGGCACTTTGATCGAGAAAAATAAAAAATCCGTATTTTTAGGCCGAGAATCACTGTCAAATGATTTTTTTTGTCAAATTGATTTTTCTGTCAAATTAATTTTTCTTATTGTAGGTAAGATAATTGGAGTTAGAGTAAAGGGGCATAGGGAAGGTGGAGCAATGGGAAGGTGGGGCATGGGAAGGAGTGGCATGTGAAGGAGAGGCAGGTGAAGGAGTGGCAAGGGGAAGGGCAGCAACGCGCCGGGTACCAGCTAGTAACTCTTATATTTTTTAGATGACTAAACAAAATTTCCACACTTTCTCAATTCTTACCTTCAGCCCTACCTCCATGAAATTCTAGATAATGACTTTAAATGTTCTACCAAACTCGCTGGAGAAAAGTATCAACGTCCAGGGATTATACGTCAAAGAATTGTACAAATTTGCATAAATACTCTTTGGTTAAGTTAGAATGGTGAGGCCGTACACTTATGCTGGCTGTGATACCACATGAATCTCCTATTCTTTTTACATCCACTGGGAAGTTTTTATATACTTCATTGCCATTTTACCTCTTGCTTGAAGTTTTCAGATACTTCATTTATGAAGTATTCCCTCAGCTGCCTGAATCTTCTCTTGGACAGTGCAAAGCAATGATATAGAAGATAATGAAACGTTTCGCAATTACCACGGCTTCTACAGAATTCTTGTGAGGAGGACACCAGTCTCATGCCATGCTGGCCTCTGAAACAGTGTCCAGTTACTACTCCTATTAAGATTGATACATCTGTCATCGGTTTTACTCAACCTAAGTAGGGATTGCGTTCTTTGCCGGTAAAAATACAAATACTCCTAAATACATAAAATGTTTGAGCATTCATGTGTTTTTTTTATTACATATTGTATATCAGAAAAAAAAAATTCATTCGGCTTTGATTATTAAAACGCTTTCACTGAAATCTTTGTGGATTTCATTGGTATTAATTTACAGTAGAACAGCTATTATTCGGTAAAAATTATTAGGAAAATTGTCAACTAAAATCACTTAATTGAGCAGAGTTTATAACTGTTAAAAAACTTTGGAAGTAAAAAGTAATATAGGCACACACACTCTATATGACTGGTTCCGAGCATATAGTCCAATGGTTCTTAATCACACGAAATTGGTGCATGAATATACAAATCGAGTATGGAACGTGAATATGGAAGATAGAATCCAGCTCAAAAAAGTTTCCTGTTCTTTTTATATATTATATATTTCTCTGCAGAGGAGATAGCCGAAAAAGCCAAGCTTGGCGGCTCATTAGCTTTATAGAAGGACGGCCAAGATTTAGGGACAGTTTCACAGTGCAGAGTTATTTTCAAGTTAAATTTAACCTGAATTAACTAGTTCTTTCTTATTCACTTATTCATAGAAATTAATAGTTAACTCAAGTTTAAAATCATAGTTATTATCACACTGTGAAACTAGCACTTAGGGCTAGTATTTTAAAATACAGTTAAAGTGTAACTGTCTGTTATTCTGTCGTTGTTTGTTGTGCAATAACTGACAGATAAACTTTAACTGGAAATTGAAAAACTCATCCTCAGGATCTTTTTCACAGTCAGAGTTAACCTGGAGTTTATCTTTAATAAGCAGTTTTAAGTTTTACTGTCCTCATTTAAGTCAAGTTTGTGTCCACCAGCCAAATTTGATGAGTTAACAATAGGCAGAAATTTCATATAATTGTTTTTGTCTGGCGGTTTAATACAAACACTTTGTTACATGCCTATCTCAATTTAACTTTTCACTGTGAAACTTAGAGTGCTGGTGATCAGCGGGTCAGAGTAAGAGTTAAGTTATGTAAACCAGAGATCTATGAAACTGTACATTGATGATGTTTAACTATGTTAAGAAATAATTTTACCATTCAGTGTTGAAAATTAGTTTTCAACGAATCAGTTTAGCATTGAACGACTTAATGTGTAGGTGCGTATGAAGAGTATTAAGACGTCGGATCTACCAGAGTCAATGTTTTTTTGTTGTTGTATCCGCTACTACGATTGTATACTACACAGCTATATAGTAAGAAATAAAACGTACATAGAAAACTATAAAAATCAACCTAATTTCTTAAGTGCATGTACTTTTGCTACGTACGGTTTCGCAACACTAGCGTTTGTTTACTTGTAATTTTGAATTTTTTTTTTTAATATTACTCCCAACTGACTTACCTCATTTCGACAATTGACTTCATTTACATACGTCGAGTTATTCATGGAAATGTCTACGATAAATCATATAAAATTCGCCATTCGCAACGCGTCAACAATTAGTATCTGTGCAATTTTTGCTTACTTTAATTGCACTCGAATTTTGTATAAAATTTTATAAAACACAAACCGGCGAATCAAAACCATTTTCTATGGCTCGACTACATAATTAACAGCAATTTTCTACGTACGCGTTGAAATACGAAATATTTATTGTTGAAAAATGTTGTACAACGTGGTACACACATAATTATATAGTATATCTATCTATATGGCATACACGTACTATGTACGATAGTTACAAGTTTGTAGTTTCATATAATTTATGTGCTTTGCAGGAAAACATTGCGTATGAATTTTCAGCATTAGAATTATTATCAACGCGGAATAGTTGACTACGCAAAATGACGCCCAAAACAACTACACCCACTCTCACAAATCAAGTGAAGCGATTATTTAAGCGTAAATTTTGCAAATTTTCGAGAAAAATTCAAACTGTGTAAACATTTTCGCTAGAATATTCGAGTGTATGAAGTGTCCTGCGTACGAAAAACATTTGAAATATGCGTTCGACCTATGCTTCCATTGTCCTCTATATAGATACATACAATAGATAGTTTGTTAGATAGATTCTCATGCATTCTACTCTGTGTAGAAGTATTCAAATGTACGCTTTAGTAGCACTTGCCCCTCCCCTGCATTATCGTCATCGGAAGTTGCAACATTTTGATTTATGCCTCGAAATTTATGCCGCCGTGATCCGCCCTTGTAGTCAGTACAGTTTCATTGTGGACAGCATGCAGTAGTAGAGCACCCTTTTAATTCTACCAGTTGTAAATTCTAGCAAAGGTTTATCGTATATGAGTATGTGTTTATTGCTGAGTTTGTAGATTCTATTTCTGGATTTTTATGAAAAATGAATTGGCTAGCAAAAATTAATATTTACTTTAAGGCGTTTTATTTGAATTTAAGTAAGTTGAAATTGAGCAATGAAAACTGCTTGAAATGTTTTAGACTTGTAATATTTGAGAGCGAAAAATGAAAAAAAATTTGGATGTTTGACAGTTAAATTTCAATTGACTAAAAGTTTTGAAAATCATTAAAATCTTCAAATTTCTTTCGAATCATAGCTGAAATTTGATTAAATGTCAACGTCCTAGCAAAAGAAACCAAAGAAAACACACACGCACACATACTTAACATAGGTGGTAAAGAAAACTAAAGCAAGTAAACAAACGCTAGTCTTACTAAACCGTAATCTTAAGCTAATCAAAGTTGAACCCTGTTCATAACAGTACCACAAACAAAAAATAAAAATGATTCCATCCATACTCTCTTCAGTAGGCGTAGCTGACCCACTCCAATTAAGTAAAGATGTCAGTCCATATAAGTAACTTCTTCGATTTCGATTATGCTTTTTTCATTCGAAAGAGGGTACCTTAGGGGTGGTTTCATATAAATGGTTCTGGTTCTAGTTCTCATTATGGGATGCATAAAAAGTCATCAAACACTTAAATTTGCTTAAGCATATATATGGCAAATGGGCAATTGTGGAGTCGGTTTTTTCCGCTTGCGATTGTATGCAAAAATACATGCTTCTATATAAACTCATATGATAAAACAAATGCGACCACTAAAAGTTGATTGTGAATTACTTCTCAATTAGTTTAATATAATTCAGAGTAAGTTTTATAGCACAACCAAAGGTCAACACATTTAAAATCATTTTTTAAAAGTCTTGAACAAAATTAACTACCATCAAGAACAACAATAATGGAAACAACATTAACAAGCTAATCATCAACAAAAGCTACAATAACAAACTGTGATAAGAAATTTATATGCAAACATTCAAAAATATAGTCAGACAGACAGCTAAACAACAATAATTAAATGAAAAACAGTCGAACTGCTCGACTTTACTATACACTGCAGAGTTGCATGGTCTCAGTATGGAAGAAAGTTGCTTAATTATTAATTTAATAAATGTATTAAACTTGACCACTAAAAATTTATACAGACAATACATTGAAAATATGAGAAATATTTTCTCTCTCTCTCTCTCTCTCTTTCTCTCTTATCTGAGAACAAATATATGTATAAATAAAGTAAATTGAAATATGTGAATAAATTAATTGACTTTCTACTCTGTTTGGGTAACTACTTTCGCTTTTACGGAATGTAGAAGCAAGCAAAAATAATTAATAATAGAGTATTTATATTTAAACTACTAGAGAAGCTGATAAATATTTGGTGAAGTCATCTAAAGTAATGTAAGTAATCTAGTATTCGTTTATAGAAAGTTTTTCTGCACTTGTGTTTGGAAAACGTTTTCGTCTGTCAAAATACGAATAACGAATTTTATACACTTTGGTTAGATCGAAATGTATCTTGAAGCCGATTAGGAATATATTGGCTTTATGAAGGTTTTGACATATACATCATTATCATATATACATACATATATAGATAGATAGAAGTTTAAAAAAAAACACTTATAAATACGAAGGGTATAAATGGCACAAAAGAGCCGCAACAACAACAACAACAATAATAAAAACCAGAATGAAATCGACACTGACAGGCCAAAAAATAATAAACTGCCTGCACACGCCTGTTTTATTATTTATACATACAAGTACTACGAGTATATTGTATAAGTATATTGTACAATACAACAATACTACATGTATTTTATACAATGTACATATATTTCGAGATGCCAGCGAATGAGAAAAAAAATATATATATATAAAAATAAAATACATTAACAAAAACGAGCGTGCGTTGCGTCGCCATTTTGAAGTTATCAACGAGCGACGAACGAACGCGCACCGGAAATACTCGCGCTCGCATCTTTTACTCTCGCTGTCAAAGTTGAAATGACTGGAATGAAGGAATAAAAGCGGTTCGGGTTGGGGTGCTGCCGCGTGTTTGCCTAACGAGCTGAGATTTTTCGCATGCAGATGCAGATACAGTTTGAGAATAGCTCAGATTTCGACACAATGATAAAGCAAAGAATATGAAAATGTAAAAAATATGTTTTTTTACCCCTAATGTAGCCAATGTAGAATGTTTGATGTTAATGTTATAATGATTTAATCCAGCTTTTAATTAAGTATCGTTAGCAAGCCACACGCAGTAACACTCACACACACACACACACGCCACTCTTCGACGATATACAAACACTACGTTACACCCCCGCAACGCCCACTTTTCGCGCTCTATTGAAACATCGTGTGTCTGTTTAATGGTTTGTAATCTTTTTAATGGTTTTGGATTTAAGAGGTTTTTTTTTTTTTTTGACTATGTGACCCAGAAAATCACATTTTATAAATTAAATTTATTAAAAATTTGTTAATTTCAATTTATATACGTTTAAACGATTGCATCGAACACATCGAAGTGTTTTTGAAAACTAAACAAATTCCACATTATTTTTTGCTCTGATCTGCAGCTAAACAGCAGAATTTTGCACATTTTGTAATTTATAAATTTGTTATTGTTCTTTTTTTTTTTTGTTCAGTTTTTAAGTGTTTAATGAATCTTTCCGTTTTAGTTACTAATTTGATTTATTGTGTAGTATACGTTTAAATTTTCTTGTTTAAATTTCACCTTTAAATGCGATTAGCTATGCAGTGTTTTCATGTTGACGTATGGATTATCGGTATAGTGGCTGGCTCTACGAAAATGATCGGTCATCACTACTCTATAAAACGTAGAAAGTAGCACTGGAATGTGCAACAGCGGCGCCCGAATACCAAGCCGTCGGAAGCACTTAACGTAATGCTAAACCTTTTACCAATCGACATGATTGGCAAGCAAGATTGGTAAGCAATGAGGCTTAAAGCGCTTCTGTGTCCCTTCCCTAAACTTTCAAATAGTCTCAGTTTGATTCTTTAATACCGAGCAGAGCAAACTGAACCTCCAAAATTGTGAACTAGAGAGAATAACAATGTCGGGGAATTCTGTGTTCTCTGGTTTATAATATCAGAAGTTTCTGATGGACTAGACCAATTTTGCTGCCATTATTAGATTCAGCTTAAAATGTAGCTTGGGAAGAAGTGATCACTCTGGATTCGGGTCTGTAACATTGAAGCTTTTGCTTTACTACTTATATAGGGTATCCCAGGAAGTTAATTAATTTAATTAAAAAATATAACGTTGCTCCAACGCTGTCCTGCTAAAACCACATGTCGTCCAGATCCATACCTTCCCGTTGAGGCCACAAGAACTCAATGAACGATATGATGTTCATGCCATTCACAGTCACTGCATTTCTGGCCTCATTTTCAAAATCAAAATCCGCATCAGATATTTGCTCGTTGAGGATGAATTTGTTTCTCTTGGATAACAATTTCGTCTGTTGACGAACCCATTCACATTAAAATGCGCCTCATCGGGGAATATGATTTGTTTCAAAAAATCGGATTTTAACAATGATAAGGCAATAGTTGGTAAGTGTTCATATGTATATTATGGGGGACTAACAAAAGTACGGTTAGTTTAGAAAAAAAAGGGTTTTTTAGTTTATATTTTTAACCTTTATTATTTCGTTTCTCTACATAATCACCATTAATTTCAATACACTTCTCAGTCTTTAAATCCATAGGCCAAAATAGTCCTGAATATCGTGCTTTTATTCAATAGGTTCTCATTTCTCTCAGAAATTTCTTACATGACATAAACCGCAATAAGGTTACTAGTTCTTTCGTGATGTAAAAATTAGCGACGCAGTTCCGATTTTTATATCATTCTTTCATAGTATTATCAGTGTGTCTATAACCCATTACAAACCCACGCCGTGTTTATGTTTTACAATATGATTTAAAATTGTGTGAATAATATTAGAACTTAACGTTTTTTTCTTGTTTCTTTTTTTACACCAACTAAAGTGGAGCTACTACCTGCATACGTTACGATAAATGGTCCTCCAGAGTCATCGTGACAAGATGTTTGATTTCTAGAAGTATCCACGCACAGAAACGTTGGAGTAAAAAATATGTGCTTTGCTTGCCAAATCTGTTTACATTTTTTATTCGAAATAATGGTCAAGTTGACAAAGCGTAGAACATCTCTGACCTTTGTAGCTATTTGAAAGAAGAAATCTAAAATATATCAAAACACTTAGGGTTTTTGATATATTTACCACTTATCTCTGTTTTGCCCCATTCGGATATAGTAGCTAGAATGCCTTCATGAGTCTCATCTTGTGATGGTAATTTTATAGGCTTTATATAATCATCAAATTGTATGTCTTCGGGCAAACGTATAAGTGTTATGTCCTTGATGTAAATATTATTATTCTCAAAATCTTCGTGAACAATAGAGTCTTTTTTTTAATGAAAATTCGTTGTTGTCCCTCTTCATATATGTTTGTTCGATTATGTGCGCCCAGACAAAATTCGGCTCCAGCGCTGAAATTGTGTCAACAAAATTTTATTGTTAAGTCTGTAGTTTTAGGTGTTTTTGCACCTACATATCATTTTGATTCAGACAGTGCGCAGCAGTTAAGATCCAGCGACTCGATATTATTGATCCTGCACATGCTCCTGACTTTAGTGTATCATAATTCATTTGTAGCCAAACTTGATGCGGTAATTGTTTGGGTATCGCCACTTGGCCACCGACAATTCGTTGTAGCTGTTGATTGCTTCCTGCGGAGTTGGTTATTAACAATATGTGGATCCAAATATACAAAAAACACTGTAGTAAAATGCTCATTTCTGCCGTGAGTGACTTAAGTAGCGGCGAAGTTGACGCTTTTATAGATCATTGAGTATTGAGTATGGAATGCGTGGTAATAAATTTAACTTTTTATGTATTCGTTTAATTTATTGTAAATTGAATTGATAAAATTAATAAGTTTCATCGTCGCGATAAGCTTTTTAATTTACTTGCACAAAATATTTGTGCCATTTGTGCTTTTGTCGCACATTGCACAAGAATTCCGCATTGTACATTTTGTTCAAGTCTACACGCTCAATGAAATTACTCTAAGAATTTACAGAAGGAGCTCTACGATTACAATGTTTGATGGTCCAAGAGGCATGAACGGTGATTTTCACGGAGCTCAAGCTTATATTCAGTGAAAATATACTTTAGCCATACACATTGTGTGGCTCACAGTTTTAATTCGATGGCACCATTCAGAATGTGTACATTTTCTAATTCATCCAGTACGGCAGCTTGCAGGATGCAGTTTATAAAACAACAATGATAAAACAAAAGGTAACTGAAAGAATAATGTGCAACAAGATGGGTGGAACAACACGATTCAGTTGTAATCTATCTCCATCCATTTTCAACCAGCAGTTATGGGCGCTTTGGAGGTAATTTCCAACACTTTAACAGATCCGAAAACATCAAGTAGTGATTTTCAGCTCTACAAATTCTATCACTACAAATTCTCCATTAAATTCATAGTTTATATCTTTCATTTCATCCTTCGAACTAAGAATCAAGATTTAGTTGAAGCCATTGAGTTCGCAGATGTTGCAAAAGACGAATTAGTAGACAGAAGAGATAATGCAGACAAAATTTTGGTTAAATTTTTCAAACTTTTAGCAAGTTTTGGAATAAACAAGACAACGAAATTAAGATACCGAGACTCAATCAAAATGAATGTTGTAATGTGATGACCACTGTGGTTGAGGATTATTATCGAATTTCAACTTATATTCCATACCCCAATCAATTTATTACTCATCTCCAAGACCGTTTTCTGAAAAATCGTCATATTCTTTCGAATTTCAGATGTCTATTTCCGAGAAAAACTTCAACCCTGGATAAAGAAGCTTGCAAAATATTATTCGAACAATTTGCGACAATTTTACGGGATGATTCTCCTAAACTATAGACTAGTGAAGTTACAATTTGGGTAGACAGATTTCGGTTAATAATATTGAAAATGATCTCGAAAAATGAAAATAATTTGCCAGAAGTTTAAAAGTTTTACGAGTAGTGACAATGTTACTGATGACAATGTTACTGATGACAAATGAACCGTTCTTCCGATCTACGATGAGTTCTCCCTCAATCGGCATAATAGCATGGGTTCACTGAACATTCATCGAGGCATTAAAGTTAATATCAACGTAGTATTGAACCAATTTTTTGTTCTTCTTCGCCGTTTAAACATATTATCAAAAGAAAGATTCAAATAAATACAAATAATTATGAAAATATGATACAAATCTCTCACTTTTGCGTCTTTATAAAATTACATAGTTATCTCCCCAGAGAAAAATTCAACGCACGGCTCTGTTTGCAACCAGCGATAAGCAATTAGTATACCAGGAGATAAACTTAAAATGAAACCACTTCAAGTTCAAACTCAAGCTTATCTATGCTATAGCGCATCTTTCCAAGAAAAATTTTCTTACAAACTATTTTTTAAAGACGCACAGATTATAGGATTCTTCAAGATCATAGGATTCTAAGTAATAAAGTACTTTATATAAATTTAAAAAAACCAAAATATTATTTAAAATACTTAACTTACCTCAGTTTAAAAGATTTCTTATCAAAAATTCCAAATGTTTCTTTGTTTTTAATCCAAAATATATTCCAAATAATTTGCAATGATTTGAAAAAAAAACTTTCTAAAGAAAAAAATTCCAAGCAAAAACACTTTCACGTAACACAAACTTTTGAAGGACTTTAATCAAACAACATTGTACACAATTAATTTTCACACGTTTTTATGCTTTTTGAATATAGGTATTTTAGGTTTTTCTTTCGAAACTATTGTAGTAAATATTTCGATGCGTTTACGATTTCACACGCGGCACGCCAAAAAGCGGAAGTGCAGTTATTGTCGAAAGCGTTCGAAACCGACGGAAGTCGTGTCCTGTGTGTGCTTGTGTGTACGAGTGTGTGAGTGTATATATATATATATATATATATATATATATATATATATATATATATCCTATGACGTCTCTCGCACTTTACAAATTTTGTATTTACAAAACGCTTCGAAGGACGCAGTCGAAGAATGCGAAGCAGTATTTTGTCGTCTTACAAACAAGCAACGGATATGCAAAGAAATTTGTCAAAGTGAGCCGTGAGAAGGCGGCGAACAAATGAAAAGGAAGATGTCAGCGCCGCAGTATTTTGCATTTTCAGGTGTAGAACAACGCGTCACACTATTCCATATATGTATTGTATATCGGACAGGACAGGATAGAAAAGGACGACAAAAACGAAATTTCAATAATTTCCGCACAAAAATTTCCGCACAGACGTAAACATATATGTACTTATGTACGTATGTAATATATATGTATGTTTGACAAGCGACGTAAGGACTAACAACAGGCGCAACAAGCGGCGTACGTCTGAAGGCTACACGATTCGATGGCAACTGTCTGTTTTCTGAATATATAGATTCTTGGCGTGACTTGATTTCTGCTATTTTTATTGTTTTTTAACTACTGCTGTTTTTTTTTTTTTATTTTTGTTTGATTTGATTTTTGCACAAATGTCCTGCAGCAGTTGAATTGCACTGTGTATATCCTGCCGTTGTCTGTCTACATTTGGCGCACACTTGCTCCCGAATTCGAATCGCGTCCGTTGTCGTTGGCGCTTAACCGCAAAATACCGCCGCCATTTGCATTATGGCGATTTTGACGGCGACAGAGGACAACAAGGATAACAAGAACAACAAAAACAACAAGAATCAAAAAATTCTAGACGAGTACGTGTACTTCGCGTACAAAGTTTTGCACACTTACTCAACGGAATTGCAGGCGACAATGCCCGCCGCGCTAACGTATCAGTTACGGCGTCTCCTGTACGTTATTATTGTTGTTGTTGTTGTTGCAGCTATATACACTGACAACAGATCATCCTTCTTGAAAGTTTTGTTGTTGCACAAGATGGCGGCAGCGGCTGCTGCTGTTGCTGCTGTTGCTGCTGCTGCTGTCTCGATTTTGGTCTGTTTTGCGGTTGAAATATACTCCACCCACAAAACGCAAGCGCAGAGATAATCGTTTGCCAGCAGCAGCGGTTACATCCTTGCAAGGATGCATTCAGCTCACACCCCGCTGGGTAATGTGTGGTGGCAAGTTTTGTCATTGCGCATGCGTGCTCTTAATTGTTGTTGTTGCTTGACATGATACATGTCCGTCTGCTGTGGGCGGAGCTTAAAAATCTCCGTGCTTTTGGCACGCGATGCTGTGGCTTACCCGTAACTGATTATCATCAGCAGTAGCAGCAGCATAGTATAGTAGAAGCAGCACTTTACGCTTGCAAGAGTTTCTTTTATACTAACAATACGTTTACTTTTTGTCATCGTTATAGTTAAACGCAATCATTAGCAGCATTTGGCCTGCATTCGTAAGCAATGGCAGCAATGGCGGCAACGGAGCCGGAAGTGCGTATGAGCAATATTTTAACAATGGCGTTTGCGAGACAGAGTACGCGTGAGTAAGCGAAAGAGTGAAAGAGAAGAGTAGTTAGATGTACTGTACTTGCTGTACGAATTTTTCCCACAATATGCAGTGGTGAAAGTGCAAAACCCTCGAATTGCTTTGTACTCTCATGCGATAAACGACATACTTGTATGTACGTGTATTTAGCTATGTAATTTGCCGTAAAGTAGGCTTTAAATTATTTCTTATCTTTACTGGCTGGGCTGACTGCTAATGTGTATGTGTAGAAATCCAATTAGAGTCTCATGTCTATGTATCTGTGGCATACTTAAAGTTGTTAGCTCAGTTGCATTAGGTATTTTTAAGTGCCCTATCACTACTCTTATCCCGCACTCCTACCGTACCCACTCAAGCAATCATTTATATTAGCTAAGAATAAATTCTACAGTAGCAATTCTTTGCGTCTTGCAAATAGTGTAATACGCAGTAACTGTGTGACAAAAAAAAATTATATAACCGATTTATTATAAAAAAAAAAAACAGTAAACTAACCATAGAAAATTATATTGTAATATAGAATAATATCATAGTAATATTATATTTATCACGTTTCGAAGTTTACAACACTAGCACGAATATGGAGTTTCAAACTTTTAAAATTTTTCGACTTTGCTGTTTCACCAATTTACTCGCTGCATTGACTTCATCATATACTCCACATTTTCAGGAAGCTCAGCACAGACCTTCGCCTCGGAAATTTACCAAACATTGTAGTCCATTGATTAAAGATCCGTCGAGTATGAACGCCATACTTCCGATGTGATAAAATCATTAAATTTGGTCCAGTGCTTATGAGCGAACTATTGCTTCTTCGCCAAAGCGCGTATGAGCCTAGAAAAGGGGCAACAGCCACCAAAATATCGCAACGAAAGATGTCTTAGACGATTTCGACTCCTTCTGGCACAAACAAAAACTCGAAAGAACTTTTGCCACTGGCACAGAAACCATACCCTACCATATCATACCATAATGCATTTCTGATTTTGACGATGTTCCACTACAGATTATGATCCAGAAGCCTCTGTTGACCAAAATTTATCGTTCGACGGTTGTGCATTTGTTCAATAGTAAACATCTAATCTAAAAATACAACTTTCACCCAGTTATTATATGTGGTCTGAAAACCGAATTTAGCTGGATAAACTAAATTTTCTCATTTTTAAAAAATGGAAATCATTCTAGAGGCTTTTGGGGTTAATTTTCAAAATTTAAAATGCGAAAATATCAAATATGTAGTTTATAAAAAAAATTTTGTAGTAAAAGTGCTCGACCACGAGATTTGCTCTAACCCGAGATAGGATCTCTAATCTAATTTGTTTCGATTTCTATGGAGCCATTGCAGTTTTCAAAAAGCAAGCAACAACAGCTACAGAAAAAGAAATATAAAACCTAACAGTGTCGCCATCTTCCCTTTGTTTACAGCACACTATATAAGCGAGAAAGAAAATAGAGTGCGAGATAGAGAAAAGAAAAAACGTGTGACTATTTCTACCTGGATTAGTTTGTTGTTGCTGTGTTTGCTGGTTCGTCTAATAAAAAAAAAGCACCCTCTCTTTCACTTTCTCTCCATACAATTATTCTTGCTGATTTGACAATTTACCAATTTTATAGGCTACGTTGTTACTTTTTAAGCTATTATTTTATGAAAATGAAGTGAAAAACTAATTTTGTACTGAACAAAAATACTTTTGAGGGAACGTTTCCCATTTCCAACCCTCCCCCCTAATATAATTAACATGATTTTAGGGCCCATAAAATGGATTGATTATCAATGAAGCAATGCTTGAACTGCCAAATACGAGTCTAATATTCATACATACAAGTATTCAAGTTTTGTATCTCATACTAATACATACAGTTTCAAATGCGTATCTGTCTATTTGCATCGTGATAACATTAATAATGTGCTTCATAATGACAATCTAATGCATGTCATGGAACATTTTGCTGAAATTATTTGCTTTAGAGCACGATGTGTGAAATATGTACACAAAATGCAAATTAAATTTATTTTATAGCTAGATTAATGTGATTGAAACTTAGAGAAGCTATGAACCGAAGCAAGAATTCAAAAAAAAAAACAATTTTGCACCACAAAATATTAAATTATTGGACCAGAATAGTCAACACGTAATGCGTAATGCGTTGAATCTGAATCCGTAATGAAATTTTACAGTTTGGTTTAATTATGGTATACAATTTTGGTTAGAAAATTTACCACATTTACAGATCTTTATGAGATCTAAAACATTGTTCTTGATGTACAAGTTACACAAGCTAGCGTAGAAAATCAGTAATTTAACATTGAAAATGGTATTATTGGATTTCAAAACATTCTCCATGAAGATCAATACACTTTTGAATGCGTTTGAAGCAATTTTCGAAGCACTTTTGCCACTCAGAAGTGGGTACCACCAAAATGAGCTGTTTATAAGCTTCTTCATGTGTCGAAAAACGTTGAACCCATAATATATTTTTGAAGTGCGGGAATGAAAACAAGTCGTTGGGTGCCAAGTCATGGCTGTAAGGCGGGTGACCCATCAATTCGATGTCTTAAGTGCTCAGAAACTCTCTTCTGTGAAGTGATGTGTGAGCAGTCGTTTTGTCGTGGCGGGAGGTGATTGACTTTCGCAATTCTCCGAAAACTTCTGACATACAATGTGATGTTTTCTGGAACATCTGCTGTTTTTAGACAACCTCTAGATTCGTCTTTAAACGAACGGCGACCACGTCGTAGTAGTTTTTGATGTCGCTTCATCGCCAAAAGTCGAAGTAAGTTTATCGATGCACTCTTATCTCGATAATCCACGTCAAAAGTCATAATAAATCATCGTACGAAAATATAACTAAACCTGAGTTTAGCACGAACTTTTTGTATTATTCTCACTCACTAAGAATCACGTTGGTCTATGTGTGACTTGTATCAAGAGGTCAGCCGACGTAACCTATTGTAGTATTGATGCATAGCAAAAATATATATATAAATAAATTCAGACAGCATTCGACATAAATATTTTCAACAAACTCTATACATATATTTCTTGGTACATTTAGCGCTGAATTGTTAATACAATTGCTGGCGCTCAATTTACACTTTACGCTTATTAATACAAATAAAAAAATTACAGTCACAACATTTAAAGTAAACATTTAGTAAATATATAAAGTTTACAAGAGTCTGTGTAAAAAATATACTACATATATTATTATATATAGGTAAGAATGTCTGAAAGTCTGTAAGCTTTTGAGTTTTTTGTTGGCTTTTGTTTTGTTTTTCTATTATTATCGAAATTAAACTACTAATTTTAAGTAAAAAAAAGAGTCGTGTGTGTGTAAAAAAATTGGAAGTAAAAGTCAGCTGGGCAGCAATGACCCAGAAAATATCTAATGTATTATGTATTCAGAAGAATGATGATGCGGCGGCACTTAAATGCGGCTCTTTGAATTGATCTTGACTTCGAAAAGTTTCTTCACGAAGAGCACCTGTAATAGATTGAAATGTGTATTTTAAATAAATATTATTCTTACAATAAATGAACAGTATCGATCGCACCTGTATCGAGCATGTTATCACAATGACCAGAATTTGGCTAATGGAAAATGTGCGCACATAGGAATTATTATCCAAGAGCAGCGCATAATCGCGTGCTTCTCGATGCCGGCTGTGCGATTGATATGAAAGCATTTCGTTGATGTTGCGTTCCACGGTGCCAATTGTGCTCTGCAAGAGAAATCATAAAAATGTTAATTAAGTAAAACGGTTTAATAAAACAGTTTTCCTATATAAAACGTGAACGGTGTGTAGTAGTCGAAATAAATACATTATATACAGCGTGTAGTACCGTTAGATATCTTGTAACCATAACCCTATAGCAACAATAGTCGATTTGTGTTTACATTAATAAGTAATTTGTGATGAATTTTCAGTTTATGGGCCAATTTTTCGTCATTTGCGATAGGTGTTAATTTATTTCTTAAATATGAACAAATCTGCAGCTGAGTGAAAGAACGTGTTGTGAGTGGTTTTAACGCTTTAAGAGTGATGTTTTTCACGTCGATTACCGGCATATGGCGGTGCAAGTGCAAACATTTTTGAAAATGCAGAATTAGCCGGTCGGCCAACCAACAACATCAACGGCGAAGCCAAATATTCATGGAGACAAGCTTATGCTCCGTATTTTGTGGAATCAGCTGGGTACCTAATCAATCATCACTATGAAAGCATCACAGTGGACTGCTACCAACAACAAATGCAGCGGTAGAGCCGAGTTTTGAAGAAAAAACGGCCACAAGATAGTGATTTTTCAACAAAAAATTTTTCAAGAGCGAGGTTGTAGTTCTACATTTATAATACCACACCCTAAACCAGTTCTACATGCTGCTTTGTGTCTGCCCTAATTTAAATGCAAATAGAAAATGGCAAAGCGTGTTTCTTAGCGACTTACCGTGAAATTCTGCATATTTAGCTGCAACTCTTCGATTTCCTTAGCATATTTATCCCATGCATCGTATTTGACAACGGTTATGTAAATATTGACCAATTTACCCGCAAAACGCGAGAATTGATTATCTATGCAGACGGAGTAATAGCCACCGGGCGAAACCTGGTCTGTATAGTCTGCCGTCGCTTGCCATTGATACGGCTTTACAACCTCGCCGGCGGGATTGCGTACTGCAAAGCCAGCCATGCCATCACCACCGCGCACAACCTTAATAGTGAAGTTAATACAAATTTAGTTAATAATTAATTAATTAATGCCGAGTTCAGCTGCCGCATATGAAAGAAAGACTTACGCTGAATGAAACATAAAAAGTGGCGCCTGCCTGCACATATTGATGATAGCAATCCTCTTTACCGGCATCGATGTGCACCTGAAACGTATCGAATTTTATTAAATATTGTAGAAATTGTAGAAATTGTACGCTTAAACCTTGCCGCCACTTCATTCATATGAAATTTCATTTATTATTTATATGCAATGTAAAATGTATTTACTTACTTTGTAATCCATTGCAACCGCAGGCAGATTTTCGTACCATGGCTGTTGTGCTTCCTGTGCTTTGATTACACTTGCGGCGCAAAATAAAACGATAAATATTAAATTATTTGTTTGCCACGTCAATCGCATTTTTGTTTTGTGCCTTTCACTCAAACAACGACGGACAACAGCAACAACACCAACAACGATAATAAAAATCAAAGCAACTACAGCTAAACAGCAATAACAACAACAACAACAACAACAATGCGCATGCAACAGATTGAGCCAGTGTAAACGGAAGAAGACAAATATACTAAATTTGCCATGAAGGGAAATAACATGGGAAATACGAACGAATCATTAGGCGGCCTGTACACGAGAACATTTTTTAAATACTATTTTTTAATATATCTTTATAGCAATATAAAGTTCGTTCAATTGATTTTTCACTTTATGTGAAATATCTGAAAAAGAAAAAAAAATATATCATCCAATAAAAAATTAGATTATAAAATAGATAAAATATATGTATGTTTTAAAATGATATTAGTATATTAGACAATGCATTTCACGAACCTGGAGAAGATTTACAATTTGCCGATAACAGTCTGTTCAAATGTTAACACAAGTTGGTGTCATTATTGACCCCATCCCCGTTAACCAGTCCGTCCGTTAACTCTGCAACTAAATTGGATATTTGTTTATATTTATATTAATCACTATTAAAATAACTTCATAAATGTTACGTGCCAAACTCAATTACCATTCCTCCTTTGAAATGCAACAACTTTAATTTCGCTTCCAGCATGGTGTATTTTCAGCCTCAGATCAGATGTAATATAGTAAGAGCTGATTTTCAGTGCAGTAAACAACATGTTTCACATCAAAGCCTCGTGTCCACCACTCACATAATTTGTTTACTACATTCAGCTTAAATGTACCAAAGATCCCAACGCCCATTTTAATGTTTTTATATTGGAAAAATTTTAATTCAGACATCAACCTAAAATTCAAAATGGAGGCTTTTTATAGACTGACGCTTCTCATATATGTACATCTGTGCACATTTATGGATAGCCCTCATTCAGTATCGCCACCCACTTTTGAATTTTGTACATAAAATTTTTACATTTGTTGAAATACTATAAGGATGATTTAAGAAGTAGTGTAAGAGCAAAAAGTTTCATCGTTAATAAGGTATGTCTACTGATTAAATTTATAGTTTAGCAGCCAAAATTATGCATTTATGTAGTTAGTTGATAAAAGTGGCTTATCAGCATAACTCCAGCTAAAAATAGAAAAAAATTGTTTATCATTTAATTAATTACCTACTACATATTCTGCGTATTTATTTTAATTTACTTCTTGTGGTTTTAAGTTTTAATTCGTTTGCGTGGTTTTGCTGCATTCTGCAAACGCGTTGGCAGTCCCCTATAAAAACAACAGCGCAAAATGCAAAACAAACAAAAAGAAATTCCAGTGAACTATGCGGTGCAAAGTTTGAGTGCGATAAAACAGTTTCTTACATAAGGAAATGGTTCGCGTGAAGCAAGATATCTTTGCAAGTGAAGCGTTGAATCCTTTCACAAAAAATAAGGAGCAAATACGCCGATTTACACTCAGCAACGATGAACAAATGTCCGTTCAGATTATTACTCACGGCGCCACAATCAGCAGCATAAAGGTGCCCGATGGAAGTGGCAAGGTCGAAGATGTCACGCTCGGCTACGATAATCTGGAAGGTTATCTAAGCGCTAGCAATCCGTATTTCGGTGCTACAGTGGGACGCGTTTGCAATCGCATTGCCAACGGACGCTTTACACTGGACGGTAAGGTTATTGAGGTCACACGTAATTGGAACGAGCGCCATCAGCTGCACGGCGGCTTTGTGGGCTTTAACAAAGCACACTGGGATGTGGTAGCGGTGCGTCAGGATGGCGTTAGCATGCGACATATTAATCCCGATGGACATGAGGGCTATCCGGGTGAACTAACAGCAACGGTGCACTTTACACTGAGCGAGGACAACTGTCTGCACGTCCTATTTGAAGCCGAAACAACAAAACCAACTGTTGTTAATCTTACTAATCATGCCTACTTTAATTTAGCTGGTCATGCTGCCGGCAAGGATGCCATTTATGCACATGAGCTGCAAATACATGCAGATCGTATAACAGAAACCGATGTGGATTCAATACCTACAGGTCACTTTACGCAGTTGCAGCGCTCGGCATATGATTTACGTACGCTGGGCAATTTGGGTGAGCGCTTGAACAACCTATTGCCATCGCGCGGCTTCGATGATAACTATTGTGTGCAGCTGACGCAACCAAATCAAGTGACTACAATTGCCAAAGCAACGCATCCGGCTAGCGGTAGATGGCTTGAGGTTGCTAGCAATCAACCGGGCGTGCAATTCTATACGGCAAACTTTATGCCCGATGTAGAGCAAGGCGAGCAGCCAATTATTGGTAAAGCTGGTGCTGAATATGTTAAGCAAGGTGCCTTCTGTTTGGAAACGCAGAAATACCCAGATGCGCCAAATCATGATAACTTTCCATCGATAATTGTGCGACCCGGCGAGCGATATGCTCACGAAGTGATCTACAAATTTGGTGCAGAAAGGAAATGAATATAACAAGAAGAAACGTTAACTTCGGTTAAACCGAAGTTTTGATACCATTCAAACGTAATTTCAAATTGTTTTTATAGGGGCGACACCACTAACTAGGCGGAACACGCACATTAGTATTTGTGTATAAAGCCACAAATTCATATTTTAAGCAGATATCGACTTAACTAAACAAGTTTTTTTTACAAAAGCGCAAAAGTGATCAGTGGGTTTATAGGGGTGCAAAGTGTCCAAAATATGGGCGGAACACGCCTATTAGTAAATTTATGTAAAGCGGTCATCCATAAGAAACCACCACATCAAATGTCAAACTAATATTGAGTTAAAGAAGTTAGTTATTCATACAAAAAGTCTAAAGTCGGCGGGTGGTTTATATTAGACTACCCAGAAAAGTGGGCGTGGCATGTCAATATAGTTATTTTATTTTACTCTAGGTGCCGAGTTACAACTGAATATCTTAAATATTTATTTTTAAAAAAATGTGCAACTACTACCAGGCGGACAGACGGACATGGCTTCATCGACTCGTCTTTTATATACCTACATATGTATATACTTTATGAAGTCTATGATGTCTCCTTTAAAGCGTTGAAAACTTTTTGACACTATGTGTATGTAATGGTATAAAAATTAATATCTGTAAATATGTATTATACTCGTACATTCCATTCAATTTACATTTTTGATATTTTTTATTGATAAATATATGAAATGCAAGAAGTTCTTCGACTTTATGGTGTTTAATTTTACTTGAACAATATTATCAAACTAATTTAACAATGTATGCAAAGTATACGTTAAAATTCTTTTGCTGTACACATAAAAAGCTGAATTTATTGATCCAAACTTCATCGTCGGTGATATAAAAGAACGTCAACCTTCTTATTACTTCAGTCACAGTCACAGTAGCAACTTTATAGATATGAACAATTTACTACTGCTCGTTTCTTACATTTGGATCCACTTAATATTGATAATCAACTCTGAAAGAAGCTATGAACAGCTACAACGCATTGTTGGCGGCCAGGAGGCGATACCAAAAAATTTCCGCATCAAGTATGGCTACAAATGCATTATGATACACCAATAGTAAATGAATGCGGAGGATCAATAATATCGAGTCGTTGGATCTTAACTGCTGAGCATTGTCTTGTTGGAAATGATCTGTATGTGTAAAAATGCTTATAACTATAAACTCAACAATAATCTGTGCGTTTCAGCATTGGGGCAGAAATTCTTTTGGGCGCTAATAATCACTAAAACAAAACTGAAGTTGGACAGCAACGTATTTTTATAAAAAAAGAAAAACTTTATCATTCATGCTGATTATCATATATCGTTTGACATCACCGATGTAGCCCTTATACGTTTGCCCATAGACATACAATTTGATGATTATATAAAGCCTATAAAATTACCATAAAAAAATGAGACTTATGAAGGCATTCTAGCTACTACGTAGGGATGCGGCAGCACAGCGGATAATGGTAAACATTTTGAAAACTGAAAAAGGTTAATAAATTTTAATATGTATATTCTTTCAAACAGCTACAAAGGCCAGTGATATTCTACGCTTTGTCAACTTAACTATTATGTCGAATAAAGAATGTAAATTTACTAGGGAGGCGATGCGCGATATAACGGGATACTATATTTTTTTCTCCCACATATCTCTGCGTTGATACTTCTAATAAACGTGCACCTTGCAGCGTTGACTCTGGAGGTCCTTTGATTGTAACCGATGTAAATGATAGTATCACTTTAGTTGGTTTGGTTTCCTTCGGACATGGTTGTGAACGTGAAGTACCCGTCTTTTATACACGTGTTTCAAAGTTTTTAAACTGGATTGAGCATCATATTGGGAATAAGCAATATGTTTAATTAAATAACGTTTTTGCCATAAATTAAATTATGAATAATCAATAATTCCAACAATCGAAATTAAATTAGTACTCAGAATACAAAAATTATTAGAAATCATGCTTCTATCGGGTCTAACAATAAGAACGTTGGAACTTTAAAATTAAGTTAAACTATACTACATGCATTGAAGCATAATTCTTTCGGAAAACTTTATTTAACGGATAATTTCATGCCATTGAAGATTTATACAAGATGTAATTCAAGTGGACACCATGGCCATCGCGCACTGGCTCACACTGACGCTCCAATTTTCAATGACTGTGTGCTACATTTTGGCTGGTATGCCAGCAATGGCTGCTCGGATATTGGCTTCGAGATCATCTAAAGTGTTGGGACAAGCGATATTACGTAACCTCAAAGAAAATAATTCAAAGGTGTTAAATCGTACGTACATGTTGGACAGTTGTGAGCGAAACTTCTGTAAATAAACAAGTCACCTAACTTTTGGATACAATAGATATATTGCAAGTTACGTCATCTTGTTGCAAATAAAAGACATCCCCATCGATTTCATTAATCATGATAGCTGCAAAACAGTTTGAAATGGATAACTTTTGGTTTCAGTTTCAACTCTGCGCACATTTTAAGCGGAAATATTTTCTTGTCTATGCGCATTTCGTATATCGGTTGTAAACGGCGTATAGACTGCTTATTGAGTGCAGAATGAAGACCATGGTTTGCATGAAAAGCTCTTTGATTTTGAAAAATCGACTTCGAATTTTGATAACAATTATTCATGGTGAAATGGTAAACTTGTATGAAAAATTTCTTTATTTAAGTCAATATTAGTTTGAAATTGGATGTGCTTTTATGGATAGCCGCTTCTTATACATGTTATAATGGTCGTATCACGTACTATTTTTTTTTTGGGGTAGTCCCCATACAAAGTCCCCCACGTTATTGTTTACAATACGATTTAAAATTTCGTGTGAGTGGTATTAGAGCTTTGGCTCAACCAAAGTTTATTTTGTTATCCTTAATGGTTTGGATTTGGCGACATTAAGCATTCATTTCCTTCCGTACATAATTACTCTGAGCTTTCGCTGCCAATCAAAATAGAATGAAGGAAATCGAAGAGAAACTTAAGACAACAGATATTTGTATGCTTAGTTTTACAGCCGATTCCGGTTATATGTTTTATGTTGACTGACTCAGATGAAACTCAGAAATACTTTACATTCTTAGGTTTTTATGACTGATATCCAACTAAATGATTCCAAATTTATATAATTTTTATTATTTTTTTTTTCAAACATGTGCTTTATTTGTTACTCATTCGAACTTCGAACTCGTCTCCACCCATTTCATTCATTTCTTTCATTTGTTCTATGTATGTATTTATAAATGCATTTACAATACTATTTACTTTCTTTGCTATTTTTTTGTTTGTTTATTTGTTTTTTTTTTTTTTTTTGTTTTTTTATGAATTATGTTATTACTTTTTTGTATTTTTTATGCATTTCTAATGATGATTGATTGGTGTGTGTCGCTCTTTTATATATTATGTATCTATATGTATATTTTCTTGCATGTATTAATGGTATTTTTGCTAATTATGAACATGATTTTCTTCTTTTTTTTGTTTTTTAAATGTTAATTTTCGTTTTATTTTATTATTTTTTTGTTTTTTTTTTCGTTTTCAATATGTTTTTTTTTTACGATTTTACTATTTGCATGAATATTTGAAGAAAAATAATAAACTATAATAATTATGAACACATTCAACAATTTTAAAGAGTTAAGTCGGTGCCTTAAAGAACTCAAAGAAACCGTATAAATTTGCATCATTCAGAAATATTGAATTTATTTAACACTTTTAATTTATACAAATTATGGCAAATATAAAGCGTTATTTATATAAAAAATATTGAAAAAAAGGCATTAGAATTAGTAGTTAAGATTTTAGTGTTTGTCGTATTTTTTTATTATTTTTTTTGTTTAATATTTTTTTTTTTAAAGTTCAAAAAGAAAACTGAAACTGGAAAATACTTGTATGTAATTATTTTATTTATTTATATTTTTGGACAAAATTAGATTAGACGTGCTGAGATTTGAAACTTCTTGACATTTTAGTAATAATATTTTTTTTATTTTATGCAAACTTAAATTTGTTCTATGGTAGATTTAATACTTTATATTTTGAATTGTATAATTAAATAGTTATTTGTAAGCGGTCTTGGCAATATTTTAAGAAATTTGCATAAAATTTGTGTTTCAAAATTAGTTTAGTTTAAATTGGCGCCCAACGTTGGGGCCATTTACGCAGTCAATCATTTTTGCGGTATACAATGAAGTTTCAACGTTTTCATATTACTCCGCAAACAATAATTTGATTAAAAATGTGTCGAAGTAGAATATTTTTTTCAAATTAGCCATGTAATTCTGAAGCTTAATAACAACGAAGTTTCAAATTTCAGCAGTCTACTAATGCATTGCATAAATTTACGTATTTTACTATTTCCTTTTGCTATAAATATTTTCTATATCTCTCTGTTCGAATTGAAGTTTTCCATTTCATACAGTATTGCAATTTGTATTTAATTGTATTTTTATATTTCGTGTGTGTGTGTGTGTTATGTTTTTTCATATATAACTTTCCATATTGCGCTTTCCATTTGTCTATAATTTCATAGAATTCGTGACTTGCAACTATTTTTTTTTTATTTTTTTTTTTGTTTTTCTTTATTCGTATAAAATTTTTTATTTATTTATTTATTATACGCAAAAATATATTTATAAAATAATGAGTATATTATTTATTTTAATTTTGTAATTTGTTTTTTTTTTTTTTTTTGTATTTATATATGTATCTGTACATATATATATATATATATATATATATATATATATATATATATTTATTTATTATGCTATATATAAATATGCTATTTATTAATAATTTATATTTATCTGTTCGTCGTAATCGTGAAACATTTTTGTAGTGTAACCTGCAGTCATCTTGATACACAGTAAAAAAATATTTAAACTTTTGTTTTCTTTTTTTTTTCTCGGTAGAAAGCAATGAACTAAGCAATTTTTTTCTTTAATATGTTACAAAGTATATTTTTTTAATTTACACAAAATAATAATTTTGAGAAACAGAAGTTTTTTTTTCGAAAATTAAAAGTAGGTGTAATAAAAAAAAAATGAAATTTTTGTTTACAACTTCACAAGCACTTAGAAAGAGTTAATTTGTTTCACTTTGAAACTAGTTTGTCGTGGACTACCCCACTTAAAATGAAGTTGGTAAACTGTTTTCTTATAAAAAAAGGCGAATCTTTACTTCAGTGTATTAAGCCCTAAAATAATGCTTCTATGCAAACTGAATGTTAAGTATAGTAGGGCATTTCCATTGAGCGCAACATTCGCAACATTTCCTCTTTCTACTGGCAAATGTTCGTTGTCGTTAACATGTGAGTGGCAAAATGACGTTCGCTGTATTTAAAAATCAGCTGTTTCTGCTGATGTTAATAAATGTGTTATGTTATCTATAATAAAAACATAATTCGCTTGGCGCGAATGGCAACATACTTGAGAATGTAAAAAATGTTGACTGTTGGAGAGGCCCTATATATACAAGAAGTGATCTAAAAATGAGCGAACTTTTAATTTAAATCATAGAAACGTAGCGCCATCTATTAAATGTTGGCAGTGTTAGAAAGTTACATTTTTCTTCTCCCAAAAACAGCTTAGTTCATGCAAATCGTTTGACACGTTACAAAATGACACACGTTTTAATAACAGCAGTTTTTGTAGTTATGTCGTAAAAACAAAAGAGCAAATATAAAATTTTGTTTTAAACTCTGTAAAAATTGGCTGAGACTTACGAACTGTTAAGAAAAAAATTGGTTGTCTGTAAAGTCGGTTTACGGACGATAATTTTACGTGATAACGTCATAAGAAAATATTGATGAAAAATTGCACACTTTTATGAATTGAATTATTATCACTGAATTATCATTATTTGTATAATACAAAGAAGGAGCTAATTGAGAATTACAACGAAAAATATAACTTTTCAAATCATGACTGTAAAACGTTCTGGAACCACTGTGAGTCGTAGTCAACGACTTTTGTGCACTTCTATATTTTTTTTTTATTTTTTTTTTTGGTCGCTCTCTTATTCGCTTTTACACTCATTATTTATTGAGCGCGCATTTAATTATGCGTGTGTGACTGTGTGTGCATGCCTATGTATAGGTACCCCACGTCTCGCTCTTGACTAACAATTTTGCTCTCATCAACATACACAGCGCCGTACCCCACCACGCGCTAGTTAACACTAATACGCAAACACACACATAACTATAGCTTTCACAAGCCGATCGTGCCTCTCTATCGCCTGTTCCGCGCTCTCGCTTGCACGCACGGCTCTAGTGGAACGTGATAATGAGTCATGCTTTTTCGTACGTGCAGCCGGTGTTCATCAATTTATAAGACGTCACGTCACGTCAAAAAAGTTTATGATGATGATTGTATGAGTCGTACTCAAGTTTACACGTGATGTTAACTATTTAAAAACGGTCGTGATGATTTAAATGATAATCTAAGACCTGGACCAACCGAAGCAGTGGAAAAACTAAGTGAAATAATCGCTATCGATGCAAATTTCACTGTGAAAATGCTTGCAGAAGCACTAAATTCATCTTACTGTACAATCTACAAAATATTAACTAAAGATTTGTGTAAAAGAAAGGTGTGTGCACGTTTTGTTCCACATTAGTTAAATGATGATCACAAAATTGCTCGTGTAGTTAACGAATTTTTGATGAAAAAACAGCCGTGACACAGTTGCTAAAGAACATGTCAAATAGCGAGTTTAAATAGACTATGGATAAATTGGTTGAGCATTCCAAACGTTGTATTGAGTTAAATGGATCATATTTTGAATAAATATTAGCTTTGAAACATAATACCGTGCTTGTTTTATTATAACTAAAAAGTTCGGTTATTTTTAGATCACACCGTGTATTTTAAGAATTATTCTGAAATTTAAAAATATTTCCAAACATTTAAAAAGAAAATATCTAAACAATTTTTAATGCAACTAATGAACTTTGTTATTGATTTTTGTTGTTGTTTGTTTTGTTTTTTTACGGCCTTGCAGCCCACTGTGCGTATGCTGTATATGGTAGAAGTACATAATGACTTTCTTATATAGTGTGTCGTATGTATATTTTATTTTAATGCTAAATTTATAATAATATTTATTTTGTAGTTTATCGTTTTTAATATTTTTTATTTTGTTGTTTTTGTTTTTATAAATTTGAAGTAGTAGCTGCTTAAATATTATTTGATTCTTCAGCACTTGATCTTATTTTTGGCAGTTATCGATTCTTTTTTATATATAATATTATTTTAATTAATTTTTTAGCTTCTACACTGAAAAGTGAAGAACAAAAAAAATTATTTAGCAATTAAATAAGTTTCTAAGCATTCCATTCATACTAAACTTTAGTTTAAAAACATAAAATCAAAAGCGCAATTAAATAGACATACATACAATTTGTGTATTATTTTTAAGACTCTAGTATATATAACTAACATTGGACCATTCCATTCTGACGACACGCTATATAAGAAAACTAGCTACTCTTAAATAAATTAATATTTGTTTTTCTCTAGATTTTTTGCATTAAAATTTAATTTTGCAATTAAACGTATATAATATATATTTTTTTTGTTGTTATTAAACATTAGCATTATCATATTCATATATATATCATCAATTTGAAGCTCAGCATTAATTTAGCTATATACTTTTAGTTTTAGTATTTATAAATTGTTGTTGTATTATGCTGTATATTTTAATAATTTTATTTTAATTTTATTTTATTTATATATATATATATATATATATATATATATATATATATATATATATATATATATATATATATATATATATATATATATATATATATATATATATATATATATATATATATATATATATATATATATATATATATATATATATATATATATATATATATATATATATATACATATATATATAATTTGTAAGTATTTATTTGTTTTTTCTCTCTCATTGTTTATTTTCGCATTTTTCAGTTTTGCAAAATTAAAAAATCAAAAAAAAAATGTATAATTTTGAATATTTTACATAAACCAACATAAAAACCGCATTTGTGTCTTATAGAAAATTACAATTAGATTATTATAATAATGCTTTCTGTATCGTATGTAGTAAATTTGCATAAGTTCTATTATCAGTATAAACGTTATCATAATTAGCGTAATTATCAATAATAAGAATAAAAATCATCAGTCGCATTCGGGGCCTTCCGAAAAATGACCGCGCACATCGAGCGCCGACGCCAATTGGAATACAATATGCGACAGTGATGGATGTTCGAGTAACTCATTGGATGGCAATGGTGGTTCACAACGTGGTCGCATATGGCGGCCGCGAAAGCCACGATGCAAACGCAGTACAACATCACAGAAGACAAAACGTAAAATAAGCGTACGCAGAAAATCATCACCGAAAAACTGTACGTAGGATGAATCTGCGGAGTATAAAAGTGGAAGAAAAAATGGTAAATAAATAAGTAGGAAAACAAATTGATAACTATTTTTTGAAAGCTGGTGTGAGCACACCAATCGGATTGCGTGTAATGAGCTTTTATACTAGGTGTGCTTTAAAAGCATTTAACAGCAACCAATCAGCATGACCGAAAA
This sequence comes from Leucophenga montana, assembly GCA_035044765.1. NCBI lineage: Eukaryota > Metazoa > Arthropoda > Insecta > Diptera > Drosophilidae > Leucophenga > Leucophenga montana. The sequence goes on along the minus strand of JAWNNQ010001104.1, from coordinate 2,169,001 downwards.
AAACTTTTTATGAAAGTGTTCACTTTTTGTTTTACTTCTTTATAACGATCTTCTATATCGAAGCAATCTTTATTAAGAATTTATTGCAACAGTAAACTTTCACTGTTCTTTTAAAATGATTTCTTTACAATTAATATCCTTATAGCAAATATTTATTTTCAATGCTCAAAATTATTTTGTTTATCTTCGATCTTCGAGACAAATGTGGAGACGCTGTGGCGTATATGGCAAGAAAGCAGGGAGAGGCGGAAGAAGGGAATCAACCCTTCCCATTAGGCTTTTTATACGATTGCCATATAGTAAGAAGTGGAATTATCTGTTTGTCTTAAAGGAGGCATCGTAGAGACCCTATATTCTTGATAACCTCAAGATGAGTCCATTTGTATATTTAGACTTCTTTTGGTCCCAAGTTTATAGAGTATCCATATTTTGTGTTTTTGTAGGAAAAACTTCTTTATTTAAGTCAATATCAGCTTGAAATTCGATATAGTAACTTATTATGTATGGTCGCTTCACATACGTATACTAATAGGCGTGTCTCGCCCACTTTATGAGGTACCACTTATACAAACCCACCGCCCTTGCAGTGACGAACTTTGAGACTAGTGCGACCTTTGGGCTAATTTTATCTCGGTGACTTTAATTCTTCTATTGACGAGTAAAAAACAAGCTATTAGAAAGAAAGGAAGAACATGGTTCCGAAGGCTCCAAAAAAAATTCGAAATTTTGCAGTCCCTTTAAACCCACGTTTAATGTTTCGCTATACGATTTTAAATATTATTTGAATGACATTAGAGCTTCGGTTCAACCGAAGTTAACTTTTTCTTCTTCTTGTTTTTGTTTTATACTCCATTCAGTTTTTCCCTTCTTTTCGTAATAGCACAACATCTGGGTAAACGAAACAAATAGCTAAAATTGATGTACATAAACCAGAATTTTTACAGAGTTGCATATCATGTACCAAAAGTTCCCAAATCTAACAATGTAATATTACAAATCTCCAAAATGTGACTATTGAAATCTATTTTGATCTATATCTTTTGAACTACGTTCGTTTGAAAGGTATTTGTAAGACATTTCCAACGATACATTACATTTTATAAAATATTAAAAAAACACTATATCACAAGAAGGTAGAGTTTAACGACTACATCACAAATATCAACAGAAATACATTAGAAATAAATAATCTCATTTCTTCTTTCCAGGTTTGGTCGATGAAGAATTTCTCATTGCTTTTAAGAAGGTATTTTCTTTAGAACGATTTAATTTCAGATCGTCTTCTACTTTGCTATACTGAAGTTCAACTATATACTATAGTCTTCAAATTCTACGCACCTATAAAACCAATGCCCTGTTCGATCTCATCGATGCGACATCGCGTTACAAGACGTGAGGCCTCCGTTATAAATCGATCCACATAAGTTTGACAGCGTTCCCAATGATGTATTGGCACATCACCGACATTACATATATAGCAAAGCGCTGTGAGCGGGGAATGCAGGAACAATGTGAAGAGTGAGCCATGATGTTGTACATCTGCTGTTTTTTTCGAAACAAATACATATATAAATTAATATTTATGTTCGATAAATTAAAAAAAAAAAACATTGAGCTTATTACCTTGAAATGCCGGTGGTACATCTTGCGGTGACATAAGTATAACCAACGGTTGTCCAAAGTAGCGCGGTATATGCTGAAAGACAAACGAATTATCCGAATCGATTATGATGAACATAGGACGCCGCGTAAATGGATAAAGATCTCCCGGATATAGACAGTGATTCTCTTTATAGGATTTCCCTCGACATGCAATGCCGCTACCATCGACACCATCGCGTTTAACGCTCGTTGCAAGGCCGCCTAGTTCGTAACCATCTGGAAAATTATAAGTTTACATAGTAAATTTAAATTGCAATTCACAGTTTAGCTTGCTTAAACTTACAATCTTCTGGATGTTTTGTTGTCGAAAAACAACCATCGGCTGACATATATAAAAGTAATGCGCCTCCCGGAGGCAATTCCTTAAATCCACTAGCTAAGAACACCAGAAGTTGACTAATCGAAGGCTTGTACAATAAATATTTGTGAGGATTGTCTCGATAATGACGTCCATTCTCTAAGTAACCCTTAGAACCTGGAACACCGTATGGTGGTATACGACTCGCCGCCGGACTTGCATCGTGTCCATGCAAACCGCCATGTGAAACGCTTAACGGATGCGTCGCTGATTCCGTTGGTTCACGTTCGAGCGTTTGCAGCATTCTGTGGGGAGTGGAATGAGAAGAAATCTGTCATAAATGCTTTAAATGAAAAGCAGCACGTTCAAAACGCACCTAAACATATCCATTGTTAACTCTGAGAACTTGGCCTGTTCACACGCTGAACCAACAATGAGTATCTCCTGCAGACTGAGCGTCATGTGTGGCGAACGTTCGCACGGTGGCGTCGTCAACGGTGATAACCTAGAACCGGAACCACTGGACCAATCAGTTGGTGTAATCGTACTATTCTATATGCTAAAACGGGGGGCCCGTGCTTTCACAGAAGAATTGAGAATGTGGCGCACTAATGTGGTGGAACTGGTGGTGAGTGGTGGTGGTGGTGATTGGTTTGTGGTTGGTTTGTAGACACTGAACTGTACTGATTTATACTCGGTTCAGTGTCTGTCTTTAATTCTGGTGTATTTAATATTTATTTACAAATGAATTTTTTCAGTATATACGAAATAAATGAAATGAAATATGGGTTCAAGTGCAAACGTTGTTAATGGATTGGTGAATCTTTTTTTTCGTGTTTCAAGTCTTCTGTGATAAGCACTATCTTATAGAGAGAGTACAAGAGTATATGTTAAAGTTAATAATAATTTGCAACAAAAAATTGGCAAACCAAAAAATAAATAACAAAATTATACAAGAATCCGTATACCTACATAACAAAAGTTTCAACTGAAAATTGTACAAAAAACTTCAACTTCCTCCGACAAAGAAAGCACGGGCAGCATTTTTGTTTTAAGCTAAAAATCGTCTGCGATCCGGCTCACCTGTGTGACAGTATGATGGGATTTGAGTCAGCGTGCAGCACAGCCACGGCAGCCTCAGCCTTTATAAAACCTTTAATTTCCTCCAGCACCAGCGACCACTCCAAATGATCCTCAGGCTCGTAACTATTGAGTGGGAATGCACAAGAATTAAATTGCATTTATGTAGTAGGGTATTTATGAATTTGTTACGTTGTGGTATACTCCTGTATTTGTTTTTCCAGTTCGGTCACCAATTCGCGCACCAGCTTCATCTTTTTCAACAGCAAACAGACCACAATGAAGCGCGCATAGTAACGCAGTTTTTTCACCATTAAATCGGGCCGATCCTCTTTGATGGCACGCGAGTAGTACGCTCGGCCGCGTATGGCCGCATAAAATTGATACGCTTCGTTCAGGTAATTTGTTTCGCTGGTTCTTAAGCTGAAAAATTATGTATAGAAAGAACATTATGTACCTATAGTAATCATACAATACATACAAAATATGTTCGGTATTTAAAAAAATAAAAACACAAAGTAAAAAATACCAGGAAACTTTGGTAATTTTAAACTTGCTATAGCTTGCATACACTTTAATTGTTTAAAGATACTTCTTTGGTCAAAACGTAAGACTAACATTAAAAATAACAGGAGAACTTAAAAAATACGGACCAACACTGTTTTTTTTTTATTTGAAACATAAAACATCACGAAAACATAAAAGATACCATGAAGCACTGTTTTTTTTTTTTTTTTTTGTTTTGTCTTGACTTATTTCAGTGTAAATATTATACAATCTTTATATCGCTTACACTTCAATGATTTAATGTTAAATAATTCTATCGACGAAGATAAATTAATAAATATACAAATCTTCTTTGATTTCCTGACAAATAACCTAAAAAAAAACTGTGGAACCTAAAAATATACCAAGTTACACTGTTTTCCTGTTTGAGTAGACAAATTCTACAAGCTATATCTCGCCTAAAATTCAAAATAACTGTACAAAATATAAAAAATAATTTAAAAAATATCAGGAAAAACTAAAGCATACTTGGAAATTCTAAAAAGCGCTATTTTCCTCATTTAAAATATGGTCTATATAAAAATATTCGAGTAGCTATATCTCGCTTAAACTTCAATTGTTAACTAATTGTATTAACAAAGATAATTTAATAAGCCTCCAAACGTTGTTTGGTCAAACTTATATTCTGCAAAAATTTTCTGAAAAACTCAAAAATACCAGGAAAGTTTTAAGATTTCCAGTTTTGGTTAACTTATTCAGGACTCACATAAGTTAACTACTTGAAGTCTAACAACACACATATATCACTCATATAAATATATAACCGTTTCTTGAGTTTACAATCTTTAACAACAAACAATCCAAATAATACTCACTAGTAATGATAATAAAGCTGTCCAATTTTACTCGCTATTTCACCAATCTGCCAACGTTTCAGTCCATATTTCGAATCTAAGACCATGCGGTGCTGTTGTTGAAATTTCCACAATTTCGTATATACATCGAAGGTGCGTCCGAAGTACGCCTGCCACTGACGATGTCCGTATTGCGGCAGATCTCTGTGTGAAAATTCGAAATGAATATAAATAGAATTCTCTTTTTTGGAAAAAATTTTCAACGCACCTAAGTCCATTGAACAGTTGCTTAGATTTCTCAAGCAAATGGCAAAACTCCAAGACAAGCTTTCGATCCTGTTCTTCAGTCGATTCCATTTTCACCATGCCGTTTCAGAATTGCGCTGCGAATGTTATGTAGAGTTTAAGTAAGCGCTGCAAAGAATATAGAAAATATAATTTTAAAAACAATCTCATACGCAAAAGGAGAAGGGAAAAAAACTCAATGTGATTAATTGAAAAGATATTTGGAAAATACGCGTTGACCTTCAGCAAAATGAGAGTTTGCGGTGTAAAGCAGCCACCCTGTCGAATACGCCAAACGTCCACACAGTGTATGCGCTAAAATTCGCACAATATTATAGGTCACTTGCTTTAATGGTGTTGCTTATCAGAAGCTCATTTCAACTGAACTGTACTAAAAAACAATAGGCACTGAACTATCTGGCGCCTCGATAGATGCCTCGAGTTGCCCGTCGACTGCGACGCGTACACTCATTTTGCATACTAAAATAAAAAAAAAGAACGACGAACGTTTAGAAGTGCCCACTTCTGAAACGTTCAATCTTTGAGATACACTTGAAATCGCACAAACACACACACACACACACACACCCTACGAACGAGTTGCCAACGTAAACTGTGCCGCAGCAAATAAACAAACTGAATCATCTTTTTTAGATTCATTCATGCCTCATCTGCTGTCACTGCTGACGTTAACTGCTCCGGGTTAGAGGTAGACCGGAGCGGAACGGATGTGGTGTGGTGTGTGCAATATTGTGGCCGTTGGTCGTCACTCTAACAATCTACATATGTACGGGTATGTATCTGCATCTGTCTGTATATACACAAAAAGAACTATCTGATCACTTAAGATACATTCATATGCCGTACTTAATGATGATGCTGCTATTAGCTGCTGCTGATATATGTGTATGTAAAGGGTTTTTTTTTTTTTTTTTTGAGGTGTTGAACTTTGAATTAAAATACTGAGATTACACAATTTCAACATATGATTTCGAGCTCGGATGTGGCGCATTTTGGAAAATTAACTTCGCTCATTTTTTCAAGCAATGGAGATTAGGCGCGAAATATTAGCTAATCGAGGCGCTATAGCGCTCACCGTTGACGGTAACGTTTCGGTTGACCTCATTTTTAAAGTAGTGATTCCATCGGCCCATAAAGCGCACCAAACAGTGATTTTTGTGGATGTAATGGTGCCTCGAGAATCGCTCATGAATTTTCTGCATTCCAAATTCGGAAATGAGGCTCATCACTGAACAGAATATTGCGATAAAACAGTGAGTTAACTTCCAGTAGATTTTCAGTCCATTGACCGAACATACGGCGCAAACGATGGCCATTCGGCTTTAATTCGTGCACCAGCTGGATCTTATAAGCTCGTAGGCCGAGATCTTTACGTCAAATTTTCCAGAAAGAGGCGGATCGACACATTTTGGTTCTCCACAATAGTACCCTCTACAGCAGCAAAGTTTCTTCGGTGCACACTGTACGGCTTCTTTGCGTATGCGTATTAAAATTTAGAGTATACGCGTTGTGAAAACGATACATGGTTAGTTGAATTAGTCGCTCAGATGGATGATTGGGTCGACCATAAATTGGACGTAGCGCACATTAAAATTTCCGTAGTGAACCAAGATTTTCGAAATAAATTTGCACAACTTGCAAGTGTTGTTCTAGCCTTAGTCTATTTATGATAAAACCAAATGACAATAGGCGTTCCCAGATCTGTCTAATTTAATAGAGAAAATATGTCAGAATATAGAACTTCAAAAAAAAAAAAACACCCTGTATAATCGTATTGTATGCAATACGGCAGAGGCAAAGGTGTACGGGTTGCGTTTAGTGTTGTAGGTGAATGGGAAACTTGTACACTGAGCTACTCTAGTGGATTTAATCACTTAAACGTGCATATTATGCTATTATTATTTTTATTGTTGTTGGTTTTTATTGTTCAAGTAAAAAATATGCATTTTATATGGCGCCACATGGCGTATGCGCAATACTAATTTTATTCAAGCAGAGGCGACTTTTCTTCTAGACATTTAATTACATCTCTTTTTATCTCTCGCTGTCTCTGAATTGCATTTGTATCTTAGTTTACTACAGAATTTAATTAAAATTGTCAATTTTGATAACAATTTGAAAACCTTTTTAAATCGCGAATTATTAATCAATATGTATGTCAATTATAGTTTTTGTATCTGTACGTATAGAGCTATGAGGTTGGCTGCTGTCGTTGATATAGCGGAAGCTGATGATGTCGTTACTGCTGTTGTAGTGTCTTTTTTTTTATTTTATAAATTAAGCTTTTGTCATCTTTCGCTGTGTCATAGTAACATCGAACAAAGTAGGCACAGTGGTATGTATGTTTATTAAAATGGTAAACAATTTTGTCAAATTTCATTTTATAGCTTTCAATTTGTTGACAAATATCAGATATATAAATATAAAACTATATATTTATTTATTTTACTAAACAAAGCAATTACACTGTTTGTGGCTATGTTTTCTTGTGGTCCGTTTTTTTTTACAAATTTAGAGCAAAAATTTAAATAGAGGTTTTTTACGAATCTCTAGAAAATCAAAGCATCATATATAGCAGTGAAAACTCTCATAAGGGACACTGCTCGAACAGTTTGGATTAGTCAAAGACGCGTACTCTTCAACTCCAAACAGAGGAGCAGAGACATAATATATATAGTAAACAACGCCCAGCTGAATCAAAGTTTATTTTCATTATTTTTTCTTTATTTATATATATATATTAGGAATGGAAAACTTTTCGCCAAACTTAGATCAAGAGGTACACAGTTTGTTCTTACACCATTTGACTAAGAAGTACCTTTTCCAAGATATACAAGTTTAAAAATAATGAATTTTTGAATGCCTTCGTAGGTATTTTGAAAACTACATCATTTTGGATATTTTATTTTAAATCGTAGTGTGAATATTATGGTATAAATCTGATTGGAGGAATGACGATTAATTGGTTCGAAAGATCTCCGGATCGCCCTAGAGTTTTATGTTTTGGAGCCGAGCAAAAGGACTTGTGTACAACTATGAATTTGGAGTCTTCAGCCACATTAAACAAAAAATAGATACCGCATTTCGTTTTATAAGACAAGAAATAACGCCGCTGGTTGAAATGGGTTAAGCAGCAGCATTCACATTTTGAAAATTTGTACTAGCTTAAAACGTTTTCAAAATGTAAATCAATTTTTTCAATATTTTTATGATTTTCATCGAGTACTCAGATAACAAAAATATTTTCTACTGAAAATTCTTTGCATACTAAAAAACAGTTGACAAAAAGTGTGACTTTCTGCATTTCTGTCAAACCAAAGAAAAATCAATATGTGTGGACTTTTCACCTAATAAATATCTGATTTTACTATTTCTTGTTGGTTTGGGAACACTGTTTTTTTGTTCCTTTGACATAGCAGTAATAATTTACAATTTCGTAGCAAAAATTTTCATCGATCTCAGTATTGGGCTTAATTGTGAAATCTATGTAATCGAACTCAATAATCCACAAAAATATCAAAATTTTTACCAGGGCTGATGAAAATTGTTCAATTCTGACAAGCGATTTTTTTTTTTTTGTCTTTTTCAATACTACTTTAAAACGATTAGAACACATTGTAAATAGACTTATTAGCTAATCAACTTTTCATATCTTTCCACAAGTATCAACTACTTTTATATTCGTATAACAGTGTAAGTCATATAACAGTGTAAATAAACACACTACTTTTTTAATAAATATTTGTGTAACTTTATTAAGCACTTAATACCACTGTGAAACACGGAAGTAGTAAGTAAGTAGTAAATTTTACTGCAATTGTTTGCTCCTTTTGCGCCTTCATACACCAACAACTCCGATTATATATAGTAGTGGTATACATATAAATCGTACTTTTTTCGACTTTTTGTCGCAGCCATTATGGACCCACATTGATTTTCATTGTCTGTGTTGTAAAGTAGGTCGATATTTAACCCAACAACAGTTGATGTTGCTATCAACGTCCGTCAGTCCGTCCGTCCAATATGATCTCATCTTATAGCGGCCGGCAGAAGTTGAGGGGATAAATAGTTTTCGCTTTTATTCTATGGTTCATTTTTTTTTTGTTTTTTTTTTTTGAAAATGGGAAGCTGAACCGTAAATGACTGTGCTGCGTGTGTGCGTCTATTTGACTATTTACAAGGCAAACTATGCCAAACAAAGGCAACGAAAGCACATGGCAAACAAAACTAAAACTAAAAAAAAAACCTCAAACTAAACTGAACCATACCAAACTGAAGCAAAGTAGACAATATTTATGGCGCCTTAATCAAATTAAGTTCTATTTAATACGCAACTTGGAGCTAACTAACAGCCTGAAGAGAGAAAGTCATTCAAGCGCACACAAAACATGGATGTGAAATTCAAGTTACGCATACGTAGCGTTGTACTACGCCATGGAAATTTGCTACCGCTTGACGTATTTTCTTACTGTCCTTTCTTTATTTTTTTTTTTATATAGTATTATTATACCCTTCACACGATGTGCAAAAAGCTTTTAACAGTTTGTCGGACAATTTGTAATGCAAGAAGAAGCCTAGAAGGCAGAGACCGCCCAAACTATATTCCATGAACAAATCCATGGTTCAGATAGATGTTTTATTGCTTTGGACAGCTTCGTTATTATTTAAACTAGAGACTTGGTATAAATGTTACTAGTTTAAATTCTCATAAAATGTCAAACCGTAGTCCAGAAAGAACGTCTACGGCATACATAAGGTGAACAACTGCACCGAAATGATCAGTATAGTAATGGAATTTTGAATCGTGTACTCTGTAGCTGATCTATATCATATCTATGTATAGGAGAAGATTCTTTTATTTAAGCAATATTTGCTTAAAATGCTTACTTAGGAAAAGTTTTAAATAATTTGTTTATTTTCATTTTGGCCAACCCTCGTTTAGATTTGATTATCATAAGTTATTGTATATATTGTATTGTCGTTCAGTACACATGTTTAAGTGAGTTACGATTTATTTGGCATTCTCCAGTTTAGCTATTCATGTTTATGTCTCACGGGTGGATCTACGTGGGAACAGTATTCAGTTGTCCCCCTGTAGAAATTATTAAAAAAAGAAAATAAAATAACATGCAACAACCGCCAAAAAATATGCTTTATGCATGCATTTTGTAACATACTTCAACTTCATACTCTTTAAAGTATTTTGATTAAAACCCTCTCAGTTTTGATTCGCGGACGACATATATAAAAATTATATACCACTCTCACATTTAAGATGATTCTAGCGACAAATGTTAAAGCCCATGAAACCATTTAGTTGGTCCGGTATACAAACACTCCCAAATTTATTGTTTAGATAGTAATTTTAATTGATATGGATACTAATAACTATTTATACGGTATACACAGACTATTATCAGATGTTTAAATTGCAGATACATGTTTATGCAGATTCATTTAAACTTTAGTAACACCCAAAGCTATAATTTTTAGTTTTTTTTTTAGTTGAGTCACATTACTTATTAATAGATCGTGTGAAGGTTATTAGAGCTTCGGTACCCTCGAATTTAACGCTTTTTTCTTCCTTTTTTAGCTTGTTTACTTTATTGTTATCCTAGTAGTCGTCCTTATACTCGTTGTCGTCGCCATCGACAAACAAAGCGTGAAACAAGTTTGGAAAAGAGGAAGTCGAGCAGACCACTAGACTGGCTAACAAAAAGTTTTAAAAGGATCTAAATAGGCAGGCAGACAAACGCGCGGGTAGGGCATAAAAGAACAAGACAGGCAGTCATCGCTGCAGAGGAAGCCATTTGCCATTGAAGCCGCACTGACTTCATTATATATATATATATATATATATATATATATATATATATATATATATATATATATATATATATATATATATATATATATATATACATGATCATCATAATAGACAGCCGTCATCGTCATCGTCGTCATTCTCATCAGCATGTCAACATGTTAAACCGGAAATGAAGAAACACAAATACGCATACTGCGACAACAACAACAACAACAACAACAACAACAATGAGAATTTAGACTACTTCAATTGTTGTTGTTGTAGTTGTTGCTCATTAACACCCGCACACACACACACACACACAGACACACACAAATTCACTAAGGTAGTAGGAAGGTGGGCTTTAGTTGCTAGAGACAATGTTCCTCACTCACACATCACTTGCCCGAAAAGTGGCGACAAGCCGACAACAACGATTCCAATATAGGATTTCTGTCTGCCGCATGTATATATCGTACATACTATGTACATGTTGCTGTGAGTGTGTGTGTATCTTCTTCTTCTACTCAGCACAGCCCCGCGGCACCATCCAACTCATGTCAACGACAATGATGTTGATGATGACGACAAAAGTGGAAAATCCCAGCAAACATAGTGAGAAGAAAAAAAAAACAAGCAGAAAAACTTAAATTTCTTTGAAACCGAAGCCTTAATACGCTTCATATGCACGAAAAATTTCTCAAAGAAATTCATAAATAAAGTAAATGGAATTCTTATTATCAAAATTTCACAATTCAGTATTCCAATCGAAAAAAGCCCAATTTTCCGGGTTTTTTATTTATTCAAATTAAAATTTGACGAGAACATTATTTTCAGAAACGTATCTATAAACTGGTCACCACGAACGTGACAGCTCTGTGCTATTTCATGCATGGTTGCTAACTAGTTATTTCTGTCACCCTCGCACTGACGTGCTTCTAAAGTCTAGATAAACCAAAGACTTGACGTAAACTTGGCTTGGAGCCAACTCGTATGTGCGAGTAAGACAAAAATATGGTAAATGGCAACCATGATTTCCTGTAGGGGTATGTAAGACAAAAAACTATCAATAACTGGCTTCTTGGAAGACAATATATTTCGCCTGAATTGATTGGCACAATGTCAAAAATAAAAAGAACTGGCGCAAGGTGTTCCTGTGAATTATTCGGTTTAGTCATTATACGTTCGTTCAGTTCATTGTTGTTGGTCTTGCCGGTGGCTCTAGGTCCCAATGCACTAGCGGTTCGCTAACTACAGGTAGTTAATTATTATCTAGCGAAAAGGTTTACAGCGCCGCACCACATAAAATACTAGAAACAACAACAAAGTCTAACGATTTTCCTAACGACTGATCGTTAGTCCTTAAAAGGTTTGCAGGGCCGCACCATTCGTTTAAATGAGGGCATCCGTTTTAAAGAAGGCTCCATATAAAATTTTAAGATGATATGAACAGTAATATTTAAGTTTTTAAACAAAAACTCAAAAACTCAAAAACTCAAGCTCTATGCTGAAATTCAGCTAAATACCTTAAAAACTGATTTAAAAAATGAGCAGCAACACACAGACAGATAGACAGACGGAGATGTCCAGATCGACTAGTCGATTTATCGAGCTTATCAAGAATATATATACTTTCTGTGATCTCGTTAATGATATTAAAAAAAAACTTGCAAACAATACCTTTGGCGAATTATCGTAAACGAAACTTTTATCTTAGTGTCAGACGAATCAGTTTCTGTTTGTTTTCGGGTGCGTTTGCGATATTTTACTGTTAAAATATCGCATAAGTCTCGCAAACGATATCGCACACGGGCAACTTTGCTGTCGATACAAATAAAAAAGTCTATTCAATTTCAGTATAAACTCCGATGAAGCCAGATAATGTGTTGTACGCCATCTACTGAGCCTTACAAAATTACCTACAAACTGATAATATCCTTTGAACCCAACTTGTATGAAGGGTATACAAAAAAATGCAACGCACTTTGCGCATCAGTGAGCAGCAGAGAGAGTGAGAGAGAGAAAGTGAAATATAGACATAGAAAGAGATGAAATGACTGCGAATAAAAGGCGACTTTTGGGGTTGTGGAGCAGATTTGGCGCGCCAAAAGCACTTCGATGCTACTAGGGCTCTCTAACTTGGGAACTTCATATAACCAAGACTGCATACCGCACTATCTATCTCTTTTATATTGATTCGTGCGTTCTCTTTCACTCTATCTATTTGTCTGTCCGTCTGTCTGTCTATCTAACTGTCTGTCCGTCTGTCTGTTTGTCTATATGCGCGTATAAAGCGCCATTGAGTTTTCAATGGCCGCGAGGCACATTGCAAGACTTGGCTGCTGTCTACTCGCTTTGTTTTAGAATGCATAGAATTCGCTGTCATATCATACTACTATGGACTCATAGCAGCCCCCCTTACACCCCTTGTTACATGCTATTTAACAAACACTACTCATTTTTATCGTAGTCGTATGCGATGCTATTTGTACGCGTATAAATGTGTGTGCCTCTGTTTATTATATGTATGAGAAAAATATAAAAAAAAAAAAAAATCGCTCTAAATAGTACGTTTGTAAAATAATCCTTCAACTAGGCGTTGCATATCCTGTTTAATGATTTTGATGTGCATACTCTTTAAATTTTTGCCGCTCTATCTCACGGTTTTAGTCGCTGCTCTTGGACTAAGGTTGAGGTGATAATAATAATCTTGTTCCTGACAGGATGTACGATGTTGTTTTGCGTGCATTTTTTCACTAAAATTTTCAATTATATTTCAGTGAAATTGAACGGCTCCCAAAAATCAATGATATTTCCGATTTTCAAAAACAGAAATTTAAAAAAAAAAACACCATTTTATTCTTAGAGATTTTGAAGTCGATTTTTTCGGAACTAGTCCTATATATTTTAACATATTTCGTATTATGGTTTACCGATCTAGTTAAGTAAATTGCCAAATTTTTTTCAAGAACTTGATCAATTGGATTGGTCTTCTACCAAAAATAGGAAGAAATATTGCGAAAAATAAACTTTACTCTATCAACATTTCATTCGAAAATTCGTTACATTCATGAGAAAAAAAACAAAAGCAATACAAAACAGCTTAGTTTACTAAGAAGCTACTTTTACAAAGAAAATAAGCTACTTTTAAAGGAAATTCATCGAAAGATAATTAAGCTATGGACAATTGAGTGAAGTTACCAATATTCGATTTTATAGTATTTTTTAACCCTTTTCCATTTTATGCACGCTAAGTCAGTATTTTGATAAGGTATGATAATATACGAATGTATTAAAAACAATTATTGTGTCCCTACTTTTCTTTTGTTGTTTGAAGCATTCTTATGGGAAACCAAATATAATCACACTTCACATTTTTATTCCAACATTCGTAATACCGTTGGTCCATGGATTTAATTTCACCGTGTTCGTCACTGTTCGTTTGGAGGGGGAAAAAAAAACCTAAGTGTTAATGCCAGAAGTGTATCTTCAAAGATATATTGCCTTCTGTTGTAAGAATTACAAATTTGAGAGGCATGCATTATAAAAGATATTAAAATGAAATTAATTTAAAGTATTAAATTAAATGACGAAATTTCACTGTGAGAATGCTGGCAGAAGAGTTAAATTCATCTTACTGTACAATCTACAAAACATTAACTGAAGATTTGGGTAAAAGAAAGGTGTGTGCCCGTTTTCCACATCAGTTAAATGATGATCAGATTTGTCTCATCGACCACCCTCCGTATTCGCCTGATCTATCACCGCGCGATTATATTCTCTTCCCAAAAATGAAACCTGCAATGAAAGGAGATTTTTTTATGTATTTCCAGCGATACAAGAATGACACAGACGCTAAAGAACATCCCAAAAAGTCAGTTTAAAAATTGGATATGGATGTGGATAAATGAGTTGAGAGTTCCAAACGTTGTACTGAGTTAAATGAATCGTATTTTCAATAAATGTTAGCTTTGAACCATCATACCATGCTTGTTTTATTTTATAACTAAAAAGTTCGGTTACTTTTAGATCACACCGTGTATGATAAACTAATCCATTTTTACCTTCTTCGATTCAATTTGATGAATATTAGATTTAGATATTACTTTTTTCGCCATATTTCTTCGCACTGCTCCAGTGTTTGTAGGTAATTAAATTATCTTTGTTTTGGCATTTTACTAAACTGAATCGGTTAACTCTAAATCTTTAAGAAAATAAAAATTGACATACCGATTACAAATTATAATACTCGTAATATTTATAGTAATAATTCTACCATGTTAATATTCAATAACATTACATAATAATGGCGGTGCGTAAGTTTGCTCCAATTCACTTAAAGTCACCTGGATAACATAAAAAATACCGGTGTCAATAATTTTTTTTTTGAGTTCTCTACCAAATTGTGTTTTCAAATTGTGTTTTCATTCGAATTTTTAACAAGATATAGAATTGAAAAAGCATGTGTAAAATATTATTTTCCATTGTGCCAACATGGACTCCTCAACAATTAACTCACTCCAAGGAAATTGCAATATACTACAAAACATTAAATAAACATAACGATAATTAAAGCATAGAATGAAAACAAAAAAAAAACTAAATCAACTTTTATGTTAACATATTTCACAAAAAAAAAAGGATTTATAGTACACATAAAACAGGAGCACGCATTTAATATGAACGCGTGCTTTATGATAGACAAACATTAAAAGATGGATACAGACCACGGCACGCAAAGTCTGTCGAACAATTAAACAGCAGTGAAATCAAAGCTAAAGCCAGGGCGAAATAACAAAAAAAAAAGGATAACGATGAAACGAACGAGTCAGAGAGTCAGTCGTGCAGCAGTGCATTAATATTTGTGCCAGTAGCGGATAACAAGAAAAAAAAGGGAACATGAAGTAAAATGTAATGGAATACCATAGAGCAGAAATAGAACGAGTTGGCTACACCGCCGATGCCCAGCGGCGTTGTGGACACAGAGTCAAACAGACAGACAGACAGACAGACAGAGACAAAGTGGACTCAGCTCAGTCTATGCACAGACGTAGACGTAGACGAAGTCATATAGTTGGAAGTTGCAGCCGTAGTTGTAGTCGGAGTCGTAGCCGTGGTCGGAGTCCTTCTTCTTCTACTGTCTGATATGTGTTCGAAATAATGACAGTGACAATTTTGATGTGCGGGCAACTGTCGCTCCGCTGTGCTACATGCTTACTTGTTTGTTTGTTTGTTGAGCTGTGTGGGTGGTAAGTGTGCGTGAGTGGAAATATATGTCCTGCGTCAAACAAAGACACAAACAAACGTACTGCAAAACAGGACACGACAGGACAGTACAACTCAAATGACAGGCAATGGCAGTTGTCGTTCTCGTTATTATTTTCAGACTAGTGGACTGGATATCTTTCGTGGCTAGGCTTAGTCATACGATGGGGGAACATTTGCACTTATTGCCGCTGGACTTGTAAATTAGTAAGAAGATTTTATTTGCTACAATGATTTTTATTTCATTTCTTTTTTCTACATTGATTCGTTGCAACACATCAATGCACTTCCGGTTTAATTTTTTTGCATTTCCGCTTGGAAGTCATCGTGCAGTTCTTCTATTTTGGTTTTATTATTTATTTAGTAGTTAAAGTACCCGGCATTGCTCGATTGACTAAATTTAGTTAATGAGTATGTACAAACGAAACAGAATATTATATAAACGTTTTAACAAGCTAAAGGAAAGTTTTAATTTAACCGAAATAAACTGTCTTTTAGAAAACTTAAAAAAAAAACCCCATTTACTGCAAATACTCTTTTACTTTTTGTACTTAAGTCCATCGAACCATATTCTAATTTTGAGAAAGAGTCTTTTCAAAGTGTTTGGATAAGCATTATGTCTGTTTGGCACCGAGTGTGTATTATTTATTCGGGATTTTGGTATCATTATTATGGCTGCTTTCTATCACTGATGTAGGAGCTTTTAATTATCGCTTTAAATAGTACTGAGATGTACATAATGTACAGGCTTGAGTTAAATGATTCATTTTGGGAATAATCAAAGCAGAACCTTCGGCCTTTTTGAGTTTACTTTTTTTTTGGCTGTTTTCACCGTATAGATGATCTAAGATGTGCTGCAAAAAAAATGGACATCACTGTGAGACTTGGCCATATGGTCTTTGATGGGCATAGAAACTACATCGGGTATGGCGTGTGGTCTTATGTTTCTGACTACATACCTCCATAGAGTAAATTTAGAGATACACGGGGAGATGCACTCGTTTCTCCACAAGGCAGAAGACCTCAGACTTTTCCATTCCCTCTGGCGTTTATCAGCGAATAATTGTACTGTATACTTGTATGTAGTTGATAAAGGAGGGTATTAAGCTTTTAACTGGTCTAGACATTTCTTATTAGTGAACATTTTAATTGTGTCGGAATCTCGCATATCTCCAAGTATATGTATTTTCAAGCTTATGAACATACATATGTTTTGCAAAGTTTTGCAATGTTTTTATATATTGGTCCATAGAATCTTTTCGGCCTTGCTGTATATCAAGACCTTCTAGCACACATGAAATTATTGCCCCAAAAGTTACAAATGGAAGTGCAAACAGCAAACATACAAAATATTTATTCCCTTCCTCCCTGCATGCTTTTTAATCTGTTCCTTATCTTTATCGCGAGGCAGAAAGTTAGGCTATACTTTAGAAATGAGTAGGAAGATAGTGTGGCGATTTTCAAACTTCCAATCTAGAATTTGGAGATAGCATTTATTTGAAAAAAAAAAACCAGCAAAACAACAAAACCTCGTCGGGGCTCAGTTCCTGCTAAAGGACGATACGAAAGCGATAACTTGCTATACGCAGAAAAATAACGAAAAACAATGAAATTGTTTGTGTAATTCATATGGTTATATGGTCTATTAAATACTTCTTATAACAATTCTCTTTAAATATTTTACATACATTGGTCTGGATTGGAGCACTATGTCATATAGCCCCTACATATATTGAAGACAATCAAACAGGGGAGGCATGATTTATACGAAGTTTATGCAAGAGATATAATTGTGATTTTCAAGTTACGAATCAAGTCAGATATTTTCTATATAATAATATAAATTATATTATGCATTATATACGAATTTTAGCTACATATTTTTTTTTTACACATTTTACGCAATGTAAAGAGAGAACAATAACAAAACTTTTTGTTATAAAGAATGTTTTAGCAGCGAATTTCGAACTCAGCTACGGGTTGTCATCTATTTTAAGCTAAATTATGGTTCAAGCCACAACATAAAAAGTATTTATACATACGATGAACGCAAGTAAAGGTTTTAAGTCCTGCTTCGGTTTTTAACGTTCCGTTTTATTATTGTTTGCTTTATATTCTTAGTATTTTATTAATTATTTATACATTTTTATTCATAGTACGATATATATTGCATATCAACTTTTTTGTGTCAACTTTGACTAAGCGTTTTACACTATTAGCGTGGGTTGCTCAAAATCCTCCCTCCCACCACTAATACTCCCACTAATACTCCACCCGTGCTGTTGTTTCCAATCAAAAATGTTAACTTTGACATGTGACTACTTTATGACGTATCTATGACGTTTTGCGGCGGCTGTCAGTCTGTCTAATACAAATGGCCGAAACGCACACAAACACACCCACACGCACGCAAGCACACACACATACATACACACAGAGACATACATTGCCAATACTACTACTACTGCTGCTGCTGCCTACTCTTACTGCACTTTATGAAGTTAGTACCTTTTTTTGTTTTACTTTTCTTTTTTTTTAATTTTGCGCGCATGCTACTACACTATCAATCTGCAATCTGCTGCTGCTGCCAAACGATAGTAAATGCATACATAATTGTGTGTGTGTGTGTAGTAGGTGGGCGGTGTTTTGCATGTGTGTGTGGAACATTAACTTCCGCCTCAAACGACTGCGCTGCTTTTAACTTTTTTTTTACTACTTTTTACTACAAATTTTTTTTTACCTTTTTGCACTGCAGCACATTGTTGTTGTTGTTGTTGTAGTTGCAATTGTTGTTGTTGTAAAAAAGTAAATTAATTAAATAATAAGAAATGCACCAATTTCACACGCTTTCTTTTTACTATTTTTGTATGTAAATACTACACATTTACATACACTTGTGCAGATTACTACACTTTTCTTAGCTTTTCTTTTTTTTTTTGATTATACTTTTCTTTTATATTAATTTCTGCTATTCTTTTTGACTATTTTAGCGTATGCTTGGAAACCAAGTTGTTGTTGTTGTTGTTGCAGTATTAGTGGCAGTTGTTGTTGTTGTTATTATTATTGCTGTCGCCGCTGCTGCTGATGCCAGCGTCGTTGCTGCCGCTGCTGCTGCTGCTGCCGTTGACCAATCAATTGCGGCACTATTAAGCATCGACGCTGACGTTGCAGTCAACGTCACTGTTGGCTTTCTTACTACTATTATTTATTACTACTACTACGACTACTACTACTATTTTAAATTGTGCGTACTACGATAATAATTTTAATTTGCAAATTGTCGCCGTCGACGACAATGATGTCGCTGTCGATGCCGCCACAGTCGCTGCTGACCGCGTCACTTCTACTTCCGTACTTGACATATGTTATGCCTCTTTCCGTTTTCGCTTTGCCGGTTTTTTCTTTAATGCTGCTATACACACACATGCACATGTACGTACCCCCACACACACACACGCGCATACACACTGGCGCACACACAGGGCAAAATGTTACTCGCTGATTATTTTAAGCGAGATTTTTCAGCTTTTCGCGCACATTTTTTTTTTCTTTTTGTGTAGCTTGAATTTTCATGCGCTTTTCTTGCCTTTACTTTTCACGTCGTATTCGCTTGCATTAAACTTTTGTTTTGTTATTCCACATGAATTGAAAAAAATGAATGCAATTTTCTTTAATAACTTTTTGGCGATTTTTCTCACGTTTTTTTATTTGTTTTTTTTTTTTTTTGCTTTTGCTCCGCTTTCCGTTTTTGTCGTTGTCGTCGCCGTCGCGTATTGCTTCACAGAAACTATTGAATTTTTTCGCATTTACATTTTTGATGGTCGGGGGTGGTTTTATTGATTTTTTTCCCATGTCAACTGTTTCGTTGCCACCAGATGGCGCCGTCTTACACATATGTCAAAAATGACGTTTCACTTTGGGGGTTGTTTGCAGTGCAGCTGTTCATATAACGGTATTGCGCCATACAAAACAGCTGTCTGGAGAGTGTTAGCGAGCGCTCCACTTTTTCCTTTATCCAATCTAAACTTATTTGAATTTTTAGTTATTTAGCTGAGCTCATTATTATTATGTATTATTAAAATCAATGTATAGCTTATCTCCGAGTAAATACATATTGTAAGGCACTGCGTAAATACTTACATATGTTTGTCAATAATAATAAAATAGTACAATAGTAAAAGATGGATAAATTAATCAGTCGGAGTCAGACCAGCCACCATCGCGTCCCTGTGGTGATCAATGATTGATAGAACAACTCGTATTAAACAAATGTTGATCCTCGCCTGCAGTCTGCATACGTCCCGTAATTCAGCACAGAATTGGGCAAAACCATACCAGCAAGTGTCCAGTGCCAATCCAGAAGTCTGTCAAAATATGAGAGTCCATGCCTTGCAGGACTCAATTGTTGCTATGACGATTTTTTTAGAGTGCTGTATTTAGACATGTGCCCAGTAGCACATGTTTTGTTTGTTAACGGATCCACGCCTGTCGATTGGCGATCCCTTCAGCCGGAATGGCACTCATTTCAAAAAAGGAAATTATGCTGCCGCTCCCTATATAAAGAATATTTAAGCTTTGGTTCTCTTCAGGCTATAAAACCGAAACCGTTAACCGAAATTAAACGATTCAAATTGAGAAACTAAACCAGAACCATTATTAAATGAAATATTAAATAAAATTTAATGATTGAACCGTACCGGAACCAAAACATTTGTACCGGTATAGTCTCGGTTCGGACTTATTTTTTCTATGAAAAATACTTATGCATAGTGTACTTATGCATTATGTTTAAAAGAAAACAAAAATCAACTAATACCATACATACATTGTTAAAAAGTTTCACAAATTTCCTAGAACTATTGGAATTTCCGCAGTTTCAGATACTCTAGTAAGTGTAAAGCGTTTGATTATTATGCATTCGCTTATGAATTGGCTGGACGCAAAAACATTTCATACAAAATTCGAAAAGTGTGCGTTGGGTTCATATGGCGGCTACCTCTAAAAAAGGCGTGGCTTGCAAGCTGTAACATATATTCAGCCATGGAACCTAGGAAGTATGTATACTCGATTTCAGATCGATATCTTAAAAACGGAGGCATAAGTTTTTATTCATACAGACAAGGGACAGACAGAAAGACAGACAGAAATATAGACAGAAAGACAGAAAGAAAGACAGAAAGACAGACAGAAAGACAGACAGAAAGACAGACAGAAAGACAGACAGAAAGACAGACATGGCTAGTTCGGTTCGTCGCGTAGAGCTGATCAAGAATATATATACTTTATGAGATCTCCGATGCTTCGTTAAATGCGTTACAAACACCATGAAAAAACTATTGTATAATAATATTTACACTATGTGTGAGGAGTATAAAAATTTAAGTAAGTTTGTATTTTAAAAAACAAGTTATTAATTTGATATATGATGGTCTTTGGAACAAACTTTTTCTACAAGAATATTAATATTGACCGGCACCGGTGTACGTAAACTAAAACTTAAAAATCTTGATACGAACTGAGTCCCATATCCATGTAGGAATTTTTGTTATTTAAACTAAAACAGATAGTAGTTTTTCAATTTAAAGTTTTTACTTTTTAGACAAAAATATAAAAAAACTAATTATATTTTTCAAAGCCACACGTAAAAAAATTTTGCCGGAATTCTGGCCTTAACATTTAAAATTATAAGTGCTATCTTGAATTAAGATACTATTACTTTTGCCAATGGCATCAGAACATTTAGTTGGCACCCTCGATGAGGGCACCACATCGGCGCGCTTTATAATTTTTCACGGGGGTACCGATGACATTGTGTGCTTTCATCAGATCGATGTGCCCTCCATTTATAAGAAAGAAGGTTGGTGCGAACAGGATCCTGAAATGATAATGCTGACCTGCAAACAGTGCATAGAGGGCGCAGTCATGAAACTTAGATCGATGGGCGGTGATCCGAAGAATATTGTCGCTATAGGCATTACAAATCAACGCGAATCGACCGTTGTGTGGGATCGTACAACGGGTAAGCATCTCTCGAATGCCATCATTTGGCTGGACAATCGTACCAGTGACACTGTAGAGCAGCTGCTTGATTCCATGCCGCAAGGACAGCGCACTATAGACTACTTGCGTCCGAAATGTGGGCTACCTTTGTCAACTTATTTTTCCGGCGTAAAACTGCGTTGGCTAAAGGATAATGTGCCTGAGGTTAAGAATGCTATGGAAAGTGGCGATGCCATGTTTGGTACCATTGATTCGTGGTTGATCTATCAGTTGACCGGTGGCGTGGATGGCGGTGTACACAAAACAGATGTAACAAATGCATCGCGAACCATGCTCATGAATATCGAGACACGTCAGTGGGATGATGAACTGTTACGTTTCTTTGATATACCAAAGGAAATATTGCCCGAGATATGTTCGAGCGCTGAACACTATGGTGAGATTAAGAGTGGTCCACTTGAAGGTTTGCCCATAACTGCATGCCTGGGTGATCAACAGGCGGCTCTTGTCGGACAACAATGCCTGGAAAAGGGTCAGGCCAAAGCAACATTTGGCACGGGATGTTTTATGCTTTACAATGTCGGTACAGATGTGGTGCATTCAAAGAACGGGCTACTTACCACTGTGGGCTATCAGCTTGGACGCGATGCGCCAGTTACTTATGCGCTGGAAGGCAGCATTTCGGTTGCTGGTGTAGCATTTACTTGGCTAAGAGATCAAATCGGACTAATACGCACAACCGGACAAATTGAGGAAATGGCGCGTAAAGTGGATAGTTCGTTGGATGTATACTTTGTGCCGGCATTTAATGGACTTTTTGCGCCATATTGGAATAAGGAGGCTAGAGGGTGAGTAACGCACATGATACACCAAGATATAGTTAAAACTTTTTCGCTTTTTCAGCGTCATCTGCGGTCTGAGTGAGGATACAACGAGTGAGCATATAGTACGCGCCACACTAGAAGCGGTTTGCTTTCAAGTGCGCGATATACTCGATGCTATGCACAAGGATTGCGGTGCACCACTGGCCAAGCTAATGGTTGACGGTGGCATGACTACGAATCAACTCTTCTTACAGATTCAAGCTGATCTGGTGGGCATGGATATTTACTTGGCTAATATACCAGAAACTACTGCATTGGTAAAATTGATATTTTTAGTTGTACAATTTCATTTAAATTGTAAAAAATTAAAAAAAAAACAATTCTCAGGGTGGCGCAATTGCTGCATACAAGGTGATCAATCCCAATTTTATTATGTCAAGCCCACTGTCACTGTATGATGAACCAGTGGTCTATAGGCCCTTGACCGAAGCAAAGGATCGCGATCAACGTTATGCAAAATGGAAAATGGCCATAGAACGTTCGCTCGATTGGGAAACTTCCGAAAAAGCACAATCAAAACGTGGTTCGGCTGCTGCATCTTCTACTCCGACACCGGCAGAACCAGCTAACTAAAGAATGTTCCGTACTTATGTCATTCGAGTATTATTTTTTTAATTCGTAGTAAATTTTGGTATTGAAAATCTACACTGGTTGTTTGTGGAATTTTTTTTTATATTTAATTTGAAGGAACAGAGTAAGCTTCGTTCAAACAGTTTTTCGTTTCTCCGAGATATTTGCGTTAGAATTAAAAAAATTCATATTTAAGAATATTATGGATAACCGCCGCTATTCTTTAGAAATTTAGCTAATTCTTTGGATTTGGCGCTTTAAAGTCTCAAAGTAGTATAAAAGTATATATATAGAATATACAAGTATATGTATATTTGATCAGCTAGACAAGGCCATGTACGTCTGACCGCCTGGTGTACATTTCCACCGTATTGACTTTCTTTTCGAGATAGTGGATTGAAAGTAGCAAATTTTTTATAACCAGAAAAATTGCACTAGTGAAAGTGGCCGTGGTATGGCCACTAGAAGCTATAAATCATACTAATATTATAAACGCGAAAGATTGTATGGATGTTTGTTACTCTTTCACGCAAAACCTACTGAATGGATTTTAATGAAACTTTACAATAATATAGCTCATATATCAGAATAACACATAGGTATAATTATAATTGAAGATTAAATTAACACATTTATTTAATTAATTTAAAACAAATACAGCGCAAACATTTTAACCACGTCTACTTACTTTCGTAGACAACAAAAACTGTTATACTTAGCTACAAAATCATCTAGCGATCATGTGTTTGCCTTAAATGGTCATGTGTGCGGGATGATATTGGAGGGGCATTTTGAAAGTTTACATTTTAATTAATCAAATTTTTGTTAATAGGTTCTGAGTTTTAATGTAATTCAAAAATGCCGCTTATCTGAATAAGTTCCAAAAATTGTTCTATAATTTACATATGAGAATAAGTCGTTAAGTATTTTTCACCCTCCTACCCCCACCCCCTATTCTCTAATCATCTTTTTTTTCAACCTTATGGAACCTAAGCTTATTTATAATAGTAACATTTGCTCAATAGTAAATATTGTCCTTGGCTTTGTTAAGCGTTGGTCTAAGGAATTTAATGACCCTTATACCACTAAACTCCTCTATTCTTCTCTTGTTCGTCCGATTTTAGAATTCGGCTCCTGTATTTGGAACCCATACTATGCTATTCACGATGATCGTATTGAGTCAGTTCAAAAACAGTTGCTTCTCTTTGCTCTTAGGAGTCTCAATTGGGATCCCGAAATAAATCTTCCACCCTATCATGACAGGTTAAAATTAATTGATCTCCCAACCCTCATATCACGCCGTTCTATGCTTTTCTTGATAAAATTTTTATTGGGGAGATTGATTCTCCCTACTTACTTCAGTCCACTTTCCTAATGTTCCCATTCGGTCAACTCGCTACTTCGTGCCAATAAAGTTGCCTTTTTGTACGACAAATTACGCGCTCAATAATTCACTCCGAGCTCTTTGTTATATCTACAATAAGTTTTCACCCTATTTTTCTTCTAACTCTTCCTTACACTATGTAAATAATTCTGTACTGACAAATCACTATTCCATAAATTTGTAAATCTCATTTAGCAACTTATATTTTCTTTATTTTTGTAATTGCGCCCGCTTGGGCCACTGCCCAGGCTGTGAGTAGGGATACAGTCGGTCAACCTGGCGTGCCAAACAAAAATTCCTCCAACGGGTCTGAGTGTTCGCAACTTCCTTCTTCTAGTTAGTTTAGTTAATGTATAAACTTAAATTTTTATATTAAGCGACTGTTTTATATATGTAGTTGCAATTTTAAATAAATAAAAAATATGTTGTAAATATATGCACGCCCAAAAATTCAGAATCAGAGCCAGGAGATGATTGTACCAGTGCAACTATGGTAGAAAACAAAATTAAACTTTATTTCAATATAACCAACTTTTATTGAAAGTCTCCAACCTAAACTCTACATACTGCTGTAGCTCCATGAACACATTTTATTTTTATAAGATTTTTTTTTTTTAAATTACAAATCTTTTTCATCTACTACTATATCTCATACAACTACAATACAATAATTTTGTATATTTTTTTATACATAAATAGCTAATAATTATATATGTATAAGTATATATAAATTTAAAATCATTGCATAATTCGTTTGTTTATTTTGGATATTCTCTACAAAAATTCGAGCTTAAAACATTTTTTTTTTTCATTTTTAAATTTTGTTTTTTGAGTGCTTTTTTGACTATCACAATATATAAATATAATTTTACTTTTTTTTTTTTTGGTTATGATAACATAATATTGCATTAAACATTCATACATATTACAATATAATATTATTATTAGTAATATATCTACAGATAAGCATTTCTACACTTAAGCACTGTGTTAGTTTAAAAGCTAACATCAACTATTTAAAAATTTGGTAATAAGTTTCAAAATTCTTTTCTCATATTTTTTGGTTTACATTTTTCGCATTTTTCAGTCTTTAAAAATAACTTGTAACATTTTATTTAAAATCGCCATAATTAGTTCTAAATATGTATGTATGTAGATATAACATGAGCATAAGTTAATAAATTTTTCTTTTCCAATATTTTGAAATTTTATGGCAATGAATTTTTAAGTATTAATTAATTAGCTACATAATATATGGATCTTGGGCCCACGTCATTTTAAAATTTGGTTTTAATAAAATTTGGTTTAATTTATCAATTATTATACATTTTTTTTTTTTGGCGCTTTTATAAGTTTATATTCTTGTTGTTGTTTTTTTTTCAGAACGTCGATGTATCTATTTAGACGGCTATATGCTCTCGATGCATTAATGCATCGTTTTAGACGTATGTCTGTAGTTTGGCGTTACAACTTATTTAGCTTGATAATATATATATATATATATATATATGATATTCAAAAAATCTTTTACAAGTACATACTAAACATACTAGTAAACGCACTAAGTCGCTTATATTGAGCTTCATATACATATATCTACGATATATTTATATCTTCAGAATTCTTCAGAATTTCATTGCTTATAAGCGTTTAAGTTAGTAGTACCAAAAACTTTTACTCTAGATTCTACGGGTCAGACTTTTAGCGTTGCCACACAAAAACTCAGTATATAGAACTGCTACAGATACACTTTACTTGAATCTAACTACTAGTGGATGTATTGGAAAGTTTCCATATTTTTATATTATATATTAAATGGTGGAAAAAAACGAGAATACTCTTCACACGAAGTTTTAAATTGTATAGAAGCTACATAGAAAGGAAAAAAAAAGTTATTTGTACATAGAAAGAAAAAAAAAGTTATTTGTAAAACATAAACGTGGATGGTGGGTTTCTATAGAACTAACCCTTAAACCATCAAATTATTGGCCATCGTTACCTATTCCATTCTGTTATCTTTTAGGTGTAACATGCGTATTCAACCACCAAAGAATTCCTCATCCTTAATAGCTATCTTGTCAGCGACTTTTTTTCGACGAAACAGATGGTAGTCCACACTGGCAAATAAACGAGATGGTATAACATTTACAAGTCATGGTTTTCTATCGTTTCTAAACATATTTAGAGAACTGAAACCAATTACTTCTCATGTTCCAGCCTCTTTTCAATCCAATATACAGTTTAAACTGATCATTTGTTGCCATTGGAGTTATTCGGTGACATTCCATTTTTAAAATTCACTTTCGCGTAGCTTTCTTAAGCTTCAGACTGTAAATTCGTTACAGATGTCTCTTTTATTTCCCGTAATTATCAACATGGGCTCAAGTTTAATACCTCTACCATATACCATCCTTCACTCAATCATGCTAGGGGTTCTTAAATTTCTTTACTATCCAAGCTAGAGACTTCAAATTTGATACTGTTATTAAAATCCATCACCATAAAATATTAGCCATTCGTCCAGCTCGGATCCCTCTAGTCAGTGAGTTGGGGTTTCCATCTGTGTTTATTCATGAGTTTCCGTGGCTGTTCCACTTTGGTGTAACATAAGGGAGCTGGCCGTCAAAAATTGATTCTTGAGATTTGGTATTGTCAAAAGAAATCGCTTATCTGGCTAGAATCAGGTTATGAGTCATCGAAGTGCCTTTCATATAGACCCTTTTAGCTTTCTTAGTTTCTGTCAGTTATTTTTGCCTTTGACATCAATCCCATCAATTTATGGTTTTCAAATGTTTTGCGTTGTCCAGATAACATATAACATTTAGACTATTTATGAAATTCCTTCAGTACCGTTATGCACAGTTCTGGATTGTAATAAAAAAAAGCGAAATCTTTCTTATACATCCAATACATTTCTCGTTACGTGTTGTTCAGTTGTAGTTACTGCTTAGGCTAATCCTGAACTTGATTTAGCCTAGACAAGCGTTACCTACAAACGTGTTACTTCTGTAACCGTTGCCACATCGCCGGAAGCACCACCACCAGTCGCTGCACCGCCACTACCGGTATTAGATTGTACACCAGTCACAGTAGTTGTAGATGTACCCACATCTGTGGTGGGACGCGGCAAATGTGAATAGTAACCCATTTGACAGGTATTCTGATGCGATAACTTTTGACTTTGACTTAGTTGATACTGTGCCGCCTTCAAAGCTTGTTGCTGTTGTTGTGTCAGGCAATCACATGGCGTGGCCAGCAGTTCCTCCGTCGATTTAGCCGTAATAGTTGTCGTTGTGGTTGTAGTTAATTCACCAACAAACTCCGAAGGCGGCGGCGCATAATTTTCTACATCACCGTAGGTCGAGTAGCGTCCGTAGGGATTACGTCGCGGCATTGAGTGTCGCTGTTGTGCTATCTGCAACTGTTTTACGGTGGGTTTCACAGACACCGTGTCGAGATAGCCATAGCCAAAACCATAGCCACCAATTGACTTAGTAGCCAGATTATCCCACGACTTGGGCTTATGTACATAGGCGTTTGCATTCGGATAGATCTGTGAAGGCTGTACCTGCGTGGCGGTTATATGATAGCGCTGCTGATAGACACTGTGATTGAGATGCTGATGATGTGGCTTGGATGCTGCTGCGGCGGTTTGCTGTTGCGGCTGCTGCTGCTGTTCGTAGCCGGGTGATTGCCTAGATTTGGTGGAATGTTGTCGCGATTGTGCTGCATCACTTTTTGGATCCCAGAAAAGTGTATCGGTGCTAATGGAAGTGGTATACGATGCCGAATCGGCCGGTGCAAATTCACTAGATGTGCACGAGTGTAAACTGCAATGGCTGGCCAAGCCGGAGGCCAAGTCAAAGTAACGTGAGCGTATACTGCCGCTATGGGACTCACAGCCATGCTTGGACTGCTGCTGCTGTTGTTGGTGCTGTTGCTGGTGATGATGATGATGCATCTGCGGTGCTTGCTGTCCATGATTGTGTTGGTGATGATGATGATGATGCACATGTGGCGTGCCACCTCCAGCTGCACCATTGGCAGTACTCGGTGAGACGTGTGCCTGTGATTTTGGACGCGGTGCACGTTGTTCCTCCTTACGCTCCCGGTCGCGATGTTTATGTTTATGTGTATGTTCCTTGTGTGTGCGTGTACGTCGCCGTGTTGGTACACAATGGGTATCACAGCAGGGACTGGCCAGATCATAGGCATCCAAACTGACATTGTCACCATTGCCATTGCCTGCGGCAGCAGCTGCAGCTGCAGCGGCGGCAGCTTTCTCCGCTGATTTCCAGCGAAAGTGTCCCAGACAGGGATTGCATGAATGTCCGCCGTGACAGTGTTTACTCGAAGCTGACTTTGTTGTTTTCTGTGGTGTGCTCTCCGCTTTGGATGACTGTTTGTTCGGCGGCAGCGGTGGTGGCTTGTGTTTCTCACAAGTACGCGGCGGTGGTGCTGGCGGTTTTCCCGTACCCGTTGTCGACACACCTGTACTGGAAACACTACGTGGTTGGCTGTGATACTGCGTTGCTTGACTTGCATTTGTAGTTTCCAACGATTCAGTACGCTGTAATATAAAGTGATGATCACTTGGACTCCTTTGGAGACTATGTCCATGTGTATGCGCTCCAAATGCATGTGATGAATCTGTAACAATGTATTCCGTGCTGGCTGCTGCCGTTGCATTTGTTGTTGTTGGACGCAGCACATAACGATAAGTGGGATCCAAATAATGATAGGTAAGCATATATTGTGCCGGTGGTGGTATTATTGCCTGTTGTGCTGCACCGCCAACGCCGCCAGCGATTTGCTGCTGCTGTTGCATACGTGCAATCTGTGCCACATCCTCGGTGGAGAGTGTCGGCCGGAAATAGGTTAAAACAGGCAGATCAATATCACCGGGCGAATTGCCGCTTTCTGAATCGCCTACGCCGCTGGGCGATGTAATAGCCTTCTTGCGTGCCGGTAAACTGTGTGTCTTCCACTTGCCCTCAAGCAGCTCACGTTCACGCAGACAAACACGTTCCAACTCATTCATTTTACTCTGCAACATATTCTGCAGTTGTATATAGCGCATGTGTAGATCAACCTGTGAAGTATAGTTAAGTAGTTACTATAAACCAAAATATATTATAAATCCTACTACTAACCTTTTTGACGCAATCCTCGAAGAGCACAACCATGCGCATGCGCGTATCACATTTCTTAATGAAATCAACGATCGTTTTATGATCAGCCTTCTCCATATCAGTGCCGTTAATTGCTAAAATTACATCGCCTTCGCGCATGCCTGACTTATAGGCAGGTCCATCATATTCCACATAGTCCACATAAGTAAGCATCTCCATCTCCTCATCGCGTTTATAATGTATGCCATAGGACTGCAGTGTAAACCCGTAAGAGTGATTCTTCTTTTCAATGATTATTGTACGTCGCCTGCGATCTTCGTCGGGTTTGGATGCCAGAAATCTTTCAGATTTGTAACGACCCAAGATATGCGTGGACTGTGAGAGCTGTAGGATGAGCGATAATTATTACAAATTTGCTTCAAGATTTTTAAGCAAGCAAAAATATTCACTTTGCATAAAATTAAGTTTTTTAAATAAATATTCTTTAAAATTATAAGTAAGGCTGATTGCATCAAGTCATAAGTTTGCTTTGGATAATACTGCAGGCTTGATTCAGGGACTACAAAAGCTTGTAAAACTTAACAAAGAATTGATACTTTGATAACTGAAATTAATTTCGGGTTATAAAAACTTAATTGAAGTTGTCAGAATTCTCCGGGGTTTTTACTGATAAGTCTGTTTTCTTGATTAATCTTTGAAAGTTAAAAGATTTAAGAATTTCGTAAAGGAACCTAAAAAAAGACATCATTGGAACAAATTAATTTATTAATTTTCTTCTTTTCACCACAAATTGCAAGTAGTACTTATTACGTAAATCCACAATATTTGTTGAATTAAAAAGCAAGTGCCTTTTAAAGTCCTACAAACATATGTTTCCACCCCAACAACTGCACCATCACAATTAAATTCTTTAAAAATTTAAATTCATCTTTGAAGAGACCATGTGAAATATACCACACAATTGCATAGACTGCATCACCCATGTATTATATGTATCTATGTACATAAATTCAGCAACCATTCCAATCCAGGCGCTCAAACAACCGGCGAAATGTGGCACAGCAAATAGCCTGAAGCGTATAGGAGAGCGGCCGAGTTGGGGCCGGTTGAAATGGAAAAGCCGTAAAATATTGTGGCTGTCATTCAACTGTGAATGTAGTAGGTACATGGGAAATCGCTGCTTGCCCCAACAATATAGCTCACAGGCAATATTGAAAAGAAAAACATATACGAAAAAAAAAATCATTTTCATGAATACGAAATTGTGGCAGGCAACACTTTCACTCAACGGATAACGATGGCAAAAGCCGTTGAAAGCGAGCAAATGGCGCTGAGGATTATCTAAGGGTAAACGTTCATGTCTATACAAACATATAGACTAAAGATGAAGGCATAGCGATTTCGTAATAGATTTAGTAAGTTTTATAAAGCAAACCGGAAATGCTACAAATTGATGCTTTAAAATTTGTATTTAATTTAAAATAATTTGATACTATAAAAATATCAAATGACACACGAGAGTCTTATTAAAAACGATTTAATACAGCACAAATTTTTTTGACTAAGCAGTTGAATCGGACTTTAAAATTTATTAAGAAATTTAAAAAATAATCATATAGAATTTTCTTTCTCAGATTTCGTTTAAATCAATTCCACATCCTTAACTCTCGAAAGTTTCTTGAACTTAACTTTCAAACAACACTAAATTTATGAGTAGTGAAAAAAATATCTCTAGACATAGATTATAAAATTAAACTGGACATTTTTTGTACAAAACTGGGGACCGCACGGCTAACCAAATTCGAGTACTTCGATTTGAATGGCTTTCATCGTTGGGTTAAATTATCAAAATATATAATATTCAGGGGTACCATAGAAAACACTTTCGCCTCAAAATCACTAAATTTCATTCATTAAATTAAGTTTTATGAACGCAATTTAGTGATTTTGAGGCGAAAGTGTTTTTTGTGGCACCCCTGGGGGAAACGTTTAACCTATACCTTCGACGCATGAATACAGGGTTAGCCATCGTAGGGCTGTAAAACATATGTCATTCCAAAGCGTCGTTTTATTAGTTTATTGCATGATATTTACGATAATGGATCGTTTAACAACCGAGGTCCATTTTAGACTCGGTGAGTACACAAATAAACATAATTATCGCCTTTGGGGCTCTGAAAATCATGAAATAATTGAACAGAGGCCGTTACACCAAGAAAAAGTCGCTGATCTGGCCACATTTTGCTCGAAATGGATCATAGTGGCGGAATTAGTTTTTTTTTTGTTAGTAGTAAATAAAAAATAATATCTGAAAATTGTTTTCATGAATAAAAATGAAATACACTGAAGGGAATGATCCTGAGATTCCCTCCATGATTTTGCCTCTTTTAGTTTTATGCCGTAACTGCTACGACTTACAATGTGTTCCAATACACCCAACAAAGGAAAAAGCGTAAATTACAAATAAGATAAAGATAAATTTGGACGCCAATATTTCTGGAACCAATAGACCGACCTTATTTATTTTGATCTTGTTTGAAAGTTATCTAACAATACTAATTGCAGTTTAAAGGAGTTATAGACCAAAACTAAGATACTTAACTTCACATTTTTAATAGTGAAATATTTGAACAAATCGAACTAATGTTTATCATATGACTTAATTGAAGTTTCATAATTTGATTTCAACCACTTCGTATATATCAATGAATATATGTATAACCCTACAAAATATATAGTAAATCTGCGTAAAAACCAAAATCAAATAACGAACGGGCAAGTTCTCTCCAATTATTTGATTTTAGCGAATCTTCTTCCAAATTCCCATATTGTTACTTCTAAATTGCAAAAAAAAATAATGCAGAAATTTCAAAATTCTTAAACTCTCTGGTTTAGTAAGCTCACTTTATTCCCAAACGAACAACCACAATTTGATTATCTTGTCAACAATTTCGCTGCGTGTGGTGCAACAATTAATAAACTTTATGCTTATGATTCATCGCGGGGTGGACTTGCGTTGTATAAATTAGTTACGGTAGGCGTCTAAATTGCCTCGCTTCATATGTCCAACGCCAACTGAAGCTAATTGGATTAAAGCGCGCAGCCCAACAGGCGGTTAAACAAAATTTTATATATACATATGTATACATAGATATAAAGGGGTTTTGAATAGGATCAAAACATTTTGTTTTGCATTTTAATACTAACGTCAGTCAAGGTTTACCTTTTTAATATGGTGAAGTTCATAAACGTGAAACTTTTGGATATAATTAAAAACTACTGCCGAAGTTCTGAGTCGGAAAAATGAGCTTCATTGCTGAAAATGATTTTATCTTAATAGCTGCGACCACCAACTCACAATTTCGGCAATAATTTTTAAAAATTACCACATTGCTCGTTCGTGAACTTCACCATGATAAAAATGTAAACCTTGTCTAACGTTTTGTTTCCATTCAAAACCCCTATATACATATTTGTATCTTCATGTCAGTCTGACTTCCTGTTTCGCCTTCTAGCTATATGCTCTACAATATTTATTTATTTATTTACTGTTCTTGTGTTTTGTTGTGCATTGGATTATTAACACTTGATCTGCGTTGCTGTCACCAACGACGACATCAATGTCGCTGGTCGTGTGCCAAGTGAAGCGTGAACTATGACAGAGCGTGATGAGGTCAAACCAACGTAGAGACGATAACGAAAATAAAAAAATTTGGTCAACAGAATTTCGCTTTTCACTGGCTTAAAAACTCAACTCGGTATATTAAACCATACACACACCCCTAAAAATGCTACAGCAGATATTCCAATTGGATTTTTATGTCTCAATAAGTAACAAAGTAAAAAAGTGACTATCTCAATCAGAAAAAAAAACTTGGAAAATTAAGTACTTAAAATCTTAAGAATGTTTGCAGTGCAAAAAATTTATAGCTCTATCTCTTTCGTTCTTTCGGCTTTACTCACCTGCGAATAGTCGAGCTCCTCCTCGCTAGCATCTAACGATTTATGATGATGATACTTGAGACGTCCCAGACTGCCCGTACCATTGACATAGCCACTTCTTATACCGACCGTACCACCCACAGCTCCTCCACCGTTACCACCGCCAACATCGCCTGCTGCGCCACCAAGACTGCACGCGTTGAGCGAGACTAGCGAACTGGTCGCCGCTGTTGCAATGCTTTGACAACTGCTGCTGATGGGTTTTGCGGTGGCCATTTCGTTTGCTTACACAAGCGTATTAGGTGGTCCTGCTTTGTTCGAATCCTTTGACTAATATCGATTTATTTTTGCTATACTTTAAGCATGTATAATCATTATACCTAAATATATATACATTTTT
The DNA here is from genome assembly GCA_035044765.1 of Leucophenga montana. Classification (NCBI taxonomy): domain Eukaryota; kingdom Metazoa; phylum Arthropoda; class Insecta; order Diptera; family Drosophilidae; genus Leucophenga; species Leucophenga montana. The sequence continues at coordinate 2,134,911 of JAWNNQ010001104.1, read as the reverse complement.
TTGCTCTAATGTTTAATCGCTTACACTTTTGTATATTGTACAATATTAAATATTTAATTTTTTTGGTTTTGAGAACCACAGAAGATACCGACAAATTTTCATACGGCGCGTAATATTCCAATTGAAATTTGGTCTGCTTAAAAAACTTTTAATTAATTTTAAATTCACATATTTCCATTAGAACTTTTTCAAAAGTGATTTTAACACTCGTTTAAGTATTTTGCTTTTGTTTTAGATTGAAAAAAAAAAAATGGTATACAACTTTGCCATATTCGAAATTATATTGTATCTGATGTATATTTCCGCTTCGTTTGTTCTACTTCCGTTGGAGTTTCGTGCCGTACTGAAAAGTGTAATTTGTCGGAGAGTTCGGCTCGGACAATAAAAAACAGTTAGCTGCTGTTCTGTTCTTCTGTTGCTGTCATCATTAGTTTGCTACCACCTTTTACCGCTTGGTGTGAATGAAAACTCAATGCTCTCTCCTAGGTTTGAACGCGCTCTCTCTCTCTCTCTCTGTCTCCATCACTCTTTCTCATTTACTTCCGCCGCATGCAGTTTTGACGCGCTTCGCTCCGCTGCCGACAACACCCGCACAAACAAATAAACCGTTAATATTTATGGCACATGTTGCCGTTAGAAGTGTCGACTAATAAGAGAGTTGCAACGCACATGCGTGTTGCATTTAGGGTTGTCGAGTGGCGGTAAAACATTTATATGTCTTAGCTCTAGCTCTGCGTCCGTCTACATTGTATGTTATAGAATAGCGAATTTAGTTGTCATAGGAATGGATAAATCCTTGAGTATAACCGTTAACTGACGATAATGGACCAGATTAATTTGTGTGTGCTGAACTATAATCAAAAGTTGTTAACGCATTTGCAAGTTATGCAGAACAAAATCTATAAGAAATAACAAAGTTTGCATCGAATGCATTTCTTGATTGTAGACTAGTGTTATAAATAAAAAACAATACTTTGTCTACAAACATTTTCTTACTATATTAAAAACTGTAAACCTTTCAATTATTTATGGTTATTTTTATTCCACATATGTACTTCAAAAAGTTATCTAATATAGCCAAATGAACAATATATAATTAATATTACCATTAATTGTAGGCTTAAAACTAAAGCAACTACATGTTTGTACTTGATACACTCAATCTGCTATCTCGCCGCCCGGTACTAACTGGAAAAGAAGAGAATAAATATGAAATCAGTATGTGATAAACGAATGTTTTCTTAAGTCAGTCATAATATTGTGCAATCATCTTTAAAAAAAAAAATAATAATAATAGAGCTGTTTGTGGTTCAAATGGAATATGGAAAATAGTAATTTCATCAGTTGGGCATGAAATTTCTTCTGGTTGAAACCAACCCATTCATACTAGCAATTAGTACATTTTGCATAATTTTGATTTCTTTGATAACTTATTACGCTCTAAAACTATTCCATAGATTGTTTTATCATCCATATGTCTAAAATCTTAGTGTAATACAAAAATAATGTGTTTGGTGCATTTGTTTTATTAGACAATTTATTCATTTCCATTTGCATGTTAAATTTCTCAAAGGCTTTCAGAAAGAAAAATTATTTAGCTTGTAATGTTATTAATGTACTCTGGGACAAGTTTTGGACAAAGTATAGGATTTCATTTGCTTCAATCGGTCCAAAACTTCGTTTGAAAAACGTTTTTGAATGAAATAACATCAAATGTTGTCGATTCTAATTTCCTACTCGTTTGCAAATAATTCGCTTTTTAGTTTTAGTTCCACGAGTATAAGCAATTATGAGTATTGAACAGCTTAGAATAATTGGAACTATTGAAATGTTCATACACCTTTTATTCACCTCACTCTGTTCTTATGTTTTTCAAATACAAATTGAAACCCCTGAGCAAAAGTGCACCCAGCACGAAAGTTCTTGCTACGCCACTGGCTATGTGTTTCTTTTCTTTGAAACTGTACAACTTTTATTTTTTGTTCATCACTGTGGTCTTAAGGGCCCAGAACCATGCGTTTCTTTTCGTTGAAATTATAGTTTTTAGGGTGCTCCTAACTTTGGCCTTATAAAGCCAAATAGCTCTTTTCTTTGGCTCGTCAAGCGTTCATGTTCGGGCCGCCAAAAACTATAGCTACGCCACAGGTGGCATATACAAAAATAGCTGATAATACCCTATAGTATACAAAGCATGCGATGTTGTTTATTACTCACCATGGTTATATTATTGCCATTGAGCAGTATCTGATCCAGCTTTGTGACGCGGCGTCCATCGGGCGTATTTTCATATTCGACTACATCGTCCAGCAGCATATTCACAAAATCGTCAAAACCCAGCAAAGTGCCAACCATTTCCTTGTCGTTCTTCATGATAATGTGTATGCGTGAGCCAATGCATTTATCCACCAGTTCTAAAATAAAAAAAATAAAAAGGGTGACCAAAAGCAACAACAACGAAGTGTTTTAGAATGTGTTGCCTTGCCGATTTTTATGTTATTTATTGAACTTACCAAGTGGTAGCAGAGTTGAAACATTGGCAGGCGGTGGCACAGCAGTCATTCTAATGGTTGACTAGTTAAAAATGCTAGTTTAAACAATTATTTCAATTAAATAAAAACTTTTCTCTACAAAAAGCGCAAATTGTGTGCTGCGCTAAACGAATAGAAACTGCAGACATTCACAATGGGTGGCAGTGTTTGAACAATTCACAATCAACTTTGGTAGCCCTGCTAATTATTAAAAAAAAGAGAGAAACTGAAAAGAGTAATTATAAATTAAATACAACAAAATTCTAGATAATTACTAAATAAATAGTAAATAAGCTTTATTTGTTGTTAATTTTTAACAATTATAAGCTTAATATTTCACAAAGTCATTCAATTTGCAAAGTGTTGACAACTCTGTGAACTACACACAAACGTATACGTCGAAAAAAGAAAGTAGCGCAAAAACGAAGTCAAAAAGAGAAATATTATTTACAAAATAAAAACGCTTGCATACATAGTGTAGAAGCATACGAAAAATATTTAAGTTAGTACTGCTTAAGTGAAAGATTTTAAAAATCATTTAGCAACATGTCTAGCGACGATAAAAGGTAAGCAAAAATATTCAATTCATATTGAGGTTAAGTTGAATCGTATTAAAAAAATTATCTCCATTTGTGTGTGTATGTATATAGTTTTGACTCGGATTCTGCGGAGGAACACAGAAGCGCTAAGCGTACATCCTCATCCTCTACGGCTCATAAGAAATCCAAAAAGCATAAGAAACATAAAAAGTCAAATAAATATGATAAAGTGCACAAAAAGCATAAGAAGTCAAAGAAGCATCATCGCAAGCACAGTGAATCTTCGAGTGCGTCGACATCGACAACGGCGGCAGCGATTGAGAGAGCAGCAATTATTAATATGGAGCAACGACGTGGTGCGCTTAGCACTAAATTCACCGAAATTATGCAGAAAGCAAGCAAAGATCGCACGGCACTGCTGCGTGTGGAAACGAATGCCAACGGCAAGGAATTTCGCATAACAAAACCAAACATACAAACCGATCCATGTAGTCTGGTCGAGGAGATCACCAAGACAATACAGAATAAAGTGATGCCGGTTTTAGAAGTTGCCAGTTCCGGCAGTGAGAGTGAAGTGTACGTTCGAAATATGCTTTATATACAATTTATATTTAACTATTTTCTATTTCACAGTCCCATGGATGTTGCTAGTCCTACCGTTTCGATTATTGAGGATGAGCTCAACTTGGAGGATTTAATGAAACAGAAAGCACTGCTGCAGGCACGGCTTGGCGCGTACATGTCCGATACCGAGGGTGACGACAGTCGTTCCAATTCGACTTTGACAAAACAGCGACAACGTAACGATAACGTTGTTGAGATTAAAACGGTGACGTCACCACAACAAAGAAGCACTGATGTTAGACATGTGCCAGCACCAGCGGCACAGGCAAACAAGATGCCAGCTAAGCTGACCACGTCTACAACGGCGTTGCCCAGCGGTTCAACAGCTAGTAAACAGTTTAACACTAAGCTTAGTACAACTATTAATTTAAATGAACCCGATGTTATATTATTGGATGATTCTAGCGGTGGCCAGCGTACGCCAGAGCCCAGATCGAATGGCCGAGGTGAACGTGCAGCACAGCGCAGACAACAACAAAAACGGGACGCATCGCCTGGTCGCAGATATGCTGCGGAAGCGGAGCGCACTGTACGACGTCGTTCAAACGAGCGTGAACGCGAACGTAGTCGTTCACCGAGGCGCCAAGCAGAGCGCAGTCGTAGTCGTCAGCGACGCGATAATCAGGAGCGTCATCGTAATATGGAAGATCTGCGTCAAGAGATCAATCGTGACAAACAGCGTGAACAACGCGAAATCAGTCGTGATAATAGAGGCGGGCGCGTTGATGAACAACGTACCAGATATGATGAACGTGATAGAGAACGCGGAGGTAGAGAACGTCAACAACAGGACAGAGGTAGAGGTGTTGGTGTAGGCGGCGGTGGACGTGATGTGCGTCAACGTTCGCATAGTCGCAGTAAGTTTGAATCAGACCAAAGACGTGAACGAGAACGTGCACGTGAACGTGACGGCGATAGACAGGGCAATGGGCGTAATGGACGTGGAGGGCGCGGTGGCAAAGAACGTGAAAGAGATCGGTATAAGGGTTCGCTTAGTGAGGGCCAAAAAGCACATGATCCTGAGTCGAGCAGCGAAGAGGATACAAATTTGAATATAGACATTAATGATGACGATGATGATGAGGAGAAAATTATTGAAATGCGGCGTAAGCAACGTGAAGAACTTTTAAAGGTAATTATTGTATTTTAACTTGACTTAATTATACTTATTTTATTACTTTTAGAAACTGGGCACAACCCAAAGTAACGAAAAAGTAAAGCATCGTAGCCCAATACAACAAGCGCCGGAACAAAAGGAAACTTCATTTGATTCAAGTGGCACACCTTCAACCAATCAACGTACGGAAGAGCCGGAACGTTCACCGACGCCAACGGAGAAATGCGATAAGAGCTTAAATAAAAGCAACAATAGCAACAATAAAGAGAAACGCGCCGAATGGGATATGTTTGCCGATCAGGATGTGGACTCGAACTTCGATGTGAGTCGCCAGCGCAAGCTAGTAACTTTCAATATATTTCAGTTTTTGAATGTGGCTTATGAATTTGAATTTTTTTTTTTTCTTTATATTTACGCTATGCAGTCGCCAAGTACGATAGTACAGAATAAGCATCAGGTGGAGAATCCAGCGCTTACAGATAACTGGGATGACGCGGAAGGTTATTATCGTGTGCGCATTGGTGAGGTACTTGACACACGTTACGTAGTGAGCGGTTACACTGGACAGGGTGTTTTCAGTAATGTTATACGTGCGCGTGATCAAGCGCGTGGCAATGCCAATGTTGCAGTCAAGATCATACGTAATAATGAAATCATGTAAGTTGCTAAGAACAATTAAATTTAGTTTATGGATTAATTGTTAATAACTGCGCTTTCAGGCACAAAACTGGCTTACGTGAGTTGGAAATCTTAAAGAAACTCAATGATGCTGATCCGGATGATCGTTTTCATTGCTTGCGTCTTTATAGACACTTTTTTCACAAGCAGGTAAATTTATGCATACATACAGACGTTTTGTGGAATACTATAAATTTTAATTTCTTTGTAGCATCTGTGCATGGTTTTCGAACCGTTGGCCATGAATCTACGTGAAGTGCTTAAAAAGTACGGGAAGAACGTTGGTCTACACATAAAGGCAGTACGTAGCTACACACAGCAACTGTTTCTTGCATTAAAATTGCTAAAAAAAACCGGTATATTACATGCGGACATTAAACCCGACAATATACTCGTTAATGAGAATAATCTAATACTGAAACTTTGTGATTTCGGCTCTGCCTCATCGATTAATGACAATGAGATAACGCCATATTTGATTTCACGATTCTATCGTGCACCGGAGATCATATTGGGCATACCATACGATTACGGCATCGATATGTGGTCGGCTGGTTGTACCATCTATGAGTTGTACACCGGTAAGATACTCTTTAGTGGCAAGAGTAATAATCAGATGTTGAAATACTTTATGGACGTCAAGGGCAAGATACCGAATCGTATTATACGCAAAGGACAATTTCGTGAACAACATTTCGATCAGAGTTGTAATTTTCTATATCATGAGATCGATAAGCTAACGGAGCGTGTAAGTATTCCGCTAAACAGTTAGCTATTTCTACTATTATATTTTTATTTCTATCTTCAAATGTAGGAGAAAGTTGTAGTGATGCCGGTAATAAAACCATCACGCAATCTACAACAGGAATTGATTGCCGATCAAAATCTACCTGATGATCAACATCGTAAAGTTACGCAGTTGAAGGATTTATTGGAAAATATGTTTGCGCTGGACACAGTAAAACGTATTTCATTAAATCAAGCACTAATGCATCCATTCATACAGGAAAAGATGTAAAACCTGACAATGTTCAATGGATCGTTTGGGAAACATATGGCTACCAAATGTAATTCTTTCGTTTGTAGTTTTTAAGCATATTATAAAGCGTTAAGCTATCCCAAACACACAAATTGATAAAGAAAATCGCGTACAAAACTTTCAAAATTGTTGTATGTAATCCACAATATGTGCGGAAATAATTCGTTATTAGTATACCACTTTTTCGCTCGAGATACAAACTCTTTGTACATAAGTTCAATTTTATTTGTAATTTCTAAGTCAAGACAATAGCAAAAAGTACATAGACAACTACTACTACAACTGCTACACTGCAAAAAAAGAAGAAAACACAGCTTACGTCTTTTTAATTAAACGATCCATTATAGCGTGAAATAATCGATATTTATATTCTCTTAAATAGCGCATGTATATCTAGTGTTTCTTTTATTATTATAATTATCGTAATTTAAACATAATGCTTGTTAAATGGCAAAATTGATTAAAATTCGATTCTATTTCAGTGACTTCTACTTTCCTCACCGTTGACTGCTGGTTACTGAATACTTCAAAATGCCGTGCAGCTGTTCAGATTAACAAAAGATACAGAAGGCTGAAATAAATTTAGTCTCTGGTAATAATACATTTGGGCATAAAGCGAAGTTAATTTATGTATATATGTATTTTTTATTAAATTATGTATTCAACTGTTCAACTGTTTGTACATAAAGAGAAGCGATATAGATTTATGCCAATCAATATATAATCGGAATTGGTCGCACGTTAACAAGTTGTGACTTATTCCTTTCAATATCATTTCGATGTACAAACAGAAATTCTACTAGGATTTTTTCCTAACCCTTTCCTTGTTGATTGTTCTGACACTTTTATTAATTTATCTATTCTCGTTTCTCTTAAAATTTCAGAAATAAATGTACAAGCGCTGTACTTGTTGCTGCTTATGTAAGCTTATTGTACATACATAAGTTGCTGAGCGTAAGTTTGAAATACGTATTAGACGATTCTAGTATAAATAGCTAGTTTATGTTTATTTTTTTTTTTTTTTTGTATTGTTTTCTAATAGGCTCATTCGAGGCACCTGCGTTGGAGTACTTTGGAAATATAAGGTAAAGTGAGTTTAATTTAATTCTATTACAAAAAGAAAAAGGCCTTCGTAAAGGATACTGAAGGTGTTCATTTTTAATTGCTACTTGGTCAAGCAAGGCGGCGGAAATATAACTGCGAAAGAGTAAGAATTAATATAAATTTATTTAGAACAAAATTTAAAGAGCTTTGCTACACTGTGCAGCTAATCTCCAGTCCATTATAAGACCAATTCTAAAACAGTTTTTATATTATGAGAATTTAGGACAACAAGTAAATATTTTTATTTATAGTGAAAGGCTGTACCTGGTTAAATATATTTTTATTTATAATCCCTGTTCAAAAAGTCCAGCTAGTTGCTAAGAAAAGAAAAACAGTAAAAAATACTTTTAGTTTTTTATTTTCAATCTTCATGATTTTTATCTTCACTTAATCACCTTTATTTTCAATATATTTCTTTAGTCTGTAAAATCACTTTTCAAAACAGTCCTGAAAATCGACTTGCTCCTTTTCAATATATATAATAACTGCATCAATTATCTCCGCACTGCTACTGAAGACTTTTTCCATGACAAAGAGACAGACAGGCACGGTGGATATGGTGCTGTGCGAATTTCTTCGATGTCAGAGACCGCATTAAGGTTAGTAGTGCTTTAATAATTTTTGCGGTTTTCTAACATGGCACTTAATCCCAGACTCATTTCTTGTGTCAACCTTGGATCTTCGTCAACTTTAGCTTTTAACAGGGCCACATTTCTCTTATCAATTCAAAATTTTCTCCACAGGATAGCCCCAACGAATATTTATATATTTAAAAAGATTGTTCTTAAGCTAGTTGAGCAATCTTACGTTAGTCCTAATAAAAAATTCCACATAGATGCAGATTAGACTGTTATAGAATATATATAATCCAAGTAAATATATAGTTCAAATAAAGATATCTAGTCTATGTCAGGGTATCTTAAAGTCATTCACACTCGACTGCATATTTCTTAGCAGTAACATCAAGGGCTGATATAGTCATAATTTTCTATATTGTTAAGTTTCAATTTAATTCCTTTCAGTTAATTTTCAATCTAAAATCGATTCCCGTTTGACTTGAACATCGATCAGTTGGATTTTTTTTTATTTAAATTAACTATTTTAGAATCAATGCCACAAACATTTTTATTAAATTTTATAACTCAACTTCTTACAAATCAAGTCAAGTTTGGTACCAATAAGATTAACTATGTCGTATTTAGAGCAAAATCGACTAATGATATAAAGTTAATGTAATTTTGGACTATATAAATTCTATTTAGTTTTGACTCTATCGTTTTGCTTATATACTTTCACAGTTATATTTCTCTACTTTACATGTTGAAGACTTCTTTATATTGTCCATTATTGCAGTTTGTCTACAGAGATTTAAATCGATTTAAGCTAATTTGTGTTTATATATTTAGTTTTTATAAAACATCCTTGATTATCAAGTTTAGTTTCGTATATACTAAGTACTTATTACTACTATTTTTTTTTTTTTTTTTTTTTGTTTGATTACCAAGGGAAAGTGGGGCTCTTTTTTTTCGATATTAGTTCTGTAAAGATATTGCAACTAAGGTGATATCGCGACTCTTTAGCTCCAAAATGAACAATTCCCCACTTAATTGGATTTGAAAAGCGTCTAATTCTATAGCATACAAATTCTTATTTTACAGAATTTTTCACAATTTATTTCTTGTATCTCCAAAAATGTGCCGGTTCTAATCAGGTTGCATCTTTATGTCTAACAGGCTAATAGAACTATGTTAAGAATAGGTAGAAGTAAAGGTGACAAAGTCGACTGTTTGAACAATAAGAATAAATTTATTAAGAGCAACGCACCCACTACTGTTTTACCCTAGTGACATCCCTGGGTTGAAGCACAACTTATTGAAAGGTTTGACATATGTAGAATTTACTGAGAATCAACCTTCTGCGCACTTTTGCGATTTAACACTGCGATTTAACAAGCATACAATTTATGCTGATAGTTAACAATTAACCACTTGAAACAATATATTGAAGTTTAATGATAATTATGTTGGCTTTCACGAAAAAATCTAAAAATAAAAATACGGAGTTTATTAAGGTCTGAAAAATAATCCGTCGAATAACTTGGGGGGGCTTAATTAGTATTACAGGAGTACTTTAAATGCTAGAATAAAGTGGATCTACAGACATGAATATATTATTTAAAGGGATCCTCGGTTTTTCATATGCTTTGTCATTTTAACAAACCCAATATAACTTGCTTAGAATTATTTTTGTACATGGTATAAAAAGTTATAAAAACCTTTTTTTAAGTTTGCTGTTCAATAGTGCCTACAACTTTGATCTAAAGCTGTGTTCAGACGGTCGTATATATTTGACACCTTCATCATCGAAAATAGTCTAAAATATCTGTAAATTGCAACTAAACGTGACCGTAAACTTGAAAAATTTTAAACTTGCCAGCTATCTGGCACGGTGTGAACCTGCCTTAACATAAAAAAATAAAATTTGTCATAAAATTCATATCTCAACATTTATGTAGATCTATTGGTAGAAAACGGATTTATACTTTATTCTATTTAATCACTGAGCTGAACGAAAATGTTGTTCAAAGTAGTGTTTTCTAGAGTTCAATTACACAATCAATAATATAATATAAACACGCCAATCAGCTTAAATCGATTTAATTTCTATTTAACTGTATTATTTGTTTAGGTATATTCAATAACATCAAAATAAATAATGGAAATTATTATTAGGTGTACATTTTTTTTTTTGTAAATAAATAAAAAAAGAAAAATAGAAATAAACTATGACAAAATGAAAGTATTCGCTAGATATTTACAAATATCTAAAGTCTATCGCATTAAGTACTTATATGTATTCATATAGTTTGTTTTTATAAAATATATATAGCTGATTTTTTTACGTTGCTACGTCAAATCGTCGTTGGGTGTTGGCAGTGTTAAAGCCTGCTGTAAACTATCACTGGCCAGGAGACATGGAATCTGAGCAGCATGCTCACTGCGCAGCATACACTGCAGACGTTTTGTCTTCCAATTATTTTCAGCAAAGGGATCACGTAGCAAACCAAAAACGCATTCAAAAACACCGACAAATTGCTCTTGTATATGCAGTGTGCCACATGCGAGCACCAAGACCAAACCATGTGGATCCATGCGTCCCTGTACGCCTTCATGTGTTAAATTTGGATTAAAATAGAAACCGAATTGCTGCTTAGAAGCCATTAAAGCTTGCAGCAAATCCGCAGCGCCAGCATAATCACTTTTGTCCAGAGCATCGCTAGCAATAATATGCAAATGCAGCTGTGCATCTGACCAGAAATCATCTAGTTTAAGATTTCCCTTATTATAATTATCGAAAAACCAATCGGAGAATTTACGCGCCAAAAGATTTATCGGAAAATTTGCCTCATTTGGCGTCGCGTCGAATTTGCCGGCGTCGGTGGGATTCAGCTCAGTAGTTGTTATTGTGGTTGTGGATACTGTAGTACATTGTGTTGCTGTTGTCACTTCAGAGGAAGAGGACGACGACGTCGCTTGAATATTACTTTTTGTTGCAGTCTTATTCCAATAGCGTATTATATGCTTTATAAGATCCGCTTTTGTAAAATCCGTGGAGACTTGCGAAATACGGCTATGTAAATACTTAAAGAGTATCTCCTTGGTTATATGGCGCTTACCGAGCAGCGTATGTGTATCATCAATATAGGCGAATAAATAATCAAGAGCGTCTGTAAATACATTGCGTTTTATTAGTTGTCTAATATAATTACATTTTTAATTTTTATTTACCACGCTCGCTGCTTATTTCACAAACGCTCTTCGTTACGCTCTTGGCCAGCTGCAGCAGCACAGGGATATTTTGTTTTTCATTTAGCAGCAAATCTTTAATGCCCGCTTTATGTATTTTATTAATTGGCATTTTTGTCTAATGTTGCTTTTTAGTTATTATTACATTAAAATGAATTTAAATACATACATATATAAAAAAATAAGCAAACAAAATTCTGGTTACGCTGTGCCATGAATTCACAAGCGACAACACTGCAAAGGAAAAACAGCTGTTTTTGTGTCTATTGTGAATACGCGCTAATTGGAATGATGTAAACAACGAAAACTAAGCAATAAAGAGTTTGGTGCGGGGGTTGGTGTTGTAAAAAACATTAATTATTTGCTTATCTTGAATATTAGAAGCAAAATAGTGGTCTAAAGAAAAACTATAAAGTTCGCTGTATAGAAAATTTTACTCCAATTTTTATACGTGTACATATAAATAAATCAAAGCTCAAGCAAAATAATGGCGTTCGGTGAACTTGTGGGTGCAATTGACGAGGGCACCAGCTCGGCACGTTTCATTATATTTCGCGCTGGAACTGATGAAATTGTCTGTTTTCATCAAATCGAAGTGCCTTCAATCTATCCGCAAGAAGGCTGGTGCGAGCAGGATCCTGAACTATTAGTGCGCACCCGTTCTACAATGCATTGATGGCGCTGTGGAGAAGCTAATTGCATTGAGTGGTGATCCAAAGGTAAATAGACTTTTTAATTATACTTTATTCTTCAAACAAAAATAGATCATTATATAAAACTAGTGCAAGATAAAACGAAAAAGGGGGTGTGGCACATGGCACCTAATCTAATCAACATGTTTGCACTATCTGCAAATACTGTCGATATTTCGTTGCCTCCGCAATACGTTCCGCCATGCTACGCGGTGGAATATTTTCTGTACGATCATCAAGTTTAATATAAACCTGATCATTATGTTTGAAATCTCCTTCTCTGCGTGGCATTACATGAAAATGTACATGTGGCACAGTTTGTCCCGCTTCCGCACCATCCTGTACCGTACACGTTGCCGAGGTGGTGCCATAGATAGCCTCCAACATGCGTTGTATGCGACAAACAGTCGCAAAGAGATCGGTCATCTCGGCACAGTCTAAACCAATCAAACGTTTCGTTATGCGTTTTGTCGAGACCAGCACATGTCCCTCGACCACGCAACGCAAATTGGTAAAGGCAAAACAATGCTCGGATTCATAGAATATTGTACGCCGATCTATAATATTATCGGCAAAAGCACGATCCTCGCTATATTCCTTCACATGTGGTGCATTGTATGCGGTTAGACTATAGATATCGTTACGTCGATGCTGGAAACATGGCACACTTTGACGTATTGGCTCCAATTTGCTCAAATCGACTTCAGCCACAGCAATGGCCAATTCTTCAGTGCCACCGCAATCGGCCAGCACTTCACCCCATGGTCCAATGATCACGGCATGACCCCAACTTGTACGTTTCTCATTGTGTGCACCCTGCTGCGCTGCCGCTACGACATAGCATTGTGTTTCTATGGCACGCGCACGTAGTAAGATCTCCCAATGCGCCTTGCCTGTTGTATAGGTGAATGCTGCCGGATAGGTTAGCACCTGCGCATCCATTTTACGTAGCAGCAGCGCTGTCTCTGGAAATCGTAGATCGTAACAGATCTGTAGTCCAATGCGTCCAATTGGTGTCGGTACTGGCGGCAGCAGTTCTTTGCCTGGTGCCACGGTATCGGATTCTTTGAGTCGGAAATCTTTGGTTTCCGCATCGAATAAGTGCATTTTCCGATAAACGCTAACCACTTCACCCTGCGCGTCTAGCAGCACATGTGAATTATAGATTTTGTCTGCCTGTGCACCATCGGCTTCGATTTTCAGTTCATGTACGCCGCCCAGCGAGAGCCAGATTTTATTGCTCTTTGCTACCTCTCTGTATTTGGACATTGTGGGTCCGCAAAGCGTTTCCGCCAGTTCGAATGTCTGATGGCGATTCTCGGAAACGAAATCACAGCATTCCGGCAGAAAAAGCATTGTTGCCTGTTGTTGCTTGGCACGTGCCACCAATTCCTCTACTTGACATAGATTTTGCTCCTTGTTGTTGGTTGCACGCATTTGTCCCACGGCAATTAGTGTCCTTCCCAATGCGGCGGGCGTACTTGAGGCTGAATTTGACATTTTTCGCAGTTGTAGCTGAATTACTTGCTTACTTAAAATTTTCACTAGTATTGACATTGGAGCAATATTTTTAATTGGTTACGTTGTTTTTCTCGTTTTTTCTTTATTCTATTTTCAATTGTTTATTATCGTTTTTGTTGTTATTGTGCAGTTTTAATTGTATTGGTAATGGTTATCAGATCTGTATTACGTACATATTCAGTTTTGCTTTGCATTGCCCATTCACAATGGCAACCACCGGCACCAGCTGATGATTAGTACGTTTCTGCATCCCTGCAATGCATTCGGTAAGCAAGTGAAAGGAAACTAGAAAAAACGCGTACTTTGGGTTGTACCGAAGCTTAAATACTCTTCAGACTTGCTCTTTCTGTTTGAAAACGCTGAAATTTAGTTTTGATTTAACATTTTCATTGCACGAGTTGCGTCTTTTTGGCGAAGAAGGATAATATTGTTGGGTATGAAATATTTCGAAATGATAGAGAATTCAAAACTCAAATGAGTAGGGTTTGAACCAACAATCTCTGGTATGTTAGCCAGCACGCTAGACAGACAGATGAGCTATCGAGGCCTTGAATATTTATTGATATATCGTACAATTGATATTGTCAATAAAACTGAAAGTCAAAGATAATCCAATTCAATTTAAAAAAAAAAAAAATGTTTTTCGATTTGGCTGTTACGGAAAGTAATGATCTACCGAAGGTAATGATTTAAAAACAAAAGAAAAACTTTGAATAGTGCTTATATACGGGTCAAATAGATGAATTGTATTCGTGGTGGGCCTGGCACCCAGAAAATTTACTAAAGTCAAACTCCAAGTATGGTGTCTAGATCTTAGTCTCTGAAATCTGTTGTTTCATGCAACCATACATTCGGACGGACGGATAAATCTAATCATCTCTTTTAATTTTTTAGGATATCGTTGCCATTGGCGTTACGAATCAACGTGAATCGACAATTGTATGGGATCGTACAACCGGTAAGCCGTTGGCCAATGCCATAATATGGTTGGATAATCGCACAACTTCAACTGTAGAAGATCTTATCGACTCTATACCGAATAAAGCACGTAATATTGATTATCTACGTCCACTCTGTGGTCTTCCGTTGTCGCCGTATTTTTCCGGTGTTAAATTGCGCTGGCTCAAGGACAATGTACCGGCCGTAAATCGTGCCATGAAGGAGGGCAATGCACTCTTCGGTACCATAGACACTTGGCTGCTGTATGTGTTGACAGGTGGTGCCAACGGTGGCGGTGTACACAAAACGGATGTGACAAACGCCTGTCGCACTATGCTCATGAACATTGAAACGCTACAATGGGATCCACATTTGCTCAAGTTTTTCGAATTACCTTCGAGCATATTGCCAGAGATCTGCTCTAGTGCGGAACACTATGGCACTGTAGCAGCAGGCATACTTAAGGGTGTACCAATTACAGCATGTCTGGGCGATCAACAGGCAGCGTTGGTGGGTCAACAGTGTCTAACGCGCGGACAGGCCAAGGCTACTTATGGTACCGGCTGTTTTCTGCTCTATAATACCGGCACTTCAATTGTGCATTCCGCGCATGGGCTACTAACAACAGTGGGCTATCAATTGGGACGTAATGCAAGTCCTTACTATGCATTGGAGGGCAGTGTTTCGATTGCCGGCGCTGCATTCAATTGGTTGCGTGATAATATCGGTTTGATAGAGAATGCTTCGCAGATTGAGGTAATGGCTAGCATGGTGGATAATTCATTGGATGTTTACTTTGTGCCGGCATTTAATGGTTTATATGCGCCGCATTGGAATCAGGATGCAAGAGGGTTTGTATACACGAAGTGTATGCGTTTTCTTTAGTATAATTAAGCGCTGTTATATAATTTTCAGCGTAATCTGCGGCCTGAGCGAAGAGACCACTAGCGAGCACATAGTGCGTGCTACGCTGGAATCAGTTTGCTTTCAAGTGCGCGATATACTCGATGCTATGCACAAGGATTGCAAGATACCGTTGGCGAAGCTAATGGTTGATGGCGGCATGACAGTAAATAAACTATTTCTGCAACTACAATCCGATCTGGTGGGCATTAAGGTGCTGCGCGCCAAGATTGCCGAAACCACAGCATTGGTAGGTAGCCAAGTTTAAGTGTATATAACATGTGGTATAATTGACCTATTACAGGGCGTCGCTATTGCTGCTTATAAGGTTGTGAAACCTAGCTTTGACATGGAAGTACCGCTCTCCACGGGAGCTGCACGCAGTGCCGTAAAGCCAAGTATTGCCGAAAAGGAGCGTAACGAACGCTATGGCAAGTGGAAAATGGCAGTAGAGCGTTCAATTAATTGGGAAACTTCAGCGCATTCAAAGGGTGAACGTAATCTATACGATTAGATTGCAAAAAAACTGAAAGAAGCTTACTAGAGACAAACATGACAGTACTTGCCAATGCAGTGGATGATGCTGATGCTGCTATTCCTATACCAATAATTTGACATGCATACATATAAGCTTAAAGTGAGAGACAGACCAAGTTTTGTGTGTGGTTTAAATTTACTTCATTTATGAAATTTTTATTCTATTGTAAAATTGTATTTTTTTTTTCTTTTCTTTTATTATTTGTTGATTAAGGACTAAATGTGTAAATACGAGTGTTCGAATGTGTGCGCTGCCTGATTAGTCATTTTGTTTTTCGTTTTTTAAACGTTTATAAAATTCTGTTATTCTAACAATTTGGGATTTTTTCTCGTATTTTTGTTGTGGTTTTTAAATATTATCATCGACGACAGCAGCAACGTTGACGCCAGCAGCGGCAGCTTGTTCCAATTGTTCGTTTAGTATGATTACACCATCCACTGCGTCGTCTACGGCAACAGCGTCCGCCATTGGAGCTACGATGGCCACATTAGCATGCGGATTGCCAATAACAACAGGTAAAGGATTGCCGCCTGTAAGTTGAACGATTTGTTTGGTTTGTGGTTGGTGCATACTACGAGTGATTCATTGTATGACTGTTTTTTTTTTTTTGGCAGTGAGCTGATGAGGCTTGTGCGCTATACATAAACCTATATAAATAATTACATACTTGCGTCGAGTTCCAACGCTGGATCGGCATTCGCTTCGGCTAGATTTGTAACCGATTTTGATTTTACACATTGAAAATCAACATGACGACTCTTGGCCTCCTCCTTTTCCCAGGACATGTGTATAAATGGACGTTGCACATAGCTGTAGATAACCTTTTGAAAAGAAGTTGCAATGAATAATTTGTTATAAATAATGTACGTCAATGTTATATTAACCTCAGCACGTCCGCCCGGACGTCGACGTATTTTCTCTTTGTGCGTAGGATAACCTTCAATGCCGCAGCGTATTTTCTTTAGACCGCGATCCTTCATAACTTGTTTGGCAACATCGCGATTCTCGATGTATTTGAAGAAGCGATGCATGGCAGTGCTGTGCACAGCTAAAATAAAAAAATAAAAAGTGTTTCGATAAGTTATCGACATTAGCAATAAATGGCTTCACCAAGAATTTTAAAATTTTTTTCGCAATTATTCATGAATTCATTTAACGAACAAGACAAGAAATTCAACCAAATACGTTAGCTATTTTATAGAAATTAATCCGCTTTTTCACTTTTAGAAGTATTTTACGATTTGACTCCATTGGCAATTGGTAATCGCAACGTCTTCTGAAATGGCAAATGGCATTTTAACAAAATCGAGCCGATCAAAATATTCGGATCGAAATGTCGGACAGGGGGATATTTCCCAAGCGAATTATGAAATTGCTTGATTTTTGTTTCAAATTAAAGTTAATTTCATTCTCTTTAAAAGCTTGCAATATATTCGGAACTTCAATTTTAATGTAGTAAAACTAAAAAAAAAAAAAATGTTCATGAAACCGTTTTTGGAAGGGAACAGAACCTGATGCCCTATAAATTGTACAAATTTGCATGAGAGTATTTAAACCGACTCGTGAATCTTACTTAGTGCAAATCTCCACACATTTTGTGTCTCGAGTATATCAGATAATTCGTCAAGATGACATTTAGGCTTGGTATTGAAAAATTTAACTCGCTATCAGACAGAAAAGTTGTATTTTCATACTTAATTGTACACTAAACCTTACGAATAGCATTACAAAGCATACCATTTTAAAGAAACTATTTTTTGAAGTTTAGGATCATTTCATATGTTAAAAACTATAAAATCTTGAGATAGATTCCTACACCAAAACGACACACCTCTGCCCAAGGGCGACTGGGTTTACGCCCCGGAACGATCTACACAAGGAGATTTGTGCTGTCAAAGGTCCAAATGAGCCCAAGCGGCTTCATCAGCCCAAAACAAGCTGTTACAACAACCTCTGCCCATTTTCTTAGTTCTTCAAAGAAATATCTTTTATTTCCATAAACTTCATAAGTTCGTCGCTGAGACCTATTTCAAAGAGGGAAGATGTATGTTTTCGCGTAGGGGGTCTTATGATTTATGAACATATCAATTAAATTTTGGAAATAAGTAAACCTTCATTTTTTTATCTATCATTTCACCCTTTTTAATACTCACTCTGACAATATTCTTCGCCCATTTGCGGCGGAAATTCCTCATCCCAATCGACAATATCATCGTCGAGCAGCACAACAACGTGACACTCACGATCACCACGTTGCGCTGAAGCGACCATTAACGGCAGTATTAGATCCTCGAGAAAAGCCTCGAATTGTTGGCGTGCACCTTCGTTGCTAAGCTCATGAAGCAGACCTCCTTGTTGTTGTAAAAATAGAAATGTGTAAGCAAAAAAAAAAAGAAAGGAGCGGAACGAAAAGAGCAGACATATAACAGAGTACTAAGTTAGCTGCTTCGCCATGCACTTTGTTAGTTACTCACGTAAATTCTGGCAGCGTACAGTATTCGCATCGAATGGTATCAACAGATAGTCGCATGCCTCTTTCAGTTCCGGCACCGAAACAGTCGGGGGACAACGTATAATGCCGCTCTTGTAGAACTCCAATATGGAACGAAATACTACATGTGAAATGCCCTCAGCAACCTCATATTCGCCGCGATCATTCGAATGCACAAACTGAAAACCCGTACTGAACATGGTGCCCAACATGGTATTTGGATGTGCAGTGACCAGCGCCTGTTCTATGCTGAAGCGTATACCATCAACGATTAATGTTATACGTTCCGGTGGTGCAGGGCGCACGTTGCCTGCTGCGCCACTAACGCTTGCGGAGATTATGCCGGATTTTGTATCGTGTTGCTGTTTTGGTATAGCGCCGCTGCTGCCGCTACAACCACTGCCGGAAGCATTCATGCTATTCGATTTTATGCCGCTGCTATTGGCGCCGCCGCTGCGTTGCATATATGTACTACTGCGAGTACGATTCTTCAATATACGCCGCCGGCGTTCGTCTGCCTCCTGTAGATTTTCTTCAATGCTGCTGCTATCGTCGCTGTAGCTATCGTCACCCGGACGAATTAGCTGCTGTTGACTTTTCGTTGTAGTTGTATTCGTGTTGTTGTTGTTGTTATTGCTATTACTATTATTATTTCCGGAATTTGGTGTTGATGACATTTTTTCAAATGAAATATGGGAGTCAGTTCTCCGCTGCCCCTGCTAATAATTGATTTCGAATCTGTGTGACTTAATTATTAGTTTTGTTTCTTGTTTTTTCTCTTCGTACGCCGATATTGCTGCTGCAAATTAAAACAAAGAAGAAACTTAAAATGCTTTGTAAGGGAAAAGGGGCTGGGTGGGTACGGTATATATGTATGTATGTATTTTTCATTGTCGCGTCTCGTCTTGTCTATCTGACCCGTATGTCTTTTAAGTGTCATTCACTTATGCACAGATTTTTCTCGTTCAAACTTACTTGTTTGTTTTTTGAAGTAAATCATATAAAATTCGTCTTTGTGCTTATTTACTTTTCATTTATGTGCTTTAAATGCATTCGCGTATATACTTTTTTTTTGTTATTTTTCTCCTTTCCAAATGATTGAATGATTATTTTCTTGTCAGCGTTTCTGTCTCGTTTACACGCCAACTGTGCACTGCTCTCTCCTACGGAGAACTGCGGCTGTATAACCGATTTACTACAGTTACTTAGTGATTAGTGTATGTGCGTAAACTGTATCATTTCGTTGTATTAGTGTAAAAGTGAGAAAACATCTTAAAAAGACAAGGTTGTATTTTGTGGGGCATAAAACAGCTGTTCAATACAGTTTGACAAGCAACATAAATCTTTATTCTGATTAGAAAATGTAAGTTTGAAGAGCATTATAAAGACATACATATCTATACTTAATATTATAAAACTGAAGAGTTTGTTTGTTTGCTTGAACGCGCTAATCGCAGGAACGCAGGAGTGTCATGGGGTAGGAGTGGCAGGGGGAAGGAGTGGCAGGGGAAAGAGGAGGGCCGCGTACAACGTCGCGGGGATCTAGTTGTAAGTATGCCGGGGTTTATTTAATCTCCGGAGCTACTGACCCATTTTAAAAATTCTTTACCTGGTATGTAGCCTAGACCGTTCGAATGAATATATAGGCTAAATGTAATTTAAAATAAATATGGGTGGTGCCCCGTATATAAGAGAACAGTTTTTCATTATATTTCTAGAGCTATTTCAGGTAGAATATGATTTTGTGAACGTTACGAAAAGAATAAGTTCTGTTAGAAAAATTTATGTTGCCACCTACTTAATTCTAGAATAGTAGATAAAAAAAAAACGGGGACGTTGAAGGGTACGCCGTGTACGCTGGTTACCAAAAAATGCTATCGAATAGTTATAAGCTGAATATTTATAAGCTGTAGAATGTAAACTTACTAAATATATATAAATCTACGTCCCATGGACCCTGTGTACGTTTTTCATAGTAGTACAATGGCTTAATCTATGGAGAATACCAGAAGGACATTTGGAACTTAATTTAAATATTTTTAGGGTAGAAATATATGGAGGTTGTATTTCTCTCCCCGTTCAAATGCTATGCCTGTTACATACATTTGCACTAACTTTACTTATTCTTTTACCCTATCTGCTAGCTTAATTAAAATGTTATGTTAACATGCAAGTTATTGAAAACAACATAATAAACATAACAACAACTGTCATATACTTCAGTACCTTTAATATTTTCTATACTACAAAAAGTGACAAAGCAGAGGACGAGGAATGTCTGATCTAGGGCATGTATTGAATCAGAAAAATTGCGTTAGGAATACGGCAGCTGACGCTCTACGCGAGATGGCAAATATTATTAGGTCGATTCGATGTTTAAGACGCGAGCTACAAGGTAAGAAAAATCTATAGCAATATAATTTATTGTTTGACCATATAAAATTGTTTCATTAGTACTTAAGGAATATTCTTTGTGACGTATTAATGAACACCAAGTTCTAAAGGTGGCAGATGGTGGTTAAAATGGAAAATCCATACATACATACATATATTCAAATATGGATGCAAAACTTTTAGGTGCAGAACTACAGATACATAAATTGTGTTTGTAACTAAAAAAATATTTTCATACATATATACAATATTTTGTTATTTCACATCGTTTAAGTTCGTATATATCCATTTTGAAAAATTTTTATATATTTGAATTGTACAATAACAATTATACGAATACATCAATTGGCTTGCTTAATAACATATTACTTTTTTTATACTAAGAAGAAAAGGTTTTCGGTTGCTAGTAAGGTAAAAATGTTGATGCCAATAGATTTTTTTTATTATAAAATGTTCCGTCAAATTATGTGGGACTTCCCGTAATATTTATAACGGTACTTCAGCTTCATTCTTTAGACATTCGCACTCATGTCAGCAGCATAAGGTCAAACTGTTTTATAACAAACAAGTGCAAGCGAGACAAATGCCTACAATAGCAGCGTTGCATTTCGTGACTATATGACACAAAATTCGGATGCTATGTCAAGCGAACTTAGGCACAACGCATTAGTGCAAGCGAGATGCAATGCAATGTGAAATCGCGCGCCACAGTGAATGTCAAACAAAGAAGAAGAAGCTAAAGATGGAGTCGAAAAAATTAATAATGGCGACGGACTACACTGTGGATATTTGTCTATACGTCTTGTTCTTGTAAATACAAGAAAAATTAAGAAAAATGTTTAAATTTCGTGAGCAATCGTTTTAAAAACACGTGCAACTTGTAAACAATTAAAACGTAAACGGCGTGTAAACAATTTGTGCGACATTTTCCACGGATTTAACAAAACGTAAGAAAAATTGCGGCGGCAAAAAACTTCGTAAAAATTTCTTATATGCGAGAGAGAGAGAGAGAGTGAGCGAGATACATTCATACACACACACATATTCATAAAGTATAGTGGAGTAGTGCATAAAATTAAGGTGAAAATAAAGACAAAATAATTGCCAAACGAAAGAAAAATGTTTTAACTTTTAGTGAAAATAAATTGAAAAAGAAATATACGCAATAAAATTGTGTCTATCAAATAGTGGAAAAAAGTATTTAGTAGTGTTGCAGTGTGTACGGTGAAAGAGGTTGATAGCAGAGAGTGTGAGAGAGTGTAATATGCAAGTGTGCGTGCATGTGTGTATGAATGAGAATGTATGTATTGGTGTGAGCGAGCGAACGTAGAAAAATTAAACGAAGCAGCGTAGAACGAGCAAATGTACGCATCGCCCCCCACTCTGTAAAGCGCTCCAACATTCGTGCAACAACAACAATTGCAGCAGCAGTAACAACAACAACAACAACACAAACAGTAGTAAAGTGAAGACGAAGCCACCCTAAATAAAAAGGTGGCAAAAACTGTGCTGAGATTCCAATAAATATTGGCTTCAAATCGAAACATAATTTGCATTGTGTGCAGAAAGAGAGAGCAGAGACACTGTGTGTATGAGATAATAATTGTAATTTTATTTTGTTGTTGCTGTGATCCATTGCGAATGATCGCGCTCAATGCATTTTCTCAACGTCGACGTCTCACAGTGATTGTTTTCTTTTTTATTTTTCCCTGTTTTTTTCTTTATTTTCATTATTTGCTTGCGGCGCATTTAAAAATAAATTTAATTTTACTAAAAAAACACATGTGCAAATATATTTAATTGTATAAAAATTCGCGTATCAATTGCTTGTTTTTAAAAATTGCGATTTTTTTTTTTGATTATTGAAATCTGTAAAAGAAAACAAGTAGCAACTAGCTGCTTTACTCTAACCCATGTCAGTGTTATGAAGCAACAGTGATGCGACAACTAGTGTGTGCGTTCAAATCTTTTACTTGTGTGTGTGCGTATGAAGGAAATCGAAATCGTGCAACTTAATTGCATATTTTGTTGTTGTTGCTTTTGTTACTGTTGCCGCATTAAAATATATGCAACAAACATATGTGCTAATGTATAAAGCTAAAATATTTTTTTTTTAACATTTGAACAAAATGTAATTAAAATGTTTAAATTATATTAATTAAATGCGAATTCAATGTTTATGCGCGCAATTGGCAGGCATGTCTATTGCTGTGTGTATGCATGTGTGTGTGTGTGTGTTTCAAGAAATCGAAATATTGTTGCATTAGTGTGTGTGCGTATATTACTTGATTCTATGGCAAAAAAGAGCATAAAGCAAAAGATGAAGAAGAAGCGGCAGTAGCAGCGCAGCTTCCAAAAGCAACAACAACAAGCACAAAAAAAGATGAAAATGCTCTCGATAATTTTTTGTTTATAAAATAAAATTTTTTTTTTGTACGCAGTTGCTTTTTAGTGCAATAGCAATAACAACAAGAATAACAACAGCAAAGAAATGTTAAAAAAAAAAACAAATTTTGCGAAGTGTAATAAAAACAATTGCATTAAATAAGAAGAAGAGGAAGCATAAGTAGCAGCAACAGTAAACGACAACGAAGATATCGTTTAAAACAAAAAATGCAAGAATAGAACAGAAAGTGCAAAAAAAGAACATAACAAAAATAGCCACTGTCCAGTGACAGGAAGCAAGTGAAAAATATTTGTAATTAGCTTTAAAAAAAATAAATAAAAAAGAAGCGAAAATAATGAATGAAGTAGTATAAAAAGCAAAGGAAAAACTGAAAAACAAATTTAATTGATGTATGTATATTGAGCGGAATACATATAGTATAACGAAAGAGTGAGAGAGGCATATGCAATTCAGTATCGCCGCCGTAGTAGATAAATCAACCTTGAGGCGCGTTTTGTGTGTAAACAAACAAATAGCAACACACCCACGCCCACAAAGTAAGCAGCGTGCGCTTCTGCGTTCTGATTACTACATTTGCCAGCGGCCGGCAGCTTTAACTCCGGCGTAAACAGCGCAACAGCAGCTGCAGTGCGTTGTATGCTGCTACTGGCAATTCTAGGCAACAATTGTAGCCAGCAAAGTGGCAGCGACTATAAAGTCCTTGCCACATGTAGCATTTTGGCAGCAACAACAGCAGCAGCACCAGCAATCTCCATGTATTCCAGGCGGCCAATACCGCAGCAGCAGCAGCAGCATCATCGTGCGCTACAACAACGCAACACAAAACGAGCTACTACAACTACTAATCCATTTTACGTATTGTTCTATAGTCTTGTCGTCGTCGTACAACAGCAACAGCCGCAACAGCAGCAGGTGTGGTGTCAACTGTGGCCTTAAGCATGTAGTGAGTAATCGAACACCGCACTATACAAGTGTTTACATTTAATTAATGAAAAATTCTTTGACAAAAAACCAAATCAAAATAAAACAAAATTAATATACAAATGTTCTCGTCTCGATTACAGGTCTCAATTGAACAAAGCAAAATAGGCATCAAAATTGTGCAAATAAGAAAATATTCAACAATATATACATGTATATATGTACACACAAAATACAAAAATACGACGTTGCAGTTTTAACTCCATCCAGCAAAGTGAACTTGAAACTTTATTTAAAGTGCGGTCGGATGGACGGATGCATTATCCTCCCACACATTTACAATTTCTCACAAATCACAAATTATATACACACACACCAGACCAGACCAGACAACACCACACAAGGCATCAAAGAAAGTTATACAAATGTGCGCGTTTCGCGTCAATAATATAATAAACTCCAAAATAATTGAACAAATTATTAAGCTTACGATATTAGCAACTTAAAGCGCGCGCGCGCTGTTAGGTGCATAAAAATATCTTAAATTTCACTGTATAGACGTGCATTGGATTAACCAAAAATTATCACCAATGAAAAATGTCACAAAGAGGTAAACGCGGTACGCAACATCAACAGCAGCAGCATCATCAGCGCCTTGATGTTGAGCCACAACCGCCACCTACAAAACGACGTAAAGGACGACCGCCGAACGGTGCGGCGGGTGGAGGAGGCGGTGGCGGAGGAGTAGGCAGTGGTGGTGGTGCGGGTGGCAATGTTGGTAGCGGTGTAACCGCTTCTTTATCTATAAGCAATAGTAATGTCGGTAGCATTGATAATGCTATCGTCAACGATAGTAACAATCATAGCGCAAATGCGGCGGGCAGTAGCAGCGTTGGCAGTAAAGAGGATATGTTACCCACGACAAGCTCAAAATCGCAGGGCGCAAAAACATCTTCAGCGGCAGCGTGGCAGGCTCGTTCAGTGGCAGACATTAAAATGTCTAGCATATATAATCGCAGCTCAACGGAGGCACCCGCTGAATTGTACCGGTATGTATTATTTTGCATTTTTGAACAAATTTTATATATTAATATTTGCTTAACTTTTTGCAAAATTTTAGTAAGGATCTCATAAGCGCAATGAAACTGCCCGATTCAGAGCCATTGGCAAATTACGAATATCTTGTTGTTAATGATCAATGGAAACAAGAGTGGGAGAAGGGTGTACAAGTGCCTGTGAATCCAGATTCATTACCGGAACCTTGTGTCTATGTGCTGCCCGAACCTACTGTTTCGCCTGCACCTGACTTCAAACTGTATGTTTTTTTTTCTTTATTTAATTTATTTTTAAAGTTTACATTTAATAACAATTCTTTCTTTTTATTTAAATTTTTTTAGTCCAAAAAATCGCTTCCTGCGCATCACCAAAGACGATTCATACTCACCAGAGTTACATTGTCTAACAAATGTTGTATCAATAGCTGAGAATACTTGTGCCTATGATATTGATCCGATCGATGAAGCGTGGCTGAGGCTTTACAATGCGGATCGATCGCAATGTGGTGCTTTTTCCATTAATGAAACGCAATTTGAGCGCGTTATCGAGGAACTTGAGGTATGTGAACCGTACAACTTTCAAAATAGAAAAAGTTTCATTTATTGTTTTTTTTATAAATCTATTCTCACCCAGGTTCGATGTTGGGAACAAATTCAAGTAATACTAAAGAATGAAGAAGGTCTCGGCATTGAGTTCGATGAGAATGTCATATGCGATGTGTGCCGTTCGCCCGATTCCGAGGAGGCGAATGAAATGGTATTCTGTGATAATTGCAATATATGCGTGCATCAGGCTTGTTATGGTATTACTGCAATTCCATCGGGTATGTATGCAAATTTTAAATTAGTTTTGTATATATAAATTAAAGTATATCTTTTTCTTCACCAACTACATAGGACAATGGCTTTGTCGCACCTGTTCGATGGGTATTAAGCCGGATTGCGTTCTGTGTCCGAATAAAGGTGGCGCAATGAAATCAACCAAATCGGGTAAGCACTGGGCGCATGTTTCGTGCGCACTGTGGATACCCGAAGTGAGTATTGGATGTGTAGATCGCATGGAACCAATAACGAAAATCTCAAGCATTCCACAAAGTCGCTGGGCTCTGATTTGTGTGCTGTGTAGAGAGCGTGTTGGCTCGTGTATACAGTGCTCGGTGAAAACGTGTAAAACGGCATACCATGTAACGTGTGCATTCCAGCATGGTTTGGAGATGCGTGCAATTATTGAGGAGGGCAACGCAGAGGATGGTGTTAAATTGCGTTCCTATTGTCAGAAGCATAGTATGAGCAAGGGAAAAAAAGAATTGGGCGCATATGGTTCAAGCACAAAATCGAACAAACATAATACGGGCGGCAATAAAAACAAAAGCGGTGAGGATGGTCATGCAGCGGGCGGTGGTGGTGGAGCCGGCGGTGAAGACAATAGACGACGAAAGAATCGTAAATCGGATATGACATCCGAGGAACGTAATCTGGCACGAGCACAACGTTTACAGGTGCGTATTATTTAAAATATTTTTGTTTAAGTTAAGTTTTAAATATATTTGTTTGTTTGCTCTGTCCAGGAGGTCGAAGCGGAATTCGATAAGCATGTAAATATCAAAGATGTTAGCTGTCATCTATTTGATGTCGATGATGATGCTATCGAAGCAATCTACAACTATTGGAAGCTGAAGCGCAAATCGCGGCATAATCGGGAATTAATACCGCCCAAATCGGAGGATGTAGAAATGATTGCACGTAAACAGGAACAACAGGATCTCGAGAATCACAAACTGCTTGTGCACTTGAGGCAGGATCTGGAGCGTGTGCGTAATCTATGCTATATGGTCAGTAGACGCGAAAAATTGTCGCGTTCATTGTTCAAGCAACGAGAACAAATCTTCCATAAGCAAATCACAGTGCTGAACGATGAAAAACAGCAGCTAAACAAAATCGGTGAAAGTGCGAATAATGCTCCAGATGTTAATATCGATTTAAAAGCAGTAATCTATGCAAACGATGGACCGACGCTGTATGATCGGTTCTATACATCGAACATAGGCGAAACTGTGCCGGCGCAGTATCAGAATCTAGAATATATTTTAGAACAATTAATAGGCATTAAAGGTGGTAGTGGCAGCAAAAGTAAAGGCAGCACTGGGCGTGGTCGTGCATCGATATCGCCGAATAAGCGAAAATCAGCAGCAGCGGCAACAGCAACAACAACGCCTACGATTAATAGTACTAGTAAAATATCACCAAATAAGAAAGTTAACAATGGTGCAATATCTACAGCAACTACACCTACAACAGCTGCGTCAGTATCGCCAGAGAAGCATGTCAAAAGTGCAACTCGGCGGGATTCAATTGCAGCAACGACGAGTAAGACTCGTGGTTCTCCGCGTACGCCAATGGCTCCTACTGCTGCTGCTGCGACTACTGCGTCCACGATAATGACAACGCCAACTGCAGGGAGGCGTGCCTCAAAAAGTGGTGTCGCAACTGCGTCGGCGGCAGATAAGTCGAAACGTAGTAATGATAACAGTGCGTCCTCCAATTCGTCTAGCGGCAGTTCATCATCGGATGATTCCTCCTCGGAGGATGCATCCGGCACTTCTAACACGGATAGCTCCGGTTCTGGAAGTGAATCGGCCGTTAGTTCCAGCGGTTCAAGTAACTCCAGCCGCAGCGCAGCACAATCACCGCGTAAGTCATCGCCCAACAAGCCGACAACGGACGCGAGAAAGAAGCAAACTTACGCACGTTCCAAGGAAATGCGACAAAAGCAACGTAGGAAAAACGCTGAGGCAACGAGTGGCGTTGGAACAGCTACAACTACAGCGGGAGCGGTAGCAGAATCAAAATCATGTTCCAGCGACGATGATGACGAAGAGGACCAGGAAGCGGGTCTTGAAAAACGACACAACAACAAGTCAGTACCTGGCAAACAACCACAACAACAACCACAATCTAAGTCAAAGCACAATACCAATAGCACCCAGCACCAGCACAGCTCGCCGATTAAAAAGTCAGCTGCAACGGCAACAGCAACAACGCCAACAACGATAACAACCACACCAAGGCGAGGGCGTGATTTCCTTACACAAATGGCAAAAGAACTGCAAAGACAGAAGGGTACTACGAGTCTCTCCAGCGACGAAAGTGAAGAATTGCTGCCACTAAAGACCAGTAGCAGAGCGACAGCGGAGCGTAGTAGTACGCGTATATCCAGCGGTGTGAGTACAGCGGTAACAGCGGCTAGTCGTAAAATGGGCGCACATCAAATATACTCAGATTCCGAAAGTTCGTCATCTGCTGCCGATGAGGAGGAAGAAGAGGAGCGCAATGATAAGGAAGAGGAACGAGCAGCTGAAAGCAATGTAAGCGATTCACAGAACCAACAAATGATACGCACAAAAGCAGCTATGAAAGAATTTACATTGCAACAGCAACAACAGCAAACAGCGATCAAATCATCTTCGTCCAAATCAAAAGAACATGCGGCAAACTCTAAAGATCATGGTGCCACATTCAACAAACAACCAAGTGCCAACAGTAAAGCGTCTTTGAGCGCTAAACGAGATAGAGATTCATCGAATTTATTTGTTGCTGATTTGCTTGTAGTGCCACAGCGACAGGCTGCTAAGAAAGCATCGGAAAATATGCGCTCTACAAACGTGTACAGCGGCACGGCAGTGGGTCCTGTAGTAATAGAAACAGAGCGTCCGGGACGTGAAAGAGACCGTGATGTGTTGGAAACGAAAACAAAACCAAAGGATTCAAGCACAAGCAGTCGAACTGAACAGACGGATAAGTCTGAGAGTAAATCGCGCGCAAAGGAGAAACCAACACCGAAAGCAGCAAGTGAAAGCACAACAACAGCAGCACCAGTGGAACGTGGTAAACGTGGACGACCGCCGAAAATACCTCGCGTCGAAAACAATACCGCCTCCGAACGCAAACAAGAAACTAAAGCGGATGAGGCGAAGAAAGAACATAAGACCTCGAGCACTCCTGCAGCGACAATAGATGTGCCGGAGGCAACAGAAGTTACCGTCAAGTCCGGCGAAAGTAAGGCAATAACGCCAAAGTCAAATGAACTAACAAAGCTGCAGAATTTTGCTGTTTCGTATGTACCCCAACGCCAGGCCGCTAAAAAAGCTGCGGAGCAGTTAAAGAATAGTGGAATAAAACCACCATTAGCGGTAGATGCTACTTTGACGGTTGTTGCGGAGCCGGAGAAGGAACGTAACAGCAGCAGTACGCTGAGTGAAAAGACGGAGAGCAAACCGAAGGCTGTAGAAAATCGCACAAAATCAAGCACTGGAACGCCAGCACGCCGCACGTCCGTGAAAGAAGTTAGTGTATCACCACTGAAAACATCAACAACGACAAGCAGCAGGCGGCGTTCCAAAGAAGACATCACAACACCAACGGTCAGTGCAACGCAAAAGACAACACCGGCAAAATTACGACGACAAGAATCGTCTCGCCTTTCATTAAGTTCGAGCTCGGGCAGTGATAGTAGTTCCTCATCGTCCTCCGGTAGCAGTGGCAGCAGTAGCGATTCTTCCTCTGATTCTGACGATGAAGATGAAGTGGCCAGTGAAGCTGAAGAGAAAGAGAAAGAAAAACGCACATCCACGATGGTAACTGCAACAACAACAACTGCGCCTGCGGCGGCGCCTACTAACAAACGATCGCCGCGAAAATCACTTGACAAACCGCCACCTGCAGCTGCTGCTACAGTGCGTCAGAACTCAACAACAAAATCACCAAAGAGCTCACCGCAAAAGCAATTTAATCGCAATATAAGCCAAACGAGCAGCACAAGTGAAGAATCGGCTACCCCCGGTACTGCCATCATAACACCTACAAAAGCGAAGCAGACGCAGCGACGCAAGTCTTCCATCGATGACAGTAGGCAGGCTAAAACAAAAGTGCAAGAAACTTCTGAAGAAGAGAAACCAAAGCGTACAACGCGTGGTTCTAAATCGCGTCCGCCAACGCCACCACCAGCACCGGTGGCAGCAGCTGTCAACAAAAAAGACGAGAAGACAACTACCGCTCGTAAAGACATATCACCGCAAAGACTTCGCAAGCCAACACAACCGGAGCCCATTGCAATTGATGACGATGATGAGGAAAGTATCAAAGAGACTCTGGATGCAACGGTGGTAAAGGAAATAGCGCAAACGCCTGACTTGGAAGCCGAAATCGCACAGCGCAAGGCCACAAAGACACCGAATAAACAACAAGGCTCGCTTGATAAGTTGCTAAACAAGAAGGAACAGGAAATTAGCCGTAGTAATAGTAGCACTGGTGCCTCTAGTGTCAATATAACTGCTGCTGAAATGACGAGTGATGACGCTGCAGCAGCAGCAGTTTCAACTAGGAAGAGAAAGAAGAAGAACAGTACTACTGTTGAAAAAGAAGCGGAGATTGAAGAAATCGAAGAACGCGAAGAAGAAGAACCAACTGTGCCAAAGCCTTCGACACCTCAAATACTCATTGATACCTCCAAAGAATGCGGTGAAGTACCGATGGACATTGATGAAGAACTGACCACCGCACAAACTCACACCACGCTCTGTGCTTCGGCCGTTAGCAAATTGGCCGAACTATCAGTCGATATTGATGAACGACCGCCTGCGGCACCCGTACCAGCTTCACCGTCTCCGACGCCCTCGAATGATGAACCTTCGTCGAATGCCAGCGGCGATGAAGATGGTGGAAACCGGCATAGCCGTTGGCCAAGACGCAGAAGAAGACGACGTACGCGACGTCTTGGCAGTCCACAAATGGAAGAGGAACATACACATCACACACAACATCTGCTTAATGAAATGGAAATGGCACGCGAACTTGAAGAAGAACGCAAGAACGAGCTGGCAAATGCAAGTAAATACTCAGCATCAGCGTCTTCCTCTTCACCGGCAGTGGCAGTTATACCGCCCGACCCTCCAGAAATAATCGAATTGGATTCCAATTCGAATTCAGCAGAAAGTTTGCGTTCAAAACAACAACAACACCAACAGCAACTTCATCAAACGCTACATCAGCCCAAACTAAATTCAGTAGAGTCATTGATTGCATCGGCTACGGTAACACCACAGTCATCCGTGGATTCACCCGCCTCGACGGCATCACCAGCACAAAAACCACAGTTATTGTCACAACAGCAACTCTTGTCCAGTGCACAAACGCTGCAAATGTCAACACAGCAATTGGATTTAGGTGCACTCAATGCGCAAATGAGCCAATTGGTGGAACAACAAATGCCGAAATCCTGCGATTTAGACTCTACGCATCAGCCTATAGTTGATACGATACTCGAAATGGAAGACTCCAAGCAGAATGCGCTCTACAATGCCAACAACTATGCATCGAATATATCGAGTGTGCTTAATCCGCCAGGTAACCTGGGTCTGTTAAATTCCAGCACGCTTGCAAAGCAAATATCCGAGGAGGACAGCATCGAAGCAACACGAAATCTTGTCGAAAAGCTGCGTAAGACAAAGCAACGTAAGCCGCTTGATGATTGTAAAGATGCAGCCGATCAGTTACCACCGACGCCGGCAATTCCATCAGTGTATCCCTTTCATAATGCCGCCGATCCTGAGGATATTATACATGTACAGAAAGAGCAGCAACAATTGCAACAACAACAGCAGCAGCAACAGGCAAACAGCAGTTGTCTTTTTGGCAGCGGCGGCTTGGATAAATTAAATAACACAACGCCACATATTGCACTCAACGATGCTATGCAGCAGCAGCAACAGACAAATGTTGCAGCATTGGCAGCAGCCATTAAAGATTCACCTATGACGCCCAGCATGAATAGTGGTAGCTATGGCAACAGCTTGACCAACACACCCAATGCAACGCCAACAAATGCAACTCCAAACAGCAACACTAATAGTCACATGGGCAACTTCAATGATCTAGCAGTTGCAGCAGCGGTAAGCGTTGCTGCTGCTGCCGGTCATTTCCTGGATAAACAAAATCAGAGTCTCGTATTGCCCATATCGCCAATGCAACCACAACAGCCAATGGTAAACAATTACAATCAACAACAAGCAACGCGTATACCACCGCAGCTGAGTTGCTTCTTAGAAAAGCAATTGGCTGCCGTCGTTGCAGATAAAAACCTAAACTCGAATCAAAAGAATGCAGTTTCGGATGTATTTAATAAATTGACTGGCGCAACACCCGATTTTGTTGATTTGCATGCAGCAAGCGTAAAGAACAATCTGGACTTTACAAATGCCGCTAGCACGCCTGGTGTTGGTGGCACTGGCGCAGTGAGCAATAAACTGGGTGTAGACTGTGATTATGATGAGAATACGCGTATGCAATCGCCTTATGGTGGCATGCGTGGAGCTCGCATCTGGAATGAGAATGATTTAATTGCTGCACGTCGTTCATCGTCACCAAGTTCTGTATCTGAGTCCAATGATCAGCCACCGACAAGCTTAGATGTTCTACAGCCCCACACACCACAGCAGCAGCCACTTACGCCACAGCAACCGCATACGCCGCAGCAACAACATACGCCACGACAGCAACATACGCCGCAACAACAACATACGCCTCAACAGCAAATGCAAACGCATCTACCCATACAGGCAACAAATGCAAATGCTACGCAAAATTGCAAGAATTTCTATAATCCATTGGATACCTTCGGCATGCAGTCAAGCTTCAATCAGGTAACGCCGCAGCCACCAATGGTTAATGGTATCGATTCGATGTTGTACAACAACAATCAAGGATTTCCAGCGCCTACAACAACAACAACACCGACGCATCGAACCCCAACACATCAGCAAGCACAGCAACAGCAAGCGCCAAATGCAAATCAATATAATGGTGGTGTGAATCTCTATCAGAATGCAACGTTACAACAAATGCCATTTGCACCAAATACACCAACAAATGCTGGCGTTATGTTTCCCAATCAACAGCAACAACCCGATGCAAATACACAGGCTATGTATCCAACAGCGGTGGGCAATGGAGCACAGCAGCAGCCACAATATGGTGGCGCTGCCTTTACGTCGAATAGTACGCATAATCTTGGTATAACACCATCATTGGTGGGCACACCAGCCGTTGCGGCAACATTGCTGCAGCAACATCAGTCACCGCATCAACATGCCATGCAGCAGCAACAGCCAACCAATCAGTTCAATCTAACATCACCGGTAGGTGGTAATCTGCCATATAATACACTCATCAATAGCTGCACGGAGTCATTATTGTCAACGCCACCAGTAGTGACACCAACTCAAACGCCGCAGCAGCAAATGCATGCCGGTGTTACGCCCACAAAGGATTCGCCGACAAAACGAACTTCTGGACGTTATAATCAGCAGCAAGCAGCACAGACTCAACCAACGCCACCACAATTGCGCAACACAACACACAAATCACCACAGATACAACTCAAATCGCCGGGTAAGTCGCCGCGTCAGATGGAATTGCTTAGCAAACAGTTACAAATGCAACAGCAACAACAACAACAACAGTCGCATGCACTTACCGAGTTCACGAATCTGCCTTCGGTCAACGCAGCCAGTGCAGCACAGACAAAGCCACTCAAATACGATCCCTTGACACATACACTTGCAGGCAAGCCACGTCAACGTGCACCACGTGGCACTGGCGCCGGTTCAAGAGGTCGTGGACGCGGACGTGGACGCGGTAGAGGCAATAGCGCTGCAAATGCTATCATTCCATTGCCACCACCGATGGCAGAGTACGGCAGCAATACACATATCGTCAACAATCTTGTCGGTACACCTTTCGAGTTTAACTACGACGAAGAATTGGCTTCAACCGGTGTTGAGAATTTGCAATCGTTGCGTGATCGACGACGCAGTTTTGAACCGGCAACGCATCATCCAACCAGCTATGCCAGTTGTAAGGTACGTGGTGCGCCTACGAGTGCGGCTGCAAACAATTTGAGTGCAGCATCAGCTGCGACGGTGGCAAATAGTGTACAGAAACCACCGACGTCGACGAGTGCAGCGAATCAATCACTGCTGCATAGCATCAACATACAACCGGTGCTGCCCGGACCTGTCGATATGCGCACCTATAATCTTGGCTTCGAACAGCATAGCACTGCATCGCAAGAGGCATACAATAATAATCTGCTTGGAGCTTTCGATTCGGGTACTGCTGATCAGACTCTCTCCGAATTCGATGAAGAGGATGAACGTCAATTCCAATCGGCATTGCGTGCCACAGGTACAACAGCATTGACGTCTAGCAGCAAACAGCAACAGACAGCGGCTGTAACGAATGTTATGCAATCGACGACTTCAACACTGCCAACAGCAGCAGCGGCAACGACGACGACTTTGTCCATGTCATCGAATACTTTGGTTAACAGCAACAGCAACACTTCCAGTAGCATAACGAATAGCGCGCTGCATTCCACCGAAGCAAATCAGTCTGCACCAACATTTGCAGCAGCAGCAGCTGCTGTGGTGGATTCCGATTGTGTTATGCCGCCCGATTTACAAATCTCAATGGATGCCACCTCTGAGGAGGTGTCCATTGACTCGGATACAACGCTGACAACAAAAGCATCGTTATCCGATTCGCGTAATCAGTTCAAATTGAAGATCAAAGAACCAATTGCCTATCCGGATCATTACAGCACTGTTACAAATACTTCACTCTCCAGCACTACGGTAGTGCAATCAAATGCCAGCGGCAGCATAGTGCAGACAACGGTGTCAGCGCAAATGACAGCAACTGTAGTGAGTGCAAATTCCGTCATCAGCGGTGGCGGTGGTGGTAGTAGTAGTGGTGGCATGAATTCACGACGCATGCGTAAGAAGGAGTTGCTTAGTTTGTATGTGGTGCAAAAGGATACGCTGATGAATGATTCGACAAGTGGTCTACCTGTTCCAGCGGAGCTTAGTTTACCACATGGCGGTTTGGATATGATGCGTAAGTCGGATGCCAGTGAATTGGATGATGAGTTGCCTACAGCTGTACCAGCATTAAGCAGCGGCACATCGAAACGTTTCAAGAAGAATTCGACACGTGAGCTGCGTTCACTGGATGCTACGGTTGTCATGGAGCTGAACGATAATGCAGCATTACTGCCTGGTGCTGAAGGACGTAGACGCAGCGCATGCTCTTCATCGGGCAGCAACAATGACAACAATGGCGGCAAGTCAGGTGCAGCATCCAGTGCAGGTAAGCGACGCGGACGCAGTAAGACACTCGAAGGCAATTCTGAAGAAGAACCACCACCACCACCGGTGGCACCAAAGCTCAAAATCAAAATACGTGGTTTACAATTGGATCAAGTGAATGCGACAAATATAAGCGGAGTGGGTGAAAGTGCTGCAAGCAGCTATGAAATGTCACGACGCGCATGTCCGCCAAAGAAACGTTTGACAACAAATTATACGCCACCAACGCTGGAGGATTTGAAACGTGATTCAATGAACTTTCGCAAAATGGTTATGCAGGACTTTGATGAAGATGAAGACAATAAACGCGAATTTGATGGTGCTGCACCGCCGCCGGTCAAGAAGCAAAAGACTTCAAAACCGAAGAAAGACAAAAAGGAAAAGAAGCGCATAAAGGCAGCAGCAGCTGCTGCAGCGGCGGCGGCATTAGCAGCAACTGAAAATAGCAGCGGCATGACAACAACGCTAATCGAGAATACAGTCAATGCATCACCAGGTGAACCCCCAAAATTGATTATACGTTTTGGTAAGCGAAAATTGAATAATGAATCGTCCGCTGGTGAAACGCCAACAAACAATGCAACAACAACAAATGATTCTGTGACAGAACCAGCAGCGCAGCAGCAACAAAAATCGACAACACCGCGACAAGACGAAGCAGCGCCTATACGTTTAAAATTTGCGCGTATTTCTGCGGGTGGTGGTTATGTTATAGGCGGTGATAAACGTAAAAAGTCCAGCTCAACAACGGCTACAGTGGAGCAACAGCAGCAACATACGTTTAGTACGCGCAAAAGCGATTTGGCGCGTGCCTCTGCAACGCCACCAACAACAGCAGGAGCAGCAGCAGCAGCAACAACAGCGCATTACAATAACGAGCTATCCAATTGCATAATCGGCCATAGGCTGCATACGCCACTGGGTGTTGATATACCAACATCAGCAGCTGCGTCACCAGCAGCACAACTTAGTGCTGGCTTTACGCCGCATTCGCAGAATGCAAATGCCTCGCCGGCCATTGCTAAGGATATAAGTACACCATCACCGCCATGTTTGGTTATTGATTCAAGTAAAAGTGCTGATGTGCATGATTCGAATACGGCAACTTCAATGCCGGAAGATGCTATGCTAACGACATCGGGTGCGGCAACAACAACATTAGCTGGTGCATTGCATGCAGCACGTAAAACGCGTAATAATTGTGAGAATAGTAATAATTCATTGGGTTCAGCAAGTGGTGGTGGCGGCGGCGGCGCTTCCGGTTCAAATTCGAATTCTTCCAATAGTAACAACAACAACAACAACAACAGCATGAACACTAGCAACAATAACAACAACAACAGCAATAGCAGCAGCGGCAGCAGTAGCAGCGGCGGCGGCGGCTTACTTCCATTGAAAAAAGACTGTGAAGTTAGATGATAATCATAAATCATTACACCTTTTCTATATCCTGACTCCTGCTTTTTCCTTTCCTAATAATTAACATATTTAAAAATACTCTCTTATTGCATAATATTAACTATATATATATTTTTTTTTTTATTTTTGACTATAACTAAAACTCAGCTGCAATAAAACAACTTTTGTTTATATTTAAGTTTTTAATTTGTTTTCTATAACTTTGTGCTTTTGTTTAAATTTATAATTTTTTTTTGAACGCAAATTTGTTGTATACTGTTCCACTGTAAATTTTTTTTTTTTTAATGAAATTTTTCTTAATTTATATTTATGCAAAATAACAGTTTCGTTATATTTATATATATATATATATATATATATATATATATATATATATATATATATATATATATATATATATATATATATATATATATATATATATATATATATATATATATATATATATATATATATATATATATATATATATATATATATATATATATATATATATATTTTAATTTGTACAGTTAGTTTTTAGATTATTTTAATTTTTTTTTTTTACACTAAACAATTAACCTAAAATTCGCTACCCCTACCCCGCATTCATGCCAGACAAACACACTCAGTGTAAGTTGTATGGAACTCTGTAAGCATGTCTAGTGAATGATTTAAATGTACAAGGATATTATGCCTGATGTGCCTCATAGGTCCAGGCAAAATTGTAAATTATAAATTTATAAATATACTATATAAGATGTATAAGAAATAATTATTTTAAATTAGTAAAAAAAAGGAAAAAAAGAAAAAAAAAAGAAAAAGAGTTAAGCGTAAAAAACAAACCCAAACTGTAAAATACTGTATTAAAGTAAAACTATTATTATTATTATTATTAAAACTAAAATATTATTGCAGGCATGGCGCCTAATTATTATATATAGTATATAAAAAGTATATAGTAAAATATTAATTATATTTAAAGAACAAAAAATAAAAATTAAATAATATTAAATAAAAAAAGTATAAAGCCAATAAACGAATGCTCGCTAAGCCCATACCTCCCATTCATTAAATCCCAGAATCCTACCTAATCATTTACATAATTAAATATATATTTTAACTATATATATTTATATATTTATATATATATATATATATATATATATATATATATATATATATATATATATATATATATATATATATATATATATATATATATATATATATATATATATATATATATATATATATATATATATATATATTGAAAAAACAAAAACTAAATCTAAGCATAAAATGTAAAAGTTGTTAACAACTTGAAAAATAAACAATGAAAGATTAGTAAAAGAGAGAAAACCCATTGTTAAAAATATTAATAATGAAATAAGAACAAGCAAAGTAGTTGTTCGCGCAGTTAATACTAATAAAAAATAATAGTTTTTAGATCTGTAGTCATTATGATATAGTTTTTTATTAGCCAATAGCGCGAAAGCAGCCGTGAAAAAAAATTTTTTTTAAAAATAATTATTAGTATATGCCGGGCGCCCAAATTTAAAAACTAAACTTTTTACACACACACACACCCTACAATTTTCGCCAAGGCATGCCTGTTTGACTGTCTGTGCGTTTTGGGCGTCTGTGCATATTTGTACGTGCATATATTCTCTATATATACATATAAAAATAAACAAACAAAAAAATCATAATACATAATGTGTATTGTAGTATATAAGTCTTCAACAACAGCAACAACAACAACTTAGGGGGCAACTTAGTTCTTTCATACATAGTTTTTTTTTCATTTCTGTCCTTGTAACAAAGCAACAAAAAACAACAACAACAACTAGTAGATATAGTTTTTAAGTGGAAAATATTTAAAACAGAAATCATAAATTAGTCTAATTTTTTGAAATAAAATAAAGAAAACAGTATGCACTTTAGTAATATTTCAATAAATTACAATAATAAAAAAGAAAAATATAAATAATAAAATTGTATATTAGTTAAAAAAAAAGAAGAAAATTGCTTAAACAAATTGATGATGAAATTATTATTAAATATTTAAATTATTATTATAGTGAAACATAAACCGAAATAGCAACAAAACAACAAAAACAAACAAACGTACACTTTTATTCCAAAACACTGATACCGAAATCCAATAGCAACTTAAATTCTAATTGTATAAAAGTAAAAATAGTAAAAAAATATATATTTAAAAAAAAAAGAATAGAAGACAAAGTAAAAAATAGTTGAAGAAAAAAAGCGTTAAACTTTTTTTTTTTGTAAATAAATTGTATGCGTAATTAAAAAAAAGAAGAAAAATGAAAACAAAACAAAAATGGTTTTAATTAATTTAATAAAAAGTAGTATATTATTATAAAAATTAAATTATATATATATATATATATATATATATATATATATATATATATATATATATATATATATATATATATATATATATATATATATATATATATATATATATATATATATATATATATATATATATATATATATATATATGATTATTATTATTATGCATTAATTTTAAACTGTAGTTCATAGCAAAAATTTAAATAAAAAACAAACAGCCTTATTTAAAAAACAAACAAAAAAAAGAAAAACATTCATTA
Organism: Leucophenga montana; assembly: GCA_035044765.1. NCBI lineage: Eukaryota > Metazoa > Arthropoda > Insecta > Diptera > Drosophilidae > Leucophenga > Leucophenga montana. The sequence continues at coordinate 2,095,370 of JAWNNQ010001104.1, read as the reverse complement.
CATAACTAAGTATTATACTAGTTTACAGCGAAAAGTGCGACAAATTTTCACTTACATTTTTTAAGGTTAATTTTGGTGCGCATAACACTTTTTTTTATTTTTTTTTCCATTTGTGCCATTCACCTAGTTATCGGCATGTTTGTGTTTTCCGATTTACGATCGAATTACTGATAATATAGTTAAAAGACGTATTCAATTACACGTTCAACGGTAGCCAATTTGTTTCAATCGAATGCAAAATTACTGAGTTTCCAGCTGATGAAAGCTCAAACACCATCTAATTTTTAATGAATTTCAGTCAATTTGTTTCTATTTTAGTATTTTTTTCCAACAACAAATCATTTTAGCTCTCCATGTTTGAAAAATAACGCAGTTTAGCAGTAAATTGATATACTAGCTTTTCCTGCTGAATGGTATAAACTATCGTTTAAAAAGTGAACTATGGAATATTTCAATCATCAGTTCTTGAAAACAATTACTCAATTGATAAAATTTGCTGAAATTCATTAAAAAAAATTCCATGTAATTTAACTCAGTACTTTTTCATTCGAATTAGGTACCATTGGACGGGTAATTTAATTTGCTATCTAATGGTATATCATTAATATCGATCGGGCTTGTTCACTCTGCACGCTAGCTTAAGTAAAATAGTAAATCGAAAAGCCTTAATATACCGTTATTTAGAAGAATAGCGCAAATCAAAAAAATTTATGTTTTTCATATTTAGCGTTCCCAAATTACTCTAAACAAGAGTAAAAATATACTCTTTCTAAAACTGAAATTTGTAAACTAGTGCTATCTTTATTAATTATTTGATAATTACGTACACTGCATTGTTGCACTAAACAAGTATTATCTTAGTTGTGCTGGATTTCGCACGAAAAGTTTCCGAAATCAACTTTGAACAACATTTTACATTGAAAATTCACATGGGCAGCTCAAAATATCTTCAACCATTAGATACTTATAGCAATTTATAACAGTCTTCTAAAATCGTAAAACTACTTACTTAATACTCGATGTATGCGCTTTAAAAGTACAACTGTTTATAAATAATTGAACTGCTAAGAAAGACCGTCAACATTATTTTCTTAATAGATTAATAGTTTGGATAATAAATTTCAAAGAAGTCCTATTATTTCAGAAAATTATGAATTCTTAGCTATGTCAATTGGCTGCTCTTTCTGTCTGTGAAATAAGCTGAAGCACAAACCGTAGCTGAAGAAAATCTATGAATTAGTAACAAAGTTCTTGACAATTTAGTTTTTTTTTAAGAATGCTGCAATTTTTTATATTACTTGTTTGCGCACAAATATTAGCTTAAACGTACTGCCTAAAAATCTACCTATATCTTGAGTTAAAATAAAAACAACATTTTTTGTTTGCTAACTTAAAAAACTTCATTCAATATGATTGAACCATACATATCTTCCAAAATAACAAAATGCTTGAAGAACAGTGTAACAGAAACTTATAGCCCTTTAAATTATATGTAATTTGATGCACATATACGAGCACATTTATGGCGTATTAGTTAAGATATGCGGCGTATTTTAGGACCATAACTGCAAAAATTTAAAAATTAAAACTTAAGTTATTTTCAGGCATCTGAATTTTAATTTCACTTCAATTTTTACTAAATCTTACTACAATTTGACAGAATTTCAATGAAACATCGAACGATATTCAACTTCGATTTTCTGCAATTTTGCTCGATTTACAGCACTGGTCAGTTTATTTTTTTTCTTTTGGCTGGAAAACATTTTTGTGTTAAACAATTAATCAATGAAATAACAGTTAGAGTTTTTGAAACAGAAATATTAAATAAAAAAGTAAAATCAGTAAAAAAAAACTGTTAAAACAAAATACATAGAACCCGCCCATAGAAAGCAAGAAGCGTTGCTGGACTAGGAGACTAGAATCCTACACCAAAACTAAGTAGGGTACTACACACCAAATACGTCTGTCAATTATGCAATTAGCAAAATTAAGTAAGCTGTATATAGGAATTATTATAGATTATAGAGTATAGCATTAAATAGATGAGTTATTGAAAGAGTGTAGTTCAATTTCGTTTGTTAAAAAATCAAGTGTGTACGTGTGTAAAATGTGAGAAACGCGAAAGAACTCAAGATGATTTCACTACTTTGAAAAGTTTGTAAACGCAAAATCGATGATCCAATTTCCAATTCAATCGTTCCAATTTAAAAAAAAAAAAAAGAAAAACATTGTCAGAAATCATATCATGTAACTATTTTCTAATACACTCAAGCGCTAAACAGACCAAATTTTATGAAGAAGTAGTATTTTGTAAAATAAAGTATAATTAATAGAACCAACTACCCATTATAATAAAATATTAAAATAATATTTGACACATTGTAGAAGTTTAGAATTGGTAGTAGTTTAAATTACTGAACAACCTCTGAAAGATATGCCTGCAAAATAAATTTAAACTATATTGTGTATTTATAAAACTAAACATTTAAATAATTTTTAAGTGTTAAATTGATTTTTCAAAATGAGAAAATATTATTCTTGTTTTTTTTTTATAAATTAATTAATTAATTAATATATTTAATCAAATAAACAAAATAGTAATTAAAATTAGGGAAATCTATATGTAGTGTATATGTATATAGCGGCAAAATAGCGCAAAGTATTGATAACGATTAACTTGTAGAATTGAGAATATGTACTATTTTAAGTCAGAACATAAAATACTTAGTAAAAAAAGGCCTAAAATGAGAATTAATTGTAAAATATTAAAGATACCGAATGTCATTAAGAAATAAGCATTACATTAGAACTTGTAATTATGTAAGATAAGCTAATTATTTATATATTAAAAAAAAAAAAATAAAAAAAAAATATACTTGAACTAGAACCTGTAAAAACTAAGTTGAATTACAAATACAGAACAAATAGAATAAAAAACAAATAATAAAATTACAATATGAAAATTTTTGAATTAAACAGTGTTTGTAAGTGTTAAGCTTTTTATATTATAGTTTTTTTTTTTAATATTCGAAACCTATTGAAACATACTGTTTACAAACTAAGCAACAGTTAGCAGTATCAGTAAGCAGTTACAAACTCTCTGCAAACAGCCGATTTCGAAATTTAGATATACTCGTATAAAATTATTTGAAATTTTGAAGAAAACCACTGGATTTTTGTGTACATTTATAATACTAACAAATACTATCAATTTAATAGAAATGGCTGGGTTTTTTGTCAAACGTATGGCTGCAATAAGCTGATTCAAGCGCCGATATTATCAAACTAGGAATGAAATATAACAAAACAGCAAAATCCTATGGTAATTTTGAGTAGCTACTCCAACTGCAGCAGCAAAAACAATCTGTACAGACTCATTTTTTGTATTGATAACTGCCAGCAGTTGTGTTAACTGCTAACTGTTGCCTAGTCCGAGTACTGTATTACTGTGTATGAGCTGGCAAAAAGATCAATAATGCCCACTTATGTAATACCTTTATAGCGTACTCATTTGAGCCCACAGCTTGAAATTTTAGGCATCCTTACCTTCAGTTATGTTGACGTTTACTCTAAATCAGCGGTGGGCACGAAATTTTGAATCGGCAGCAGTACAACAACATCTACAACAAACAGAGTTTTTGAAGTCATAAATCTAAGCAAAATGAACACTTTTATGATTCTAAGCGTCGCGAAGAAAATCGAGCCTTCGCTGTATTGTTATTGTTTGGTTTATTAAAGTAAACAAAAATTTAACACTGAAAAAAATTATTGAAACCATTTAAATTCAATGACTTAGTAAAAATTGTAACAAATCAAAACCTACTTCGCTTTCTTACTCAGTGTACAAGACGCGGCAAAAGTCATAAATCATAGCAAAATGAACACTTTTATGACGGTCCGAAAATCGTGTGTGGTTGTTGTTTCGTTTTCGGCTGTGCCGAAAGTTGTTGTTGTCTCGTCGAAAATCGCAAGTATGCAAAAGTAACGGTTTGAGCACTCAGAGCAACGGGAGCAAGGGCTTGCCACCGCTGCTCTAAATTGTGTACGCACGATTAGCTAAAAAATCGATGCTGATGTGTGCACACGGTGGTCCAACCAGACTTTATAGTATAAAAGTTTCTACCCTATTTTCTTAGTGCAAGTATTTTACAGGCAAAAGAAGGCGTGTATACGCAGTATATATATGAAGAGAAAACTTGTTTATTTAAACTATGCTATAGTCTAGGCAGTTTAAGTGCATATATGTATGATATACGGCTTACAAGTACGAATGTCGATATATCAAAAAATGTTGAGTTTTGACATTAAATTCAACAGAGAAATATCGATATTCAGTGGTGCAACAAGGGGGTGGCGTTGGGGAGCGGGGTGTTCCGCTTCCGACAAACCCTTGGGCGTTAAAATAACATTAGTTAAAAACATTCACGCTGAACAACAATTTCCATTAAATGAAGCTTAAAATTTAAACATTAATAAATTCAGGCTAATTCGTTCAAAACACGACTTATTGTCATTTCAATTACAAATATGAAAGTTATTGATATATTGTTCTTTTTACAAACCCATTCAACTTTGAAAAATGCGGAAAAGTAGTCGACTAAACCTTTGCTAGGTCACTTTAATTGGCGGATCCAAGAAGGGGATTGGGAGACGTTCAGAAGTTTTTAAGTAAAAAAATTGGTTTTTTCTAGTAGAGTCCCTCCAAGAGTAGTAGACTTATGCCCCCACCACCAAGAGAGCATTCTGGATCTGCCCCTGTTCTAGAAATTGAAAATTGCTGTTGCACCGTGGAATTGTCGAATGTTTGTGGACCTGAATGGCTGTAATACAAATTATTTGTAATTCATAAAAAGAACCAAATAGTGGGCATGGAATGTTTATTCGAGACTTCATCTGCTTCCAACAAAAGTAAGTCAAGATAATGCGTTAAAGTTGGATATGTACGGCCCATTTGAAGATTGTCGGATAGAAAACCATTTTATTACAACCAACATCAACTGGAAATTAGGTATGGTGCCTTTTTTGACGAATGCTTCACATGTTCATTACTGAACGATTTCCCGCCAGTTTAGGGGTAATTGGCGTACAAAACCACTTGCCATATTATGGTTTTTGTAGTTAAAACTTTCTTATTTGTTGGATTGATCACTTAGAAATCCGAATAAAGTATTTACATTGCATGAGCAGATTTTTTGGTTTGTTTTGTTATTTGTGCCTACTGTACTTGACCGATGTTTAAATTATTTCTGAAAAATATATAAACAAAAATATTTATTTACTTTTTTTTCTTTTTTTTTTTGAGAAGATATATGTATGTATATTTGTCTTTATATTTTCACAATTGATAATTTTTTTTTATATATATATGTATGTATACTCAATTTTCTTTTTCAATACTAATAATACTTAATAATTTTGACCACACACATATGTAAATCATACAGATTAACTGCATAGATAAAGTACTAAACTCAGCTCAGATCCTTTTAAGTATATATGTATGTATATATGTGTATACAGGTTTATAATTCAGATTGCACATTACGGTTTACATATATGTTGTAGAATTATTATCGATTCCGTTTACAGGGTGTTATTTTCTATGGATTGAACTCTAGTTTACAATTTTCAAATACATTATTAAAGTTTATTATTGAAATAATTTTACGAAATTCTAAAGCTGTTCTAGACTTATTATTGTGTAAATATTGGCGACTTTTCTGTGCACTACTAAGTATATGGGTTCTACAGTAAATGGGTATTGGATTCGGTTCTTTGTGAAAATTCTTCGCTTTTTTTTAGACGAGAACAATTTTTTTTTAAAAAAATAGTTTGCTATGTTTTTCGTCCATATTCGGTTTAGTGCTTCGACGTACATATTAATTATTTACAATACTAGAACTAAATGCAGGGTTTATAGATAAGAGTGTGTTCCAAAACTGTGTGTGTGTGTGTCTGCTAGGTACTGTGGAGGGCTATAAAATTATAAAACCAAAGGAACTGTCTAATTGGAAATACGCTGTAAAAATTTATATTTTCAAAAGTTTTCTGTTTTGTTTTTTATTGTTGTGTATTTTCAAAAAAGTTTTTAGTTTAAATTTATTTATTAATCTGAAGACCAAAAACTGTTTTAACTATTTTCAAAAAAATTTGTCATTTTTTTGGTTTGTTTGTTTGTTTGTTTTTCGATTAAGCGTAAAGATTGTATGCGAGACAGATAGGCAACAAAGAGTTTTGTTTTCTGGATTTACTCTATATAGATATCCTCGATGGGATAAGCTGTTTCGATGAATTTCTGATAGAAACGTTGAAAAGCGCGACTGTCGATAGAAGTATAAGAAAAAATTTGTTTAGTTTTGGTTTAGTTTTTGAAGAGAACTCTACATTAATAAACATACCCCACAGCTTCGGCTACAGGTCTTGTAGACTCAGAACCTTTGAAGACATGACAGGCAAAACGTTGCACAGTTGGATGCTTGGTTATGAAGCCAATAAAGCGATGATCACGTGGATGAAATGCACAGAAGGAAACATTCTTAAGCGAATAGAAATAGTCGATGCAGGGCTTCTTCTCTTTCTTATTCTATGTTGAAAGCAATAGTTAGTTTATAAGAAAATGTTTAACAACTATTTTGTATAATTACTTACATTTGGTGCCGAGCGATCTACCATGCGCAAACCCTGATCGGAGACCTCAAGTATGCAAACCTGTCCGGTCGGCGAGTTGCCATATTCGCCAACAATTTTACGTACAGCCTGACAAACAACACCGGTGCCCTTGTGCGCCAGTGTCTCCACCGAACCGAGATAGCCAAGTAAATAGCGCTCCTTCTTAACTTGCTGCACTGTCGGATCGAACTCGTTGTAATCGAGATCTACAGCATACGCAGAGGGAAAAATGCCCTGACGTCCACTGCGTAAATTAACACCTTCACACCATAAATCGTCTGCCTCCTTTTGCACATAGATGGCATCACCAATTTCAATTTCAATCTCATCATGATGTCGCGGTATGAATTTGTGCAGACCACGATGTGTTGCCTCGAGCATTTCCAGCTGTCCGAAGGGTACACCGCCAAATGGTTGTGGAAAGGGTGATTGTGAAACTGGGGAAGTAATCTGTGGTGACATGCTCTTGAAATCGTTGGGCGAATGCGCTGTGCTATGTCCGCTATCCACATCGCCAAGACTCTGTAGGCGTTCCGAATCGGGGCTGGAATCCTCGTCGAGCAGATAGCCGCATTTGAGCGTCAGAAATGAGCGTTGATTGTGTCGCTGTGAGGCGACATTCAATTGGTGCTGTGTTGTAGCCATGCTTCCGGTGAACTCATCAGCCAATGTGCTCTGTCCAAATGGTGCCGATGATGCAGCATTGTTACCACCTAAAAGATGCAGAATGGAAGCTGCAACAAGTGCATGAATAATTTAAGTTCAACTACGTTTAATGTGGGACTATTACAAAATAAATAAAAATAATAATAAAAGTAAAAATATAAAGGTTTCGAGGAGCGCTACAGAGATCAGACATGCAACACTACTAATTACATACATTTCTTATTTTTCGGTATTTCGGGTAGTTTTCGTCGACGACGCTGTTGTTGTTGCTGTTGAGTAACAGCAGAATTTGGCGTTAGTAATTGTTGCTGTGTGCCATCAATGGAGCTGCCTCCACCACCAATACCGCTGCCTCCATTTAGACCCAAAAATCCACCAATAGCATCCTGATGATTCAACGGATGATGTCGATGTGAATCGAATGAGTTATTTGTATCCAGTGAACCGTCCGAAGAGAGTGATATGACCTACATACAAAAATCAAAATGAATTTGTGTTACATCAAATAACATTTCCTTTAAAAAACAGATTCCTTTAAAAAAAATAGTAATCAATAACATACTCACCTTTAGTCCATCACCTAACTCATCATCCTCAACCATCTGACGTGCTTCAAGATGCTTCGATTCGGTGATGCCATCTTCTTGATCGGAAACATCACTCTTCGATGAGGGCGAGTCTTCCAGATCATCATTTGGTATAAGCCTAAATAAAATCAAGATTTTAAAATTGTTAAGTGGGCGTTTAAAGTTAATTCATATGTGTGTGTATATGTATATTTATGTCATTGGGAACAATGAAGTATAGCGCATGTTGTGTGGTGGGCGTTAGGCGGATGCTGTTCATTGATTTTTCGCACGATTGCGTCGTAATTACCCAAATATTCACACCTAACACAACATTCACATTTTGCACAGCTAAGTATTAAAAACTTTATAATTTATGTGTACAAATAAATACTTACGAATAGAAAGTATGGGGATTATTTTTCTTTACGCCAGTCGTTGTAAAAGTCTGTATTGCATGACTCTCGAATATGGGCCGATGAAACTCCTCAAATTCGGTATCGGCCATTTTAGACTGGCCTCTAGCCTCACGCCTTTACTACTTTTAAGTATTGATACTTCTTGTTAATAATTACACAAATTCAGCACATTAAAACAAATAAATTGTCTCTCAATTTGCTAAAATGCAAAAAAATCAGCAGTCAACTCACTTTTCTGCTTGTGTGTGAAAATCAATAATTTCCTTGGTTTTTGGGTTCCAGATAAGTGCTGCAGCTTGACTTTTGCCAAGGGTTGCAAAGACATTCAAAGAGAGCTTGTGCGAAAAAAAATACAATGGGGAAATTTTGAGCTGTCATTTCTCGACGCTTTCTCTTGGACATTTTTCTCTCAACAACTTGACAGAACTTGTTTTTGTTTACAACTTGTCAGGACTTTCGGCACGAATTGACAGTTCACGCACATGCGCAGCACATACTGCAAATGCTATTCATTGGGTAGGGGAGGATGGTATGCGAGTATTGCAATGCTGTTGCTCCGCTGGCATGTTTGCACTGAATTATTGTAGTTTGGGGGTTGCATTCTCAGTGACAGCGAGTGCAACATGGTTTTTTTTTATTCTCGAAACGTCATTTTAGAGGGTGGTGACTAGAGTTATTTACGACGACAATTTTCGTTGGTCTATAAGATACTGGAATAGTTATGAATATAAATTAGCTCTTTTTTATTTGCCGCGGAGAGAGATCTCGAGGGAAAATCAGAAAATTCTCTAATGAGATTTGAATTTCTCCTTCTATAAATATATATTAGTCAGATTTTATAAAGTTTTATTCAATGATTCTTTATCTACCTTAAATGATGTATAGGGTGGGATGTGTCTGGTGTTCCATGAGGTCAATTATCAGATCGTTACAATAAGACGATATACGAAATATCAGAAGTTTATTTTAGTTATTATTAGTCTGTTTCTCCATTTTGTATCTTGTGTTTTAACAAACATTATGCTGTTCATCATGATTGTATAGGTTCTGTTCAAAATTATTTTCTGTTATTTGTTCTCCGAAACTTGAATTTGGGCTCTTGATGTTCGCCTCCCTGTTGTTTATTTATTATACAAAATTTAAGTTGCTTCATGTCTTGTTATGGAAGCATATTTTCCTCATTATAGCATATTTTAATTGCATATTTTAATTGCTTTCTTACCAGTTACAAGCGGCATTTTAACTCATTCCAAGGTAGCTTCAAGGCTGCCTGGCTGATTGAGTAAATGGAGATTTCCTACATTGTTAGTACTCATGATTTTAACGAGACTCCTGTTCCCTTTATTGCAACAATTTCCGCTTGAAAAATGCTGCAATGGTCTGGTAAGAGGAAATAAGATTTAATGCCCAGATTTTCTGGGAGTACACCTCCTCCTACTCAGTTGTTCAAATTTGATAAAGTGGTTTAGCATTGTCTATCCGGGTGTTCATCCAGCCTTCCGAACTTATTATGAAGGCAGTGTACCGTTTTTGGAATTCAATAATTGTTCAAATTTAATCTGTTTTGTCTGAAATGTTTTATATATCCTTTAGATAATGATTTAATGTAACGTTGATTTCTTCTGTTGCGTTCGCACATAGAATGCCAAGATTTTAAATTTCAAGTAGTTACTGACTGCAATAAAAAAGTTTTTCATACAAAAAGTTAAAAGTTTTGTATGGCGACTACCCCAAAAAATGAGCGATAATACGAATTGATACATTAGAAGCTACCATATTAATTATAAAATTGATATTGACTGCAACAAAACAGTTTTTCATACAAAAAGTCGAACTTCTGACAGTCCACTGATGTAGGCTTGTAGCTGGACCTGAAACAATTGTCTCCGTCGAATTACAAGTTGATCGATTGAGTTACTAAGGTTCTTCTATTTTACTTGTATGACAGGTTAACGTGCCAAGTGATCCACTCCATTCCAGAATTATAGCTGCCATTGTACCCTTATGCAAAATGTTTCAATGCTCTATCTTTCATAGTTTTTGAAATGTTGCATTAAACTGTGATTTGGCGTAATTTTGAACTCGAATATTTTCTAGGTTTTACTCTTAAAATGTAGCGCCTCACCGAGACAGGCAAAACGCATACACAATACTTCACATTCTGTTGTGGTTTGTCCAGAATCTGTATCTCACAAGTTACTATACATAAAATAAATATATTCATAAATATATCAAAATAATTTGCATGTATTCTTCCCGGGCTCACACAAAAACTTAGGGGTCGAAGAAATGCACCGCTTCTGTGTAAGTATCAATTAAACGAATCAACTTCCGGCATTTGCGAACAAATACATAGAACAGCTGTGCCTATTTGATACGGTGACATTCACCCAATTTCTAACCGATTTCAATGCGAGATAGTAAACCCAAACAAAGACTGATTCAAAGCTGGAGGGTGTAATTAACTTCCGAATATGTTTATACAAAATTCGATTCAATAGTTCTCATTGTATGAGCATTGCATTAGATAGATTGAGACGCTGCGTTGCCAAAGCACAGATAAGCATCATCATAATCATCATTTAATGGTGTAGCAGCAGCTAAATCAATTAGAGCTCGAGCAACATAAACTACAGCAAAGCGTTCAGTTTTCGTATAGATTTAGTTTGAAACGGTTGTCATTTTCTAAATAGAAAAAAGCGCTTTATATGTACGCTCTAGCAGGCGAATCGACCGAATTGACCTATAACATAACACGCTATTAAAGTGTTCCGGTATTCTAAAAAAGATGCCACGCACGACGCTGTTGTTCCTAGCCAGCGTGCTACTCAGTCTGCACTGTGAAGCGCAATTTCCAACCTATACACATGTAACGGATTACTTTGATCAGGAGGACGTGGCACCCGTTCCGCCCTGTAAACAGCATCGACCTGGTGATCCGGATCTTACAACCTACGACATTATATCCTCCTTTCGTTTCGATGAGTTTCATGCACGCAATGAAGGTGTACAGCAGATAATCGGTTCGACTGGATTTCAAACGGCCTATCATCTGGAAGAGTACTCCAATATGACAATCGAATCGACGCAGGCCTTTCCGAAGGGTGTACCCAACGAATTCTCATTCGAGTGCACGTTCCGTGTGCCACAGCAGCAGCCACGCAGCGAATGGTATCTCTTCGAGTTGACCGACTATCGCTACGAATCACAGATGAGCGTTACTATCAATCCAATTTTCAATACAATCGATTTTACGTTGCCGAAATACGATGGTTCCGTACAGACAATCTCATTCGAAGAACGCGAGATCTTTGATCGTTCGTGGCATAAGGTTATGTTTGGCATTACACAAGATGCGGTACGTTTGTGGGTCGACTGTAAGCCGGTGCCCGATTTGACGGGCACCTTTCAAGCGCCGCTCGATGTGCGCGGTCCAATCGATGCCAGCGAAGGCGCATTCTCCATTGCGCGTGATTGTCGCACCAAGAGCACCGTACCGATCGATGTACAATGGATGATCTTCAGCTGCGATGCAGAAAAACCGGCACGCAGCAATTGTCAGGATTTGGCATGGCATGAGCATGGTCCACTACCAGCACCGTTGCGACCCCTACCTCCAGTTGAACTGCGGCGTCCCCAGCCGCCGGTACTGAAGCCATTGCCTCCGATGCCCACATTACCACCGATACACTATGTCAGTTCGACACGGAAACCTGTGGAATTATTTTTCGAGCACACTACCTCAGAACAGCCTTGGTTGATATCCTCCACACCAGCAGCGCTTGTAGGGCAAGAGTTGACCGCATGTCCAGAACAATGCCCGAGAGGTTTACCGGGACCTCCTGGTCCTCCAGGAGCACCAGGATTGATGGTAAGTTATGATGATAATTAAAAAAAGACAAAAAAACGTTGACTTCGGTGGAACCGAAGCTTTGATACTCCTCACACGCCTTCATTCTATTTTTACTTGACAATAATGAAAAAGTTTGTCATACAAAATTCGAAAAGTGGAAGGTGGGTTTGTATGGGGGCTACCCTTAAAAGTGAGCGTGGCATGGTAGTTGTGATATTTTTTCAGCCTAGAAACATGGATAGTCCTTATACCCGAATTCAGATTGATGTTTTAAAAACTGAGAGGCTGGTTTTGATACAGATAGAGGACACAAGGATAGACAGACGGACTTGATCGATTCGTCTCATCGTGCGATAAAGAATATATATATAATTTATGGGGTCTCCGGTGCTTCCTTCAATGCGTTACAAACTCTGTAACAAAATTTTAATACAATTCCCACTATGTGTGAAAACTATAAAAATATATTAATTGTATAATCTCATTTTAGGGTGCTACAGGTCCAGCAGGTACGCCGGGCAAAGTGCAATATGAGCGTTTGACAGTTAAGGGCGAAAGAGGAGAACCTGGACAGCCTGGTCCACCGGGTGCACCAGCTGCACCAGGTTTGTATTTGAAAGAAATGTTAGCTTTTCAAAATAACATTTGATTTCTGTATTAGTTGGTCCACCCGTAAGTGGCGACACAACAACCACTACTACTACCGAGCGTACTGCTGTTAAACCGGAAAATACTCCGGAAGTCTTCAAAGGTCTCGATGAGCATGAAGTGCGCGACATATGTTTGGCAGTAGTGCGTGGTAAGTTTAATTGGTGACCTACAAAATAGTATTTCCAAATAATAAATGTAATTTACGTACAGAATACATTAGCGAATATAGCAGCACTTTGAGTGGACCACCTGGCCCAGCAGGCGTACGCGGACGCACCGGCAATCCGGGTGCACAAGGCATACCAGGTAATATAGTTTTAATGAATTAATTCAACTTAATATAAATTCGCTTATTTTAGGAGAACCTGGTATACGGGGTGCTCCTGGAGAACGTGGCTATCCCGGCTTACCCGGCGTACAAGGTTTACAAGGCGAAACAGGTCCAAGTGGTCCAGAAGGTCAGAAAGGAGATCGTGGCGATGATGGTACACCAGGACGTGATGGTTCAAGGGGTGCTGAAGGACCTCAAGGACCGCCAGGACAACGTGGGCGTGATGGCCAAACCGGAAGACCGGGTGTACGTGGCGAAATTGGTGCACAGGGTGAACAAGGCAAACATGGACCACCAGGTGCACCGGGTGTTTGTCCCGATTGCTCTGCGCAAACGGCACAATACATGTATCCTTTAATGCTAGCTCAGCAGCAGTATAGCAATAAAGGACCACAAGGCTACTACAGCAACAAAGGACCAGATGCTTACTACAATAATAAAGGTCCACAGGATTTGAATAACAAGGGCTAAAATTTATACAAAACTAAAAAAAAGAAAAGAAGAAAATAAGTCACAATAACTTTAGAAAATCTTTAAAATTTCTTTTAAATACACAATTATTCTGAATTTGAACGCGCTTTCATAAATTACAATTTGACTTGCTCCATTGTTACATCCAATTCATTTAAAACATCCCAGTATCGCACTTGAATTAGCACACTTAACTTAATTACACGAAAATCTGCATGAATTGCAAACTTTGGCTCCATCCTGTGCCTCACCAAACTTCTTCATCCTACTTGTATTCATGTTGAACTCATTCATTGCCAGCGAACATTTTCAATGCATTCAATCTAGAATTAATTGACGACGACGAGAACGAGAATGACGCCGTTGATTTCTTGCCTTCTCGCTTCCTTAAAGGCGTAACTGAAAGCAAAAGGATATTTCCGCTTTCGACTTTTATTCAAGCGTCTCTTGTACGTAAAAGTATATATTCAATCCTCTCAAGTGGCTGCATAAATGGTTTTCTTGTTAGACAAATAAACGATTTCTACTCACAGACAATCACTTTAAATGACAGCCAAACCGTGGCGTGGGCTGTTGGCAAAGTATGTTGCCCGAATACGAAGAAGTCTAAAGGATTTGTCGGTCGTTTATTCGTTTGTTCAGTGGGCATATCAGTCAAGTGCTGAATGGTGGCGTTCTGTTCTGTTAGTTCCTTCTCTGAATAGGTTATCCATAAAAGTTTTACCAGTACAGTGTGTGGAGCAAATAATATTACTGATGAGAATCTATTTTAGGCATCTTCACAAATGGAAACTTTAGGAAATCAATTATTCCACATTTAAAGCATTCATTACGATAAATTGTTTTCGATTTATTAGCACAAAGGACTTCTATATACAAGTATATCTTGCTGTAGGTTTTATTTCTGTAAAATTATTTTAAATGATGTTTCAACACGAAAAGTTAACTGAAGCAATACCAAAAATTTGTTATTTTTCGTTTATCTCAGAATCATTTCTGTTGTGTTTGTGATTAGCAATTGATTTATAATCGTTTTCAAGCTGAAATATAAAGGAAAGAAAATCGTCAGAATGAGATTGCAATTCAAAAACGGCTGATGAGGTTTCGTGGCTGGAGTCGAAACACTTTTGTACAGTTTGCCTGATTTGTGTCAGATTTCACACAATTTTTTTTCACACTTCTTTCGTTAGAGTCACCCTCGCATCTATCTAACTTAACTTATACTTTCTTGCTTTGTCTTTGACTGACTTTTATCACACGCGCATATTTTAATAGTAAGTAGCTACTTTCTTTTCATTTCATTGTGATTTTTTTCCAACTCCCTGGTATTGTAGGTGGTTCACATATATTTATCTAGTTCGACTTCTGTATGTGTGTCTGTGGTTCTTTCTACAAAAATCAACAAACTCAAGTAAATAGTTACTCAAATAAAAGCGCCATTTATCTATTATTGACGTGTTTGTAGCGTTTTTACTTAAGAGTTCATTTAAAGGAAAATGTTTGAGATAAAATGGAGAAACAGAAAACGTTTGGAAATAACGAGAAGTATACAGAAATCAATGCATCAAGTGGTTGTAAAATACTGTAGGGAAAGTGTTTTCCTACTGTAAGTAAAGGTCATTTTTAAACCATTAAATAAATCAAAGGACTCAAAGAAGATGCAGAAAATTGTAGACAACAATAAGTTGAGCAGGTACAGAAGAAACTAAAGTCAAAGTGCCTTTGAATTTATAATGAAATGACAGAAGTTTTATAACTTTTTTTAGTGATCTTTAATATTTTCAGTAAAGTTAAAAATTAATCCACAATGAGCCATTGGAGAAACCTATAATATTTGTTTAAAAGAGATCAGCGATCATAAAAAGTGGAATAAAATTGAAAATATGTCTATGGGGAAGTTCTAATGACATGAGAGTTGAGAACTTACAATATAATTTAAAAACTCAAAACTCAAGTTTTAGATGAAAAAAAAAACGAATATAGGGTATACATTTTAGAAATGGAAAATTAATGTTTGAAATATGTTTCTCGGACAGACGAGCATTATAAGGAAAAATTCATAAAGAGAAGTTTGTGGGAATACCGCTGAAAATGGTGACTTCTGAATGAATTCAGAAGTAAATCAATTTAAAACCTGTAGAGAGTATGCTTTAAAAAAGAAGATTTCCGACGGATATGGTTTATAATAAGTAGTTCTAAAGAAACTTCTGAATGAATAACGGTATTGAGAATAATTGTTTTACTTAACTCCGAAAGAAGTGAGATTTAAACAAAATTTGTATAATATAATTTTGGAGCATTATTTAGCATCATACATATTTTTTATACATATAAATGAAGAATCAAGCTTGGCCTGATATGAAGATTAAGTTTCGAAACAGAAAGACGATTGATGGAACATCATAAAATTAAGATAAATGTTTGAAAAGTGTGAATATAAAACAAATAGCCATAAAATAGGCGTGGGATTGACAACATTTCAACTTTATCTGTCTATGTATCAGGGAAGTTTCAAAGTCCATGTTTGAAAATCACAATCTTTTATAATCTTTGAGATTTGTTGTTTCATACTGTCAGACAGGCGGTCGGAGAGATTGACATAGCTACATCGACTTGGCTTTCGATGGTGATCACCCATATAAATACAATATCTAAATATTTAGCTGATAAATTAGTCACATATAGGAAAACTAACATATATTTGAGATACTTAGATAGTTACCTGCTTATTTTTTTATTGGGTTTATTTGAAATGCATCATGTATGATTTTACAACACTAGCGTTTGTTTACTTGCGCAATATACTTAAGCTTTATTAATTGCTTCTGGAAATTTCTTCTAATATAATTCAGATATAATTCGGGAATGAAGAATATTGTTCAAAATGAAGTACATATAAATTATATGGGTTGGTACGCTATATCGCTTTTTGGTCAACATCTAAGACTTTAACATTCCCATTAAAAACTTTAAAAATTATATTAAAGCAGTCTTAAATTCATTGAAAGCGATGCTCTCCCGAATGGTTTACTAAGCGCTGCACGCAACAAATTTATAATTGTTTCGATTCAAAATAAAGCAGCTACCAGCATAAATTTTGTCTAAAAGTCAGGAACAGGCGAACATTTGTTCAAACAAAATAAAAGAGCAGCTTCAAAGCATTTAAGCAACGACAGCAGAAACTATAAACTCCAATTGACAAAGTTAAAGTTTAGAAAGTTTAGTTTATACTTTAGATGACGTCATGCGTAGCCATCATTGTGATTTCGCAATGATTTGGCCAATCAAAGTGAGTCGAGGTGCCTAAGTGAGCGTATCGCCCACAGCAAACTCACACATACACCCGAATTTTAGGAGGGGGAGGAGTTACAGAGATAAAGGAAGCGCTCGTTGAATGAAAGGAGGTGAGCTGAATTGATATGAAATCGAAACACTTGTAGCTTCTTTTATATCCTTGAACAAATTTATCTTGACTATACGCACACTTAATAAATACAATTGAATATGTATGAAAAACTTCCGCACACAGACTCGCATCTATCACTTCTTACATATGTATGTGTGTAAGGATTTTCCACTGCGGCAAAGCTATAAAAGGCGCAACAGTCTCTGCAGGATCTTGCAGTACACCAAGTGAATTCGACGCGTTTGCAACTCGTTTCTCGTGCAGTGAAAATTAAAAGTGCTTTGTTTAACTCAATTGGATATATATTGGGCATATTTTTAAGGATTAAATACAATTGAATTTTGGATTTAAATTTAAATTAAAAAAATGAGCGCTTCTGGCAAAAGTTTACTCGGTTTATGGCTTTATCGCAGCGGCGAACAGGAGTGGGCTGTTAAGCAGGGCAGTCCATTGCATACGCTCAAAAAGGACCATCATCCGAATCTTGTAAGAAACGCTTCATTACCCGTTCGCACGCCAACTATTTCCACATCAACGCATTCAAATGATCTGTTCTCACGTCATCCGCAGGATAATCCTGACGGCAAGAAGATTCCCGGCGTTACGGGTTCCAATCCGAACAATCGTCAGACCTCGCCTGGTGATCGCATTTCGATTATATTTACGCTGAAAAATCAAGTTGGAAATTTGGCACGCGCTTTGCAGGTTTTTCAGGAATTGGGCATTAATGTTTTGCATCTGGAATTGTCGCCATTGGAGAATGCTTCTAATCAGGTAGGTGCTGTGCAAACTTAGCAAGCAATTTTGTAGATTTTTAGTTGTGTTGCAAGAAAAATTAATCGATATGGATACAGATTGATTTGTCCAAAAATTTTGGGAAATATTCTTGAAGACTATAATACTCATAAAACTTGAACTGTGCATTAAGTTCGATAATTCAGCGAATTGGAAGAAGTATTATTTTTTGATAAATTCATATTGTGAAGCTCATTTTTTCATGAAATTTGTAATACAACATTTTTACTTGAAATATTATGCGTTTCGATTATGATCCGATTTCGAGAGAATTTCGATTTTTTTTGAGATACCAATTCTGATAGAATTTCCAGGAAACATTTCGATTGAGATTGAGGAGTAAGTTTATAAAATTTATAATTAAGCTAGCCCAAAACTCAACCTCAGGTTATATGTTAAATTTCGAGAATATTTCTTAAGAATGTTTCTGTAGTCAAATCCACGATTTCGGTCATTTATCACAAAACTTCACGCATTACATTCTTCGTATTCTGTCAAGTGCATTATAAAATATAGTACACAACGCACATTTTCAATATATGGTAGGGAAATCTTAAATCCATGAACTGGATTATCGGGTTGGATGAATTTCTAAAATATGTGTCGATAGTACAGAGAACGTTGGAGACTATATATCTCACCATCCTTCCCGCCGGCTGTCAGAAACAGAAACAGAAACAGAAAAGAAATTTGGGAAATTTCTTTATCTATTTTTAATTAAAATTAAAAAAATAAAAAAAATATACATAAGTAAGAACTCTCACTACATCCCATTACGTAATCTACGCTCCCGTATTGAAGTGTATTTGTATTGCTTTTTTACCATAACGTTGTCGTCAACAAACAACTACTTTTCACACGTAGTGTAAATAGTATTATAATAAGAAGCATCGGTGATCGCAGAAAGTATAAATATTCTTGATTAGCTCGACAAAATGTTCCATCTTCGTCTGTCTATCTGCACAATGGTTCCCAAACGAAAATAGCAAACCAAGATCCAAAAGTTGGTCGATTAATTTTTAAATTTTGTTAAATTTGATGTATTGTATTTCGTACTATCGACATGCAGCGAGCTTAAAACCTCACTTCTAAATTTCGTTTCGATTGAACAATTTTTGAATAAATAAGCATGCTATTTTGGACTCGCCATTTTGTTTTGTCAAAATCTTCAGTATACAAAATTTTGTATTTATTTAATACTTTAGAAAAAAAGTTCGTTATTTTGGATCTGTCATTTGGTTTTTGGAGTTCTCTACAAAAACTTAATAATGAACGACCTCAAAAGGTTTGGATTATTGGTAATTTTTTTTCGATCTGGAATTACCATCGAAGTTTGATGAAAACATTTACAATAGACTCTTATATTTCGTATTAATGGACGGACAGACGGAGATACCACATCGACTCGACTTTCTATGTGAATCATGATTATATATACTTAAAAGCTTCTGCCATGAATCCTTCTGGCTGCTAATTATATTTGCACAATATTAATGTACCCTTGGTCCTTCAGGGCACTTTATACAGTTCATACAGGGGATTAGAGTAGGCGAAACGAGTTTCCAACTGCTACTATTAAAGAACAATTTGTTATACTGTTAAATGTTAAAATCAAATTCGGTTAGTAGTATTTTTCTAGCATTTTATTGATTACTGAAATTATAGGCAGATGTACTTGTGGATGTGGAATGCGATCCGCGACGTTTGGATCAAGTACTCTTAATGCTAAATCGTGAAGTACAATCGGTCAGCTATACCACGGTTAATCAGAATACGCTCTCCAGAGCGCCTTCACTATCAGCATGTTCAAGCTTTGGTAAACATAATCAAATCTAAATAGTTATAATAGCCAGCAAAATACATACAATATTCTATATAGATTTTGGCGATATGGTTTGGTTTCCACGTAAAATTGCCGATCTGGATAAGGCTCAGAATGTGCTGATGTATGGTTCTGATTTGGATGCTGATCATCCTGGCTTCAAGGATCCTGTCTATCGCAAACGACGTGAACAATTTTCAGCCATTGCAAATAATTTTAAGCAGTAAGTATAAAATTAATAGTGTGTATTACGTGCGTATTGTAATTATAATTATTTCGTCAGTGGTAATCCCATACCAAGAGTGCAGTATACGCCGGAGGAGATAAAAACTTGGTATGCTATTCTTCATAGTATTTAAATTGCATTGCGTCTATAAATTTTTGTTTAAGGGGCACCGTTTTTATTGAGTTGCACCGGCTCTATGTGCTGCACGCTGTGCCGGAGTATATGGAAAATTGGCCAGAGCTTGTCAAGTTCTGCGGTTATCGCGAGGACAATTTGCCACAATTGCAGGATGTAAGCACTTATTTGAAGCGTAAAACTGGCTTTCAGCTGCGTCCTGTTGCCGGTTATCTTTCGCCGCGTGATTTTCTCTCCGGTTTGGCTTTTCGTGTATTTCATTGCACACAGTATATAAGGCATTCGTCGGATCCGTTCTATACACCGGAGCCGTAAGTTTCTTGGAAAGTTAAAAATCAAACTTTTAATTTCATTTCAATGCAGCGATTGTTGCCATGAGCTTTTGGGCCACATGCCGCTGTTGGCAAACTCCAGTTTTGCACAGTTCTCCCAGGAAATTGGTTTGGTATGGAAATATGTTTGGTATATTTAATTTAAGTTATTTAATATATTTCCTAAATATTTTATTTCGTGTTTTAAGGCTTCACTTGGCGCTTCGGATGCGGATATTGAAAAGTTAGCTACGGTACATGATGAATTAAGTGCAAAATAAAATTTGTGTTTAATTAATGCTTTGTTTTCCCAACTTAAGCTCTATTTCTTCACGGTTGAATTTGGTTTGTGCAAGCAAGCGGACAACAGCTTTAAGGTCTATGGTGCCGGGTTACTCAGCTCCATTGCTGAACTGCAACATGCCATAACTACTAAGGAGAAGATAAAGAAATTTGATCCGGAAGTAACATGCAAAGAGGAGTGCATTATCACCTCCTATCAGAATGCTTATTACTATACGGATTCATTTGAGGATGCTAAGGAGCAAATGCGGTTTGTATTATTCATAGAATTGAATTTTTGAATATAGAGTTATTTTTTATTGCAATATCTTTTCGATAGCGCCTTTGCCGATAGCATACAGCGTCCGTTCGGTGTACGTTATAATCCTTATACACTCAGCGTTGAGGTGCTCTCCAATGCACAGAAGATCACCGCTGTTGTAAGTAGTTACTATTGTAATTCTTTATAAAACTATTATAAACTTTTCCTATATTCTATATACATAGGTCAGCGAACTAAAGGGTGATCTTAGCATTGTCTGTTCGGCGCTGCGTAAGATCTCTGCAACCGATGAGAACCTGGATGTGAACAGCATTGCTAATATGCTACATACCACTCTAAATATACGCACTGGCGATCGCACGCCACAAAATTCAATCAGCCCGGATAATTCCGATAACTCACCGCATTCTTTTGCTGAGGAGGTTTAAAGTTTATATGTATGGTGTAAACAAATATAATTTTGTTGTAAGCGAAGCTTTAGGCAGAATATGTTTAGATTAATAAAAATGAAATGTACGAATTCAGTGGGACCAAAGCTTAGCTATATAAATTTTCACATTCATACTCCTATTATATCGTATTACTGTAATCAAATTGTACTATTTTAAAATTAAATTATTATCTTTTTGAATTTGTATCGAAAATTAAATAAAGAAACTTCTAAATGTGTGAACGTGTGATTTCTATTTTTGTTCAAATGGATGTGGCACATCGACATTTTTTTCTGGAAAAGTATTCTTCAAAATCTGCTGGGTGAAAGAAACTCTGAAAATATGTTCTAAACATACTTCATAGTAGATGTGGTGAAACAGATGAGATTATGTTTGTTTCAATTTATTCAATATCTACCAGCTTAAGCTACCTACTTTATACCTAGGCATCAACATGATGCTATGCGAAGTTGAGTGGACCATTGATATGTTGGCATAAACATCAAATTAAACATCAATAGAATTAAAAACTATCTGTAAGGGAGGATTTCTTCAATTCAATAAAAAAATTCACCTCATTCTCTGTACCTACACCTACATAGCTTACCCACAAATTCTACGAAAATCTTCAAAAAGTAGTGAATAGCAGGCATAAAATCGTAGAAATACTCTCCGAGATCTTTTTTTGTCCGTTACAACACTTCCACCCTGCTCGAATGCAGAAAAGAACATAACAGATTTTGTATTTATTTCACACCGGAGTCTTATTAATGGTGATGCTTTATTGATGAAATTCAAATAGCTTAATTGCTGTTTTGCCAACGATCAAACTGCAACAATCGTGCTTCTATCACTTGTGAAATGCGTTCATTATACATCCATAAGGATATAAGCAGATTTGTTGTATACAATAAACTGCTGAACCCAAAGAAACTCGACTGCATAGATCAGAAGATAGCGTGCCTATGTTTAGATCTCGATTAACGCCCAAGAACTTCTTATGTAGATGACAGATGAGGAATACCGCTCTATAAGAAACTAAGAGGAAAAGAAAAAGAAACGAAACCCATACTAGAAAACTGGTTTTGAAGTGATTCAGTTTTAAACCGGTTTTAAGCTGAAAGAAGTAAACTCATTGTCCTTGAAGTCATGCTTATTACTTCTGCAAATGCTTATAACTACATATTGTAGATATTTTATTAAAGGATGTTCCAACAAGAGATGCACATGCTCTTATTGTCATTTTTAAGAGCAATCATTCTTTCAGAATTCTCCAAATATCTAGCTTTGCAAAAATTGTGAATATATCTGACAAACAAATTTGCAAGATTTCAGTTCAATCGAATAATTGCTAGGATTCCAAGCTTCATTTACTCATTGTAAACCTAAATTATTTATATTACGCTCTTGTTAAAACATCCTTTCAAACTAAAACTTAGTTATTTGAAATATTTCTCATTTTTAAAACATTATTCATATCAAAATCGTAACTATTATTAAATTAATTTAATTTTATTTTATCGTAATTTTTGAACTTGTGAGAAAATTTTTAAATGTTTCAAAACTCAGCAGAGTTATTTTTTTTTTCACTTTCACTTATTGCTATTGCACTTATTCTATTACTTATAGATAATATCACAGTCTCTATTCAAGAATAGTTTCTTACTAATATAATTGGATGACAAGACAAGAAAATAGTTGGGTATCGTCCACATATTGAAACCTCTGAGCATAGTTTGCAGAAATTCACGCCAGTTTTTCACAATTAGAAAAACATCGTACTTTCCCAACCAGCTTCTTTTTCTAGAGGCGGTGCGTCGATTCTCAGCATTTTGACGTTGCACCTTTTTTGGTGTGTCGATTTCCGGTTTCACCTCGACGCGTGGTGCAATCTGTATGCGATCGACAGTATCGCAGATTTCCTCATTACTCATTAGTATACCGGCAACGATGTACATGAGTTTGAAGACCCTGTATGCATTAAACAAAGGAAAATTGTATGTTAGTTCAAGTAGAGTATCAATTTATGCTTAAAAACACAAACACACACACCTCACGGTACGTGACATCATTTCCAGAAGATGGCGATTCGCAGCGTTGTACTAAGTATGTTAAAAACAATTTTTTTGTTTTTGTTTTTCGATAATTTATGTCTTTTTCATATACACTTATCAGTCAGTCACTTTTTGATTTTTTACTTGTTTTTTTTAAACTCAAATTTTTTGCCAGATTAGATTGGTATTTCTAAGCCAGATTTAAACTTTGAATATATAATTTGTATCCAAGTCCCGACGAGCCTTAACGGCTCGCGTGATTAATCTTTGATTTGTTCGGAAATGTTTTTAGTTTATTCAAATAAGTCTGCCCGATTTGTGATTGGTATATTTTTTTTCTTTTCTTTTTTTTTGAATGCACAGTTGCTGTTGATTTTAACCTTGAATTTTGATTTTCAATCTCAGAATTTGTTCGTTCTGAATGTTTTCGGTCTGTACTCGAGCGTATTTGAGAAGCAACTGAAATCTCACAGCACAACATGCTTCTATTGCCTTATAGCTAAGTCGGGGTGTTTCCCTCTCTCTATCTCGCTCACTCTCCGCTAAACCTTATCGATCTACGCGCTCTCGTCGAAAGTCAGTTGCTGATAATTATTTACTTTAGGTCAGGTATGCCAACATGCAAGCGCAATAGAAGTACAATGAACGAAATAATTATGAGAGACACATATAAAATTAAAAAAAAAATTATATATTATTATATTTTATGTATTAAGGGTTCCGTACCATTATCTATAAAAAAAATCATATCTGTTGTGTATGGGAGCCCCACTTAAATATTTGTTTTATTTTATTTTATATTATTTTAATTTAATTATTTATTTTTAAAGTGAATATATAACTAAATATTCTGTGAATATTTCAAACGGCTACCTGTTGCCGTTATCAATATCGAGCAAAAACGAGCAAAAAAATCACGTTTGTTGTATGGGAGCCCCCTTAAATATTTATTTTATTCTGTTTTTTAGTATTACATACATCATCTGTGAACATTTCAACTGTCTAACTATCACGGTTCATCAGATACAGCCTGGTGACTGGCGTACGGAGAGTGGAGTATTAGTAATAGTGTCTTTTTACGGAACCCTAAAAACGTTATAATAACTGTCGATATTTTATGATCTCCTTCTTTCTAGAGCGCAACAAATTAATCCAAGTAATTGGGATTGAACTTTTAAGGGTTCTGAAGTTTTGGATATTAATAATGAGTGTGCTAGTTGTTGTAACCTCCATCTTCACTTCTCAAAGGCAATGCTCCATTCAATAAAAGTTAGATCCAACAAGGCTGAAGTATTCTAGTTTAATGTATAATGTAGTGTAATGCTATCCGGCATGCCACAATGTAAAAATCGATAAAAAATCTATTTATAAAAGCTATGCATTCTTGTATCGTTCCGAATGATCCACTGGAGGATATGTAGGTTTTTCTATTTCTCTTACGGTATAGTTCTTGTCGTAAATATACAAGTACATTTGCGTATATATAACTTTCTCCCGGTATTGATGATACTAGCTACGTATATGTACATATGTTAATGCGCGGATATTATAGAACAAATACCCATAATTTTATAGTTTTAAGACAAACTGTTCTTTGACACTCGTAAAATATATTGATTTTTATATATTCATAATTTGTCAATTATGACAAGTGTATATATTATTTTATCAAAGTAACGCGGACATCAGTTGATCATATAGAAGAATTGGTAAAAGAATATTCTTCATCGATCTAAAAAATGTATAGTAACTATAAAAAACTTATAATGAACCGATATTATAATTGAAAAAATTTGTTTTTGAATGGTAATTTTTAAAATCGAATTTTTATTTTTTTATTCTTTCTATTAGATAATTTTTTGATTAGATATTATATTACTTTTAACACTTCTTTAGATACTGTTCTTAAAAATGCTATTTGTTCACTATTATTTTCGTAATTATCACCCGAAAACTGCACAATTATACAAAGTTTGTATGCTCTGCACTCAAAGGGACAAGGTTAAAATAAGTTCGTGGGAATGTATGTAAAACGAAAAAGGAGGCGTGTTAGACTCCATAAAATATATATTCTGTATCAATATTGGAAGCTCAGTCGATATAGCTATGTTCATTCAAAAGTAAAACCACCATATCTCAAAGTTTAGAAGAGCTGACGATACCAAACTTGGACATTTAGAATCTATTTGTCCATACCTAATTCATTTTAAAATTAAGAATAATTTTAGAAATTTTTTTTTGTTTTGTTTAAAAAAGAAATATTAAAATCATTAAACCTACATAAGTAAGACTGTGAGATAACTTGAAGTTTAAATGTTTCTATTGCTTTTATTTCTATTGTCTTTATTTCTTGTGTTTCTCTTTCCGAAATTGAAATGTAAAATTGTATTTACAACGAAATTTTAAAATAAGTGATTTTTCAATTATTTTAAATTAGTCTCCCAATTTTGCTATACGTGGACGATATATTTATTTCCAGCAGTGTTTTTACACATACAGTATTTCTATTCAATACATTAAATTCGATGTATCGTAGAATGAAATGTATTCGTAAAAGATTCAATCTACAGATTTTGGTGGTGTTGGTGTACAGAAAAAGACCTTTAATGCATTTATGTGTATGTATTGGTTTTTTTCATATTTTATTTTCTCAGCATTTTCGTACATTGCGAGTGGTGGCGGTGGTGTGGCACGATAAGAACAGGTTTCGGTGGTGTTCAGTCTAATATCTATGATTTTCAAGAGCAACGCTAAGGCTAACCCATATAATCTAAGTGAAACTAACCCCTGACTTTACACATTGACACATTCTATATATACGAAAGAGCACTTATTTAAAGTGCATCTACGCACGCATTTTTGTTGTTGTTGTTTTCATTGCATGAGATACATTTGGAATCAGAGTTCAGTTTAAAATCAATGCTGGTAATAGAAAACTAAATTATTATGTTATCCTAAAGAGTTCTTACTCTATTTTGCACTTTTCACTTTGAAATCATGCTCCGAACACTCTCTAGACCTCGTCTAGAATCACCATATTAGTGATAAGGTACAATTTAATATTTCTTATCGATTGTGCTTATAATTTCCTACGGGCCGTAAACACTCTCATTAATTTTTTTTTTTGCAACTTTTTTTCTGTATTACGGCGTTAAAATATTCTTTTGAATCGCTTAGAAACTACGTAACATATTTCATTGGACTTTGTGCGATTTGGCCGAATATAAAAAAAATGAGCTGTCGTTATTTCTGAAAATATTTAAGTAGTCAGGCAGATTAAAACAGACGATTAGGTTTTGAATGAGTGCAACACGAGTGTTTTTTTATTTTATAATAGTATGACCATCGAATGATCCGCGATTTTGTCCGCATATAGTTCCATCGCCATTGTCAATTAATATTAAAATTGTCGAACGAAATTTCTTGAAATTTATACATGCATTGTAGTATTAATAGATTAATGTAGCAACATGTTACTGATGAAACTCTCGCTTTCCCAAACTCGTGTATTAATCACAGGGCAATCGTGCTTCCTTTAAAGTAATTCGGTGAAAAACTTTCTTGAGTATATACCAAAATTATTGTAATAAGAGTCACTTCGTAATAAGAGTCACTTTCTTTCATAAAAGAATTATACTTTCCAAAGCATTCGTAGCGGTTTTAGGTGTTCGTAGTTGATTCAGTCAGGACAAGTCTTCTTATGTACGTACATACATATGCAATGTAGATGAATTAACGCTGTTGCTTATGTAGGAGTATGTGTAAATTGATGTTGATAAAAAGTTTAATGAACACCAAAATGGAAAGGTTAATGTGTGTTTATTAGTCTGGGGCGTACATATTAATAGGCCATGAAATGAAAAAAGCTAGACATTTTAGATCGACTAATATTTTGTAGATCTTGAAAGCGAATATGATGCAATTTGTCTAGTTGTACAATTATAAAGAAATATTGGTAACATTTTTAAATGCTGGAAACTCAGATCATAATTATTGATGAAGTTTCAGTTGTGCATCTTCGTAAAATGGTTCTATGATTTTTGAAGAAGTTTCTAAAGGAATTAAACTCAATGAAGCCGAAAATGCTATATTTATACTTATATTTACCTTTGTATTTTATAATCTATTTATCAATAAGAAAGTTTATAAAATATTTAAGATGGATAATTATTGTATTTATATAAATGTAAATTAAGTTTTGAATTAGGTAAATCGGGACATCCGCCAGCGAATATCGCAGTAAAATACAATTATTCCGAACAATGCACACATGACCCGAAACAGTCGCAAGTGGTCATCGTTTGCTTAAGTGGTTATCAGTCTATATTTATCGGTTAAAAATGTTCTATCGAGGACTTCTTTATCGCAAAACAAAGTGTTACTGGTGGTATCGAAAAATCGGTAAATGCAGTAAACAAGTAATTCATAAAAATAAAAAAATAAAAATATACAAAAAAAAAAAAACACAACTGCTAAAAAAGATGAAAATAATCAAAACAGCCTAAAAATATGCTAGTATTTTATTTTTTCTGCATAAATTTTGTAGCATACGCTCATAGAATCCTCTTTAAAGCATTTTGTTTAAGAGCATTTCTGTTTTTCTGTTCCGATTTGCAGACGCCATATATAAATATTATATCCTATAACACTTTATATCCTATAATATTTTATATTAAAATCCAACAAGCCGTTTAGGCTACAGTGCATCCTAAAGCAATAGGCAATACCGGCTGATTTAAATTGATCCGGATCGGTGGATTTAAACCGAACCGGTAAACCGGATCGGTAATTTTCTTCTTAAGTTGGCTGTCAATGTCATTAATATGTATGCTAAGTTTGAGCGGGATGCGATAATTAGTATATGTTTGACAGCTGCTTGTTTACAACGCGAAAAGAGTTTGTGGCGATTTTTAGCTTGAAAAAAAAAAATTTAACAACCAGTTTGCTTGAAAATTTGTGTTTCCAATAGAATAACGGCAACGGAATCATTGAAAATGTTGCAAAAGTGTTATGAGGACTCAAGAACGCGTGTATTTGAGTGGCGTAAAGCATTCAGTGAGGGTCGTGAAATCGTAGAAAACTTGCCTCGTCCATCCACCTCTGTTAACGACAAAAACATCGAAAAAGTGATGGAAATTCTGTTCGAAAATCGACGTGTTGGCATTAGAAAGATAGCAGAGACACTCAACATCTCTTATGGATCGACTCAACACATTTTGGTTGATGTTTTGGATATGAAACGCGTCGCCGCCAGACTCGACCCAAAAGACCTGAATTTTTTGCATAAGCAACATGATTGTGACGGAGTTTTTGGCCAAACATGAAACAAAATTCATCGCACAACTACCGTTTTCACCAGATTTGGCACCCTGTGACTTTTTTCTGTTTCCAGATGACGCCGGGTATTTCGCACTTGGCGGGAGAATGGATTGACAAACGAAACGTGTTGTCGCATCGACAGTTCTCAACGTACTGACCTCGAACCGGTCTCGTTGCAAAGGGGAGAAGTCAGGCTACACTGCCGTGGTTAAGCTGAAAAGTTTAAGCTGAAAAGTGCTTTCAAAATGCAATTGTAGTTTTTAAACAAGTTTGTTTCTGACAAGTAGCATCTATCATTAGACTACGTTCATGTTCTGCATCATTAAGTTTGTATTTGACAGTGAAATTAAATATTAAAGACAGACAGACGGGCAGAAAGCAGATTGGTGCCTGAAATTGAGCACAAATGCAATCATGTGACAACTTCGTCGCAGTGCTTGGTGGACGAGTTTTTTAATAACTGTTGACGAAACATGGATCCATCCAAAACACCCAGATATCAAGCAGCAGCTGAAATAATAAGTATTTATGGGGAGCCAGCGCGGAAAACTTCTGATATTTGGTCTCCTGCCTGCCGTTCATGTCTGCTTTTAATGGCTGTCAAATACAAACTTCATGCTGCAGATTGCTCAAAATTTGACAGTAGTTCAATGATATATTCTACTTGCCAACAACAAACTACCAAATTCTAAACTATCGATATGATAAAGTTAGGAAAATTGATAAAGTTAGGAAAATTGTTCCTGAACCATTTCTGTGTGTGACATACATATGAATCTGGTTGTAATAATGAAATACAGCAAAAAAATTAAAGATGTTTTGCAACTGGCACAGAAACCAGCCCAAACCGTAACGATTAAATAATGTTGACGATGTTTAACAATGGATGACGATCCGGTAGGCTCTATTGACTAAATTCGTGTCTCATCTAACAACTATTTTCTTCAAGCTGAAACCTGCGGTCCTTTATGTGAGAAGCCGGCATTTTTTCGATTTTATCATGAAGAACGTCATCGACAATGATTGTCTGTCGAATTTCAGACATCGTTGTCAGTTATGTTTTATGCTTGAAAACAGAATATAAATAAGTCGTAACTAATTGGTTGAACATGTTCAAATTCCTCTAATAAAACCTCCTATACAAACACTTTGAATATTTGTTGTACAATATTTTCGAACACAATCTAGCAATAAATTTCAAAATTAACATTTTAAAGCTCCATAGAACAATTCAGTTCCCACATTGTATATATGTACATGTAGGTACCGGTTGAAGTACAAGTAAGTAAGAGCAGTGCTACAACATCTGTTAAAACAAATTTAATAGTACTAATAATGAAGTGCAACAACAATTGTAATTATATAGCTACATACAGAAATAACAACAAGAACAACAACAACCACAACAACATTTATATTAGACAAGCCAAAGGCGAACTTGTTGAAGGCATACTTCAAGATACACTCGGACATGGACGAACGGACACACTCATCTACAGCAATGAAAAGCTTTTCACACCCAAAGAGTCAAAATTCAAAATTCAGTTTTTAACTTGAAGATGAAGCATGATGAACTCAATTTAAATGGACGGCAAAAACACAAACCCCAGCATACACAGGACACTACTCACAGAATGCAAAATCTTACAGTTGAGGCTAAAGTATTTCGAATGCCAACTCCCCTAAATCTCTTGCATAGCAAACGTATAAGGGTTGGCAATGAGCTGGAGTGACTGACTCCTGTTGTCGTGGCTTAATTTGAGAAAATAGTGGAAGGAGTCTCGAGTACGATGAAGATGTTAATAAAGAGCAGTCAGTGGCAGCGAATGAATAGAAATGGTAAGGACGAATGTTGGACTCAGTCAAATGACCTTGACATAGAATTGCGGTAGACCAAAAGAAACATTAAGGACATGGAGTGTGATGACAACAACAACTACTGCTATACAAAGTCCAAGGGGCGCCACCAATGTCCTTCATGAAAAATGGCAAGCAGACTAAGGCGAGACGATTCGAGTTGAATTGGGCTGAGCTGAGCTGAGTCAAGTCTTCGGGTGTGCCAAGGAAGCTGCAAAAGTCACTTCTCTGGTTAATTGTGTGCACACAAATTGTTGTCAGACAACTGCCAGACGTCGTAGCTGTGCAGGTCCTTGTAATAATGTATGGACAAGTCTGTGGTCGCTCCACTATGTCTGTATGAATGTCTGTCTGTCTGTCGAAGAAGTTCGAGCAGCTGCAGGAGCAGAGAGCGCTTGGCTACTTTCATTTGAAGCTGTGCGCTATGCCAAAGGATTTCAATGGTAAATGCATGCGACTGTTGCTTGATGTAGCTCCTTCATTGTCGACATCGTCGTCGCCTTACTTGTTGCAACATAATGTGTAGTAAATGTGTTCGTCTGTTATATCAGTACGGAGGGTCGTTGTCGTCGTCGTCGTAGTCGTTTGTTCGTCCTTTCATTCATTCATTCATGCATTTGACTTCTTCAACACATTCTGAGAACGTGTGTGAGATTTTCGACTTCTTGCAGTCTATATTTAGGAATATTTATTGCATGCAGCAGCAACAGCAGCAGCAGTTCGTCCTTTACTGCATTTGAACTAAATGCCCTCAAACACTTGCGCCTTTGCTCCTTTGGTTTACCCTCGGTGCACTTAAGTGCTCCCTCAGCGCATGAAGATGTGTAGTCATCGTCATCGTTCTTCTTCAACTCATTGCATGCTTATTCTGTGTTAATCCTTTTTATCCTTTAAGCACTTCCATGCATGTGTTTATTGCTAAAGATTTGTTAAGTGTTTCCTCACAAGCGTGTAAACGCTATGGGTCTACATTCATACAACAGCTTTGCAACTTTTCGGTTTCGGTTTTCATGTTGAGGGTTTTGGGTCTTTTAGGTTGAGTTTTGTTCTTTAACTGCAGCACGTTGTATGCTTATTGAGATAGTCGTTGCTTTTGTGTTTTTGTGTCGATTACTTTTGTTTTTAGATTCTAGAACCTGTTGCGTGGGAAAATTCTATAAATGTTTTTAGGGTTGTACATAATTGAAAGTTTTACTTGGCTTGTACTATGTATGTATTTTTATGAAGAAGGGCTGTGTAAATTTGGCATTGTTTGGTTTGTTGTTGATTATGTGGTTTAATATGTGTGTGTAATATATCATTAAATGATATTTGTTGCGGCTTTGAGCTGCGTGAATGCGATATTGCACTTCTAATCCAGTTAATTTTTCAGTTAATTTTTCATTGAATGTTTTCAGATGATCTTAAAAGTGCTGAGCTTAGTTGAAAGTCTTCACAAACAGTAACAAGCTACAGCAAATTCCACAAGAATGTGGCAGAATAGTTTGGGTTTCATCTCGTATGTATTGCAGGACACAATCACTTTCAATCCAAACAAATATCAGGAGGATCAGGAATTTTATTTTATTTTTCATGCTTATAAAAAGTAAAATAAAATTCGGAAGTCGAGGTCACCAAACTACTATTTGTGCGGAGGTATTTATAGCTCATATACTTGTACATAGGTTTGAGGTTTGATACAGCTACTTTGCAATACGAGGGTGACGGATAAGTATTGGGCTTTGGTAAAAAACAAAACTTTAAATAGATTTGCTAAATAATTGTTAACATAGTGCTACATATTTAATTCGATACACTTCAAGCGATTCAAATCTATTCCTACTGAGCTGAATTTTCAAATACAAGTATGTCAGCAAATCCTGAGAAAAAACAATTCTTATTATCAATCATAGATACAGATATGTAGTTTTTGCTGTTGGAAAAGCAAACTACTGTCAAATGAGTCTACTATTTCTGAACAATATTCTCCAGTGGTCGTTTCAGTAATTTTAAGTTAATCAAAAAACCAACACTGTACTTAATTGTATCTCACTCTCATATGGAGAAGAAAGAAACTCTATTGAAATATGGAATTCAGGTTAAACTTGTTGTCATATCAAGCTATTTTTATTACATATTATATTAGCTGATTTAACTTCATGTACTTAATTATGAAGGCTTGGTTTCAGCCATTTCTTCCTAATCTAAACCTACCTATTCATAAGCTTTCCACATAATTTTTCTACATTAGTGCATGTATTGTGAAATTACCGACCATCAGTTGAGAGTACTAGTCTTCTGCCTATCCACTGGCCACACGTTTGACTGTCGAATTTAACACGGCGATGTCGCAGAGAGAAACTCAACCGTGCGACGTTGCATTATTTTTCGTCAGCCACTCAAAAATTCGTAAGGACTAGTTGCTTCATTAAAGACAGCGACAAGCGAAGTGACTAGTTTCTAGAGGCAGTGAATATACCGTTGGCTATAACATTGAACATTTTTCTACTTATATCATGCTTCTCGGAAAAGCGCTTTGTGTATTATATTTATTTATCAAAAAAACATGTTATTTGTTATCATTTTTTGGAAATACGGCTATTTTTCGTTTTATTTACTTATGAACTACACCAATGGCTAGTAACACCGTTATTTCAAAAATTGCCATTCTTGGGGATTTTGCATGTTCTTCGACTTTAATTACAAATTACTTTAATAAAAAATAAAATTTGCAAATCTTTAAAACCATAAGAAAGAACTACAGTTTTGAAACCTATTAGTTTGAAGTAGCAAAATTTCCAAAGCGTTTTATAGTACCAACAAATTGAATACACAATTTGGTGAGATAAAAAAGAAAACTTAGAAATTGTCTATGGGAAATTATTCCAAAAAAATTTTTTTTTTTAAGTTCACAAATTGGCGAAAAAAATTGAAATTGAAAATAGTGGAAATGCATAAAGCAAGGAATGGAGTCTAGAGACAGAATATATACAAGTACGTACATAGGTACATGCCATATAAGGAAGAGTTGGAGCATGTATGACGTTGTAGTCGAAGTTGAAGAAGGTGCTAGCTACTACCTACCAAACATGGACATGATATATGATTGAGCAGCGCAACAAAACTACAATAACAACAGCAACAATAATAGAGCAAAGCTACTGAAGCCAGCAACAAATAAATGAGTATGCACAGACATAGTCAGGAAATAATTCTGACCACACGACTAGAACGATGACGACGACGTTGCTGACGATGCTTCACAAAGTACAAATATTGAAATGGGCCAACACCACAACGACGTCATAAGGACAAAGAAGTAACAACGGGATCTGAAGTTATGGTGACTGTGTATGGTGGCGATGCATTGGAAACAGAAAGTAGTAGTGTAGCTTGGCTTGCACATATTCGTAACATACGAACGAAACAAATGACGACAAAGCCAAAGGAACCCTAAACATTTCAAACGCCTGGCGAAGGACGCGCGAAATACCTAGCGGTGGTAGTTGGACAGCAGGCTGTACTCGATTGAATTGAACTGAAGCGCAGCGATGTACGTTGAATGCATGGAGGTGGAGATGGAGAACTTGCTGGTCAGAGGTTGACAGCATCGCATATAGCAGAAATGCTTCGCGAGGTGTTGCTACGCGTTGCTCTTATGCGACAACGTATTCGAACTGGCAGCAACAGTAGGACTTGGAACCGGCGTACGTGGTCAACGTCAACGTCGTCGTCATCGTCATCGCCATCGCCATCGCCATCGCCATCGCCAACGTAGTACTTGTTCTAATACGCGCAGGACTAAAATTTTTTAAGTGTAGTTTGAGGCGCTGTCGTTGTTGTTTGGTTTTAATGGTTACAGACAACGAGCAACGGCAAGAGGTGAGGCATTGAGGCATACACATACGTGGTGTACACATTTCCGACATTCAGACAATAAGATATAGAATACGCAGCATGTGGAGCAATGGAGATGCAGAAGCAGTTTCGCGAGTGCTCGTTGCAGATTGCAAAAATAACCAACAAATAAATGCATATTTGTTTGAGAGAAGCTTTGTTCCGCCAGCAGGCAACACCTACTCATACGTCGACTCCAATAAAAACTCCAATCCATGGGTTATATAGAATTTGGAAATTTGCTTTATTTCTTTAATTCATTTCTTGATTTTATTTTACAAAAACCAGCAACAGACGCGCAAATTTTGCGCTCCTTTTTTGTAAAAAAGTTTCCTGTTTTATTTTTCTAGCAATTTTATTATAACATGCACATAGATCGAATGCAAATGATGCCGAATGCGGTAAGTGGCAGTTCCACTGGTTATGTGGAGGGGCGATGCTTTTGGCATTGAAAACGTTCTAAGACTGCGGGAAAAATAGAAAAGCTGAAAATTGCAGACAGTCTTGGTGTGAGCTGAAATGTATAACAAGAACAAAAAATCGCGCATTTGATATATGAACTTGATGTGCTTATTGTCTGCGCTTATTATTGATTCGTTGCAGTCGCGAAAGTTGTACTGGACTTGAGGGCACAAGTGTAGATTGCATGGGATGGGTTTGGGCTGCAGGTAAAGGCGCCACTGGTATTTGTATAGGGTTTGTAATTTGTTTTGAACTTATTTTAACTGTAGCAAGATTGATTACTTTAAATCAGAATGAGAATGAGTTGAATTTGGTATGGATATGGGTTCGTTGCAGAACACTTTCCCAGACTTTAATACAAAAATGTGATGTATATACGTTTGAAGGAAAATGTGGAAAAATGTAAAAAACTTCGCTGCTTTCAAAAGTAGTAACTAAATACTGAGATCTATATTAGTAATATTCAAGGGAATGGTTTTTGTAGGGATGTAAACCACTAAGAAATTGGCAGTGGTTCGGTTTGGCGGTTCGCGGTGGCTTTGCACCACTTGTTTGTTTCACGGATCGAACAGTGGTTGGAGTTTGGTTTAAGTGGTTCAAGCAAACATTTTTATTTCACTTTCAATGATTTTATATCCTGTCATTTGTATTTTGGATTTATTCCACTCACCCACTTTGGCATATTAGTTTTTGGAGTATGATACGAACTCGTCTTTGAAATTCACGTGTTCTTGTACAGCGTTTTTAATTTTTAAAAAGTGGTCCGCCATATTGGATTCGCCATTTTGAATTTTTAAACTGTAACTGCATATTGCACCCCCATCTCTTTTAAGGGGATTCAACCCCTATTTTCTTGAAAACGTGACGTGATGGAAAATTTCAGATTCGTGTTCAGCACGAAAAACCCATTCGCAGAGTTACAGGGATTTGGCATAAAAAACAAAACACTGTCTCATATACAGGACACTTTAATTAATGTGCAGTGCCTTCATTGCGCATAAAATACAAGTACTAAGAACACAGAATAGAAAACAGGAACTACTCCAACTACTACTCGAACCATTTGTTTTACTTCAATGGTTCGATTTCTCGTTCAAAATCAATTTTTCTCAGCAGAGTTTGATCGGTTTATGGTTGGGAATGCACATTAAAAAAAAATGCTGTGATCGGTTGACCGGTTTATATCCCTGATTTTTTGTGACGCAATCTACGCTCAAGTATAGACCCGATGTTGATGAAACATATACTATTTCAAAGGTTTTCATCTGCAAATGTGCGAACGATTAGGCGTAGGAGGTCTTAATAATATTCAACCACACACTTAACATTAATTTTATATAAACACATATTTTGTCTCTCTCTCTCTCTTTCGCATGTAGAATTTCTTTTGAAACTGGCTTCCGTTTGCAAGTCGTACAAGGCAAAGTGTTTCTACGACCATGAATAAAGCATACATAGCAGGTTGGTGGAAATCTGTGTAGTGGACCCTACAGCGGAGGCTATGGCCTCCCCGTGGTGTACCCTTAGTGTCAGCATATTCTTGACAGCAGATTCAAGCGGCAGGCTATGCTGGGAGGTTAATGGGTGGCTATCGGACGAGAACTGCCGTCATTAAGATAAGTAATTATATCCAAAACTTATAGCTTCTCTGAATGTGATAGAAAGGTTTTGAGGTGCAAGCAACAAAAAAAAAAAAAAAAATGATTACAAGAACGACTACAATCGCTTTTCATTTTCAGAAGACAAATATTGGCAATATACGACCTATGCTCAATGTGTGGAGGGGGACGTCAGCATATGAGCGCGCTCAGTCGAAAACGATCAACTGTGGAGCAATGTCAGACTTTCACGTGAAACTAGTTCTTGTCTCTTGTGCAGGCTGTAAGTAAAAACAAGTCGATTAAGTAAAGTCGAGTCAGATCCGTACAGGACAAGGTTAAAAGGTTTAAAAACCAGCTTCTCCTGCCTCCTACCTCCTCCTATTGAACTGAATTGAATACAATATATGTTTTCAATCGACTCATTTACAATACTTCACTGGCAAAACCAGTAGTTGTAATAACTTGAATTTCATCGATAATAGAGTTTCCTTTAAAGTATATTAACCGCATAAAAAAAAAAAAAAAACAAACGAAATTTCTCCAACTGACAATGCCAAATTTAACTCTTCAACATCAATCAAAATAAAAATCACATTTATTTATTCAGACTTTTGCAAATAATACTCATCAAATGCATTAGTGGTACCAAAACGAAAAAAATGTGTTCTTATCCAATAAAAACATAAAGCATAAAGAAACTAATGCAAAATTGTTTGCTGAAATTATATTTCCATCGTCGTCATTGTCCTGTTCCTCTGCGTCCTCCGCTGTGCTGCATTCTTACATATTTCGTATGTGATTTTCTACAACATTAAAAATAAAAGAAAAAAAAAAAATTTCTGGACAGCGGAAAATTTGATTTGGAAAAGCGTTTTGCCAGAAAATAAATGAGATTATGCGCAGCTAAAGTGCAAGCAAAATTGTCTCGCACACTCACTTGCTGCACATACTGTGTATAAGGATATGCGGCAGCATGTTATCCTTGCGGCAAGTGAAGCATTAAAAAATGCAAAATTATATATCAAAAGCGCAAAATGCAAAAAGGAAAATGACAATAAAAGCAAGAGAACGCTGACGCTGACGACGACGACGACGACTACTACTATGAAGGATGGCAAGGACGACGGACGTCAATGATGTGGCTGGAAAAGGCAAAACAGCGACGACGTCACATGAAATTATTATATCGCAGGACATCAAAAATATTTCGACATGCATAGTCTAAGCAAATAAAAATTGGAAAAAAAGTTGTGTTGGTAACTTTTCACGTGAGTTGTTTTTCTTTTTTGTTTCTTTTTTTTTGCATCAACGAACAATTTTCTGCTGCCAAAATAGAAAAATTGTTTGCAAAATTATATGAAAGACAAGCAGCGGCGACGATACAGGAAGGTAACCGACACAAAGGACATGCGAGCGTATGCTAATGCATTGGTATATGACGCTTGTAGTGCAACGAGGCAGTATGTAAAGAAAAAATATCACTTTTCGACTGATTTTCTCTAAATTTTACATTTGAAGTTTATATGGTTTCTTTTTCAATATTCAAAAAAAAAAAAAGAAAAAGAGAACGTCACACTATGTCCATTGTCCTTGCATTGTCTGCATATTATAAATAATGTACGGATATTTGCTTTTTAGCTGATTCGTTTTGGGCATAGTGATTTAAATTGGCGTATACGATTTTTGACTAAATTGATTTTGAAATGTTTATGCTTAAAAAAATCAAAATTGAAAACTTTTTGTTCAAAAATATTCTTTGTGTATGTTTTGTACTTAGTAATTTGACAACACTTCCACTAGCCAAATCATGTGCACTCAATAGATGGACCACTGGCAACGTCTTAGATGCAA
Source organism: Leucophenga montana (assembly GCA_035044765.1). Taxonomy (NCBI): domain Eukaryota; kingdom Metazoa; phylum Arthropoda; class Insecta; order Diptera; family Drosophilidae; genus Leucophenga; species Leucophenga montana. The sequence continues at coordinate 2,057,033 of JAWNNQ010001104.1, read as the reverse complement.
AGTTGGAAGTTCCAGTTCAATTCAAAGAACTAGTTCAGTATGTTGACAATCTATGAACGTCGTAATCGGTGTTAAACGAGGCCGTCGTAAATCATGCAAGTTGTGCTTATTTCTGACCGGCGCCAAATTCTTCGGTAGATCTCATTACTCGCGATCTGTGAACTCACTCATTACTCACCCGAGCAGTCGCGATTTTAGCTTTATATGCTATACTACTAGCGTTTCAATCGTATTGGCCGGAGTAGTCGTGACAAAAGTCCACTACTAGTTAGCTAGGAAGCACCAAAGACTACTAATTTAATATTTTGAATTTGTACTTACCGGTCAGTTCTCTTCAGTGATGTACTTGGTACATCACTGTTTACTTGGTCACCGACCATAGAACAACTTATGTTGTTTTTCAGCTTTTATACTTTAGTCAGCTGTGATGGTAAATGCGCGTTTTGTTTCGAACCGGGTTATTTACCGTTTCGCCAAGTTCGTTGATAGATGGCGTTGGGTGGTCTATGTGCTCGGGGAATTATTTTGTTATCTCAATTAATAGGGAGCATGGTCATGTGCTCGGGCCGATTCTTCTTTACTGAATTTTATTTAACTTAAATATCTCCAACATTTACTTAATTTTACTTAGTTTCTATATCTCGTAAACTAAACTCTGGAACTCTTTGGACGCTTCGTATCGCTTTCAGAAATTGGGTTACTTGTTTATTAAATAGAGACTGGTTTCTGCAGCAGACCAACCAGAAATTTTTTCTTCGTATAACGGTCGAAACAATGTGACAAGAAATGTTCTTTCAATAGCATTCCAACATCAACTAAAAGTATTATAGATTTCTCATCCAGGAAGAAATGACGCAGAATTGCTTCAATAGGCTGCAACCTTTTATTTTACTTAGGCTGCTCTAAGTTGGATTTCGAGAGTTAAGTGCATATATCTCTTCCTAAAAGATAATGTTTTCAAAGATGAGATTCTAGCCATTCAAAAAGCCTCTACGCTGATTGTCACATCGGGTTACAAAGAGAAATTCTCAAATAGCCAAGTACCTACAAATTTTTGCTAACAACAATTTGCTGGTAGATCATCCTTTTTTTAGCGCAGTAGAAGTTTATTCCTTTGATTCAGATGCAAGATACGCAGTAATGTGTCCTTTAAGTTCGAATTGTTGCCCAGAGTAAGCGCCAATCATTTCACCATGGTCGCTTAGCGCATTACAGTGCCGTTGCGATAGTTTGCCGAATAAATCAATTTCTTCAAAGTTTACATATTTATCGCTAGTTTGAGATTCCAACTTCAAAGGCGCACGTATTTAGCATTTGATAGTAGGGAGTGGATATGCTTCTCTTATTTTGGTTAACAGAAAACTGTGCGACACATGGTCAAAGGCCGGCTGCAAGTCGATGAATATTCAATTACAAAACTCTTTGGCTACTCGGTGATTCAGAAGTGTCATGATTCCGCACGAAACTCAAACTGATGGTCCCGCATACATACCCGCATAATACACCGGAATACGACAAAACCAGAAATCCGGGTGACGAACAAACCAAACTATTGAAATGTTGGAGACTGCTCGACCGGTAGGTCTCATGGATATTTCCTGCTTGCCAGGTTTGATGCTAGAAGCTCTGGATGGTACTGTATACTTCAGGTAGTGAAAGGATTGATGGGCGGAAGCATTAGCAGCTGTGATGCTAAGAACTATTTTACTCTAGAGTCACCAATGCACACGACTTGAACCGCTCGGCATGTGCGTGCCAAAGGTTTTACCCTCTTCCTCATCAGTACCATCTACTACTGACATGCATTATGGATAGTCGCTCTAGTGATTAGGGTTATTTAAGCATGCATCAATCTCCATCTATGTGGCGTGTGTCGACTCGAGTTCTCCAAAATAATAATAATTATTATTTTATAAATAAATTTGTCTTTTTAAAATTGTTGCTGAGTGGAAAAACGAAATTTATCCTTAGACAAACGAGGGCTAACATGGATAAACGTGGACCAACGTTTGACAAATGAATTGAATTCACAAAATATTAAGTTTTACCCTTTGGGGTATAAACCTCACTAGGCAACTATTGTAGCTGTTTCTTTTCATGTAAGCAAAGATGCAGAATTGTGAGATGATACCTACAAACAGTGAAAAGAACCACATATACACAGAAATCTCTTTTTTTTTACCATCAATTGCGCTGCCAATGGGAGAAGTTTGCATATATCATTCAAAATCCGAAGACAAATGCATTTCCATTATAATTAATCACTAGGATTTTTATATAAATCGAATGCACGCTGTCAATGCATAAAAGGATAAAAAAGAGAAAGAGAGAGAGAGAGAGAGAGAGAGTAGAAAATCACGCAGCGAAAAATTGAAAGAGAAAAAAGAAAATGGATAAAGAAAAACAACGCACGAAATGTGCCAAACAGAATTAAGCCTAAGCGCCTTGATGAGAATAGAGAAAAGCAATGGCAAGGATTGGAAATGAGGATGAACAAAGATGAAGGACGATGAAGATGGCAAACAAATCAACGAACGAGCGTCTGTGCAAGGCGAAGATATGTAGCGGGAGGGAGGTAAGCCGAGAGAAAAGGCGTGCGTGATGAAGAAGTACAACAGCAAAGAAGCAATCTATAGGCTCCGCCTTTTCAAATAATATATATAATCAGGCAGTGCTGTTGAGATGATGGTTACGGGTGGACAACTAGCAGGACATACGCTGCCTGTGAGGAATGTAACAACAACAACAACAATTTTGTTGCAATAGTATTGAAAATGGTAGTAGTTTGATGGTATATAGTATATAACATCACTACGTACAACATAAAGCGTTGAGGCGCCCGAAAAGTATGCAACACGACGCACAAAAAAGAGAAAAACTATTGAAGAGCAGAAAGGAGAGTACGTTAAAAATGGGTGTGTGCTTGTGAGAGCAAAGGAAGTTAGATGTGGTAAGAAGCAGTGGGTGATGTGTGTCTGTGTGTGTGGAAGAAGGAAGTCAGCTTAGTAGTACCACGCATAAAATGCGGCTCAAGAAAAAGGTTGCCTACTTTTAGGCATTCGCTTGCAAGGACTAGTCGTATATTGCGTATGAGCAACATTCGATACTTCGGCTATAAATCAATCAGACGAGGACAACGATGGCGATTTCTGCTCAAACTGCTAGTTACGCTTGTTGTAAATCTCTGAGCCTGGTGCAAGTGAGATAGAGCTATTTTGCAGGAATATATGCTGGACCAAGTAGCATATATGCAGGACACACTTAGTTTGTGCTCCTGCCATGTTATTTGCTGCTGTCGACATAAGTCATAAGCTTTCATATTTTATACGTACTACGTACATTCATAGGTGTCACACTTTGCTAAATTTATATACTATAAATTGTTTTGCAAACACATTTCCGTAACTCGTCTGACTTGACCATAGCCTGAGCAGCAGCACCAGCAGCGGCAGTGGCAAACCACTTTACTCAATTTAATTTGCTAATTAACTGCGCATATCCGTTGGTACGTTGGCACGACGACGACGTTCGCAGGACATTATGCTCATTATGCGCCGCTTTGGCGCTGCCTGTTTGTATGCCTGTATGAATTGTTGGCTGGTTGACTGCTTGATGCGTTGTCCTTAGTCCTTGCCGTTGGTCAACACTTGCAGACCTAATTAGCAGTGTACACACACGTTAGTCCTTTAACGCTTATGTATATCCTTTAGGGCGACGAGCGGCTTCAGCAGTGTCTCGAAAACAACAGCAAGGCAAGCTTGATGATCCTTTTCGCACACTCACACACATACACACATATGTATAGACAAATGCAAATCAAGTTAAAACAATTGTGCCGCAGCAAAAAAGGACAACAGCAGTATTTTTTTATACATACAATATATTTAAAATACTTTTTTTCATTGTCCTGCCAACCTTTACTATATATGTGTGCATAAGGATATAACATAATAAAATAAAAACAATTTCACACATCATCGTCATCATCAGTGCCGCGTATTGTCCTAGCTCTTACTTAGTGCCTTGCTTGTGCAGCCTTTCGCTCTTTGCCTTACTGTCCTTTTCTAGCTGTGTTAGTTTAATTTTTTCAACTTGTCCTTTTAATTTGTTCTACTTTGTTTATATTATAGAAAAAAAAACCACTTGCTGTCCATGTCGCACAACGGATAACTTTTCCACAGGTTTAAAATAAATGCAAATGTGTTGTTTGCATAATTAAGTTAACCGCAAAGGATAACAACATCATGTGATGATTAAGTATGTATGTATGTGATATAGAAGCAGTAGCAGTATCAGCCAAAGTGAGCATGTGATTGTGTCATTATATGTCAGTGATTAAATTGTTATTTGAGACAACAGAGAAATTATTCCTTAAGTGGTGTTGTAAGTTTGACCAAATGAATACTGACTTACAATAAATATTGGAACTAATATTTCATTGAAAAGCTATAGATAGTGTTATCAGAACTAATGTGAAAGATGAAAATGGAGCGTGTGACGTACATATGAAAAATGTAACTAATATTTACAACTTCCAGAGATTGTCTATTCGGCACTACGAACAAAACCAAATTAAGAAAAGGCATTATATTCGCAGAGCTCCTAAGAACATAATTAAAATTTTGAATATAACTAATAATCGAAAGAATAAAACGAATGCAAACTTACCATAACGACGCTGTATCGTTTATTTAGCGTAAAATACGTAAAATACTGCCTTGGAGTGCCAAGCGTATACTAAGCTTGTGCAAATGAATGTAACAGGCAGACGGATGCGTGGCGGACCCCATTAGGTATGCATATTCTTGATCAGCATTGTAAGCTGACTCGATCTAGCCATGTCCGTCCGTCCTTCGTATGTTTGAACAACGAGATCTCAGAAACTATGAAAGATAGAACCTCCAAACTTGGATTTTTAGATTCATATGGTTCGTGCGCACTGTATTTAAAACGCCCACAACAAGGCTATATATTCTTAATATTCACTTTTTTGAAGGTAAACCAGCCGAACATTTAAAATAAAATTTTTTTTATTATGAATTAAAAAAAAAACTATTTTAAAATTTTTAATTAAAAACAAACTTTTTTTTTATGATTATAAATTTTCAAATTTATTATTAGAGTATGAATTAACGGCAGGCTATTTCGAAGTCGTGAATTCACGGTTGGCACATTCATTCTTGTTGTATCGACAAGTGTATAGCATATACTAAGTAACGGGTGATTCATTTAGAGGGTTTTTTTCCTTTTAATGTTTTTGCGTGACATACTGGTGTCATACTGTCATCTTATTTTTATTCACTATTGTTTGACAATTCATCGTGGAAAGACTCACAGCGCAACAACGGTGCGAACATTCGCTTATTGTTCTAGAAATAATAAAAAAGAAAAAAAGGAAAACCATCGCCTCAGCACACAACACAACATCATAGTTTTCGGCAATTGTACTTCTGTCCTCTGCGCTCTCGAGTTTGTGGAAACACATAGTTTTGTGTTTGCGACAACAGTCAGGGCGAAAAACCAAATGCCTGTGATTCAGCAAATCGATGAGCTGTGTGCCTGTTAGCTTACATAGCTAAGATGATGATTCTTTGCACTCAGCGCCGTTGGCTGTGGCGTGGTTCGAATACAAGTTTCATCACCCAGAGAAAACTGTTCTAAATAGGCGAATATAAATGAAATTTGAATAAAAATTTGTAAAAATAGTACAAATACTAAAAAGCAAAAAAAAAAACATTTCTTTTTGCAGCACAAAGTATAAAAACACATGAAACGTATTTATTACGATTTTTACGAAACTTTTTAGTGCCATAAACTAAGCGAAAAATTATACAATTTGTGTTAATTTGTGAAACTGTTTGCGTTAGATTTAATCGTTAAAATTTCGCGTAACTTTCGCAAACGGAATGGTTTGCGAAGGTTTTGCTCCTGGGAAGTTGGTCTTCTTGAATACACGCACACGTACGAAGTAAGTCTTTTTTACGCTTTACATATTATACTTACTAGTTTTTAGTCTCTTTCCGAACATCTTTGAATAAACTACCGCATTTATTTAAGCTCAAGCCCTCCATACCAATTGCATTAATTTTATAAAAATATTTCCAACAGAAATTTAATGCTTGCTTATATGCTCAACTAAGCCAATGTCATAATATCTAAACAGAAATTTTCTACTAAGCTTAAAACCAATTAAGGATCAGCATGTCTGCAGCTAATCATTTTTCAATAAAAATCTTTAATCTACTGTTTTTTGTATGTTAAGTGAACTGAAAAATCTAAATGCTGTCTTCGAGTACATTTTTCAATTGTCCTTGAAACGATCAACACATTCAAATAATTGCAGATGGGATAACCATCAAAAGCACATTATTTTCATCAACTGGAAAAACATTGTCATTATTGCGGCATACCCAAACAGCATGGAAACATGCTGCTTCAACATTCATCCTTTTCCGTTCCTTGTTTACCCATTCTTGCTAGCTAACCTTCTTCTTTTCCAGCGTTTTAAACGTGGCCAACAAGTGTCTAAAGCCATAATCCGTTTGTTCTAACACAAAAATAAATCTGAAAGCGCAGCTCATCTTCAAAGCTGTTGAAATACTATAAAAACATGAATACAAAAAATAAAACAAAATAAATAAAACAAAAAAAAGGTTCGACTTTTGTTTGCCCGCAGCAGCAGCTCCTTCGCCCGCTTCAACACATCCTAATATGCTTCTTCTTTATATTTTTATACATGGTTGGCTTTTCGCCTGGCATGCCGCCACAATGAAATCCAACGAGCAGAAACCAAAAGCACGCCAGCCACTTGCCACATAGAGAGCAAGCCAGCAGATACTTCTGCACTTTACTCCGCTACGACTCAACTTACGCGCGACATTCAGTGCACGGCAACTCGAATATATGCTTGAATCCTTAGAATAAATTCCTTTTTAAATATATATATATATCTGCATATAGTATAAAAATATTGTATAAAACGCGTCACAAATGAGTGAGTGAGTGAGTGAGTGAGTGAGTGAGTGAGTGAGTGAGTAGCTGCTGTTGTCGGGTTTGCCGGCAAGGACATTCTATGGCAAGTAAAAGAGTGAATGAGTGTATGAGTACTCTATACGGATGCGAGATGTGATCCTTATGTGCCAGGACAGCATATTGCGCGGCAGCATGCCATGCCTTTTGGGTGTTGAAACATTGTCGACACTTGTTCACTTCTTTTGAATGCGAGTAGCGCCGCACTTAACCGCGCTTACTCACACCCTACATACAGTAGAAAGTGCCTTGCCACATGCCACACGGCATTCAGCGTTCATCATCTCTCTCTCTCTCACTGCCTAAGTGTTATTTGTCTATGCTTATATGAGCACGCTGACTGTATGAGTCCTGCATATGTGCGAATTAAATGTGCCGTAAAGGATCCCAATTTTCCGGTCACTTAACCGAAAACCGAGAATGTGCCACAGTATTTCTATCTGCTTATACACGTTTGCCATTTATGTGAATGTAAAAATGTGCTTGAAAAAGATTTTCCAGAAATTAAGTATCATGCTTTGCAGTATTTGTAGAGCGATTTAATGTTGATGATTTACTCTGTTCGTGTTCAGCGTTGAAACACGTAAAGAGTTAAATAAACTTTTCATAAAAATATTTATAATGAAGTAAAATATTTAGTTCAAAAGAAGCTTTATTATATATATATATATATATATATATATATATATAGATTTGACATATGGCTACTTTCGTAAAACAAAATTGGTACAAAGTTTAAAGTCTTTAAGAACCTTCATCCTTAAGCGCGAATAAGAGGAAAGTTTTATATACAAGCACTCATGTTTATAAGAAGGTTTGTAAGTAGGTTATATGCTATGGTTCGATAAGAACTTATGTAGGATAATTTATTTAATTACTTAGTTATTTGCAGAGCTCGCACAAGTGCTCTTTTTTTACAGGCAGTCAGAAAGAGTTGCGTGCGGACACTATTTACAGTAGAAACGAAGAGACATTTCAACGAAAGTTTTTAGTCGCTCACTTTATACATTTGTTCACTTGCGACACTTTGCTGCTCAAAATTTGTCAAAAGTGTCTTCAGCTCATGTATGTGTATTACTTATATTTTAACATATGCACAGAATTTAGCGCCCTAACTCTTTCTCTCTCCCTCTTCCATGCATTGGCAAGCGATGAAATATTTAAAGCAACAACCACAACCTAAAGCAACAACAACAAAAAAAGACACTTAGAGCTTCCACTTGGCTCGTTTTGCTTAGTTGCTGATGCTCAGTTGCTGAGAGTCGAATGAAAGTGTCCCCAACAAGCCATTATCGTAAAAGAGCTTCGTGTGTTTTGTTCATCGAGAAGCATGAAACAGAAGACAAGAAAGAATCAAAAAGTGTTCTGCTGAGAGAGTGAGCGAGTCTGGTTCATTTTTATCTGTCTTTTCGCTGAGCAGACAGCGTACTCGCAAAATGATTTGGTTCAGCATATTTTGCGAGCTCTGCTTATTTGGCGCATGAACCATTTTCCGATCTAACGTAACGTAGAAAGGCGCACCAGCCGCTATAGTCTAGTACGCGGTGGTGCCAGTTGTTGTTAATACCAAGTTTGTGGATGTTCTCCCAGACTTGTTCTTTCCAACGCATGCTCTGTCGCTATCTTGAACGTTGTCCTTCAATTAAATTTAGGTTCCCTATGTAAACCCCCTATGCAGGTGCTCTGTTGTCCGCCCATATAAGATGACCAGGGCAGTGCAGCTGCTGGAATTTTATGCTCTCGACTATAGCAACGTCGTCATATAGCACATACAGTTCGTGGGTCGTACGGATCCGAAACAAATCGCCTACAAATCGCCTACAAAAACCTTACGAAGGATCTTTCCCTTGAGCAATCGCAAAGACGTTATATGTGATGTTGTCAGGATCCACGTTTCTGCGTATTACAGTAGGACCGGGACTGTCAGCAGCTTAAAGATTTTTACCTTAGTACTTCGAGGGAGTGCACTTCTAATTTGTTTGATGCGCCCAAAGTAGCAGCAGTTAGCGTGATTCTTCGCCTAATGCCCGGGCTGACGTTGTTGTTGGTAATCGCTGTTCGCAGATAGATACATTTTTTTAGAACAGACCTCCAAGATGGTTTGCGAGTCGACACAAAGTATTGTACTTCGATTGTCCTCGTTCAGCGCTAGACCCATGAGCCGTGACTGTTTTCAATCTCCGAGAACGCCATGGTAACTGGCCGTTCGTTCGTGACGATGATGTCATCTCTTCCTTATTGAAGACCGAGCAAGATGTTCTATTCCAACAAGAGATTAAAAAAGTTGCTTCACCCTACCTGATCATCTCTTGGTATCAAAGCGCTCGGAGCGGTTCTTCCCTACTCTGATGATGCTCTGTGTGTGGGATAGCGTCACCATGCCAAGACAAACGATCTTTGCTGGGACACCAAGTTCCGACAGGGTGTTGAAGCGGCCTGACTATATAATCGATGAATAGGAGATTTGTGTCTTTGTTGTACTCACGGATATTCTTCAGGATTTGATGAAGTGTGAAAATCTGGTCACTGGTCTGATATTTGAATATTTTAAGTGAAGTATTGTAGGGTCATTCATTTTGTGGTATCAAAAGTAAAAGTAAGTAAAATATATTAATTATATTTTTATTGAATTTTTTTTTATGATAAAGTTTAGTTTAGTCTATCAATGTTGTTTATCAACATGGCCGTCTTGGGACCTATTGCAACCGACGATCTGTTTATTGTAATATTTGACCATTTTTTGCACAATTCGAGCAGCACCTCAGCCATGACATGGCATGGTACCAAAGGTCGGTTGTTGTTGAGAATTTTGGACGAAAACATAGCACCATTCTTCTTTGTTCATTTCCGGCTATATTTTTTATTAAATTAGCTGGTCGGAATGTGAGTGTTCGGGACAAAAACTTAGAACTGATTCTGTGCTTTTCAAGTGATCTAATGTAGGTTGAGTGGCTCGTCGAGCATAATATTGCTGCAATTTAAAGAAATTTCTAACACTCCCAAATAATTGCTAATAAAATCTATTTTTGGTCAACTTAACCCAATTAAAATTGATAATGTTTTTTCGAATCTAAAGAATTAGATACTCTATTATAACCCAAAAAGAGCAAAAATCGTGAAGAAATTCCAAACCATTCGCTATTTCTTACATTTTCAGACTGTCGTTTCGCAGATGAAGAACCCTTTATAATTGCTGGTTGTAAATATTGTATTCTTCAATTATGAATTAAGTCATAAAATTTCGAATTTCCTCGAACTTTTTAAATTTTTTATTTGGTCAATTTGAAATTGTTCAACTGAAACGATCAATTGCAAATAGTCGATCTATTTTGTTCGATTATGATTAATCGATTATTTTCAATATTCGACCAACTCTACTGAAGCTTTTCGGTGAAAAATATTTGAGCTGTGCTTTCTTTAAATTAAGAAGTGTTAACTCCAGTGAATACAGAAGTTTCGCATTGTATTCGACTGGAACTAGGTTTTTTTTGTCTCCATTATAAATACATGTATGTAGTTGGCTGGAGAAGGGTAGGAGTGCTGGTTTAGTAATCTGTCGTATGAACAAAAGAACACTTTCAAAACGTTACAACTAAGCGTTTAATACCCGAATCCACATATCGAACCATTTGCAGAAATCATGCTTTATAGTATGTTTGCAACTAAATCCCAACTGCCAGTGCAGAGTCACGGCTTTAGTTTAGCGTAAACGCCATGAATTGCATTGCATTTAAATTACGATGGTATGCTACGACCAATGTATCTTTTCTTTTCTCACAAACAAACACAACGATACAAGTACCTCCATCTGTGGCTGCATTGTGCCAAACTATTCAAAGCAAATGGAGCGTAACTAGTGTAGAAACATTTGGAACCACTTTCTAATGGGGAGGTTTTCTTTTTTTTTAAATCTTTTTGTGGGGAATCTGAGTCGAACTGTGGTTCCCATTGAAAATGCAACAAAAGCAACGCGTACTGCATGCACAAATAGCAACAACGTTCTAAACTGAAGGATGCGCAGGAAGCAGTGCAAGCCCTTTGCATTTACTTTGTTCGTTGAGTATATGTTTGTGAGTGTGTGCCTATCAGTGAAGTTGTACTTTTTTTTTTGTGTTTCCTTGCAAAGAAAAGTCTAAAATGCAGCATATTTCCTTTGCGATAGCAATTGCAACGTTCATTCGCTGGACGGTGTGTCGAACACACTTTCAGAGTTGAAAGAAGTTAGCAGAAGAAAGTCTTCAAAAGGAAAAATATTTTTTCAACAAAATATTATAAATTAAGTTTTTGCTGTCCAACCAGTTTCAGTTTAATTTCTTATCATATTTGCTACCTAAGAAGTCATGCATCGCAGAAATTTTCTATCATGCTGTTCGAATTCTCAACTCAATCTGCTTTCGAGCTCATTACGCGCATATACACCTATCCAAGATTTTCTTCCCTAATTCAACTGCTGTACATCATTTTATTCAATACTTATGGTGGAGCACATAAGGGCGTAGGCTTCAGTTTGAGTATAACAACTTTGACTGTAGACGATTGAATTTATTTGCTTTTGGCGCTTTCGATGTTGTGGCAAGCTCGAAATGTGTGTGGGAGGACGACAAATGCAGTTGCAGCTAAAGAGGAAGTCATCAGCAGGAGCAGGAATAGCGTAGCAACAGAAAAGCGCCTCAAACGTTGACAGTACGCGGCAACAACAACAACAACAACAACAATAACAACAGCTATACTATTAATGCTAGAGACATGAATGGATGTTGCTTGTAGGCAGTAGAGGCAGCTCAATTCTTTCGTTTTTCATTTCCGTCTGACCAACCAAGCGAATGAAACTTTGCCAGCCAAAACCTCGAATTCTATCCACAAACTCAGATTGCTGCCTCGAAGTTCTAAGCCGGTAGAAATCGGATTTGGAATGGGAATAGAAGGAAAATGTATCTGCGTGCGTTGAACGCGCTGCGATGATGACGATGCCCGGCGATGCCATGTTGAGAACGGCGAACAATGAATACCACCTCGACCACCAGGAAGCAGAGTAACAGTGCAGGAGCAATGTCAGACGCTGGTCACTGTCGATGTTGTTGTTGTTATTGCTGTCGTTGTTTTTCTCGTTGCGAACAGCAAACATGGCGAAAAATCATTAGAAGCTTTTGTTTGCAGCTTCGAAGTTGGAGATGCAGTGCAGGAACAGGCAGCAACAGCAGCAACAACAATGGAAATAAACTATGAACAGCAAGAAGAAATCTAATGTTTGCTTGGCATCTATTTTTGCTGATTTCTGCTGCTGCTGTTGCTCCTCCATCTACTGCATCATTCTCCCTACTGCTCTGCTTCTGTATGTTGCATTGTGTTGTTGTGTTCGCGTCCAGTTGTACCTCTTGTACAATTATTTGAAAATGGGTGCCACCCAGTTTGCCTAGCAGTGGCCACAGATGAAGGCCTACAATGTAAATGCTGCACTGGCTGTTGTGTATCTAAATACGGGTGTATGCGTTTCTTGCAACTTGATTTGAGTGAGTAGAAGCTGCGGCGATTGCACTTCGCTCACTTGACTGCCTTCATGTTTAGCTGCAAACGATTTGTCGTCTCTTGGTTTGGTTTAGTACCAACTCTTAACTATAGTCTTGAATAGTTGGTGGCATTTCGCTGCATTTGCGTGGGATTCATTGTGTTTTGTACTTTAAGTAAATGTATTGTAGTAAGGATATTAGTTTGCATATAAAGTAAATTCGAAGTTTTCCATTCTTGATTTTGACGAATTTTTAGAATATCAATGTAGAATAGTAAAAATCTATCTGAAATCTACATTAAATATTAAAGGGCCTCTCCATTATGTGCAACATTCTCAACCTTTCTCCTTTCCAGTGGCAAAAGTGTCGTTTTCGTTAACATGTGACTGGCAAAATGACGTTCGCTTAAAATAAAACAGCTATTTTGGTTTGTTTCATTTCTGTTCTTTTTTCAAACAGTGAAAAATGTACTCGTGAGCTCCATACCGATCGTACAGTATCCAAAACTATATATTGTCATATTCCCCGCTGTTGCAAGATGTGCGGCTATTTTCTTACCTTTAGCATTTACGGTGGTCTAAAAAAGTCCGGTTTCTTTATGGTTTTTTTAAAAAATAGAAAACTGGTAGACGCTTCACAATTGTCTTACGACATTTCTTTTATTTCATGAAATTACTGATACTGGAAAGGACGTTCAAACGACCAACGAAAGAAATGTGGTTCTGGTAAATTTTAGAGTTGAAGATGATCCACGATTGACACAAGAAAGGATTGCTGAGGAGTTGAGATTAAATGTCATGGCTGTGTCACGAATATTGAAAAATAATCTGCTGTATACGAAGAAATCTGACTGAATTTTGCCAAGTATTTGCTAAGAAAATTCTAGTAACTATAACCAGAACCATAACCAGTGCGTGACGTATTGTCTGGGCCAATCAGAATGCGAATCAGACTCGATCAGCCTATAACTCTAACTAGGAGTCAGTGTCAAGGCTAGAACGTCGGAGGGGCATCCAATAGGAAATGAACACTGCGACAAGAAATTATGTGTTTTGTACGCTAGAAGGTCTAGTAACTGAAGTTTTATAAGTACAACCCGCAAACCAAACAGCACTACATATTTTGGAGCAGAAAAGAGTAAAACCACCTTTAAAAGCAAGACAACAAAGCAAGCAATGTAACTTATGACGTCTATTTACAATAGAGCAAATATTGTCACTGGCAATTCGACGCTTCTTTAGGTCATCATAGACCTGATCTTGCCATCTTAAGCTGGGACGTCCTTTCTGACACAGTCCAGCAATCAAGTTTAGGTTTCCGTCGTAAACTTTAAGTGCTGGAGCTTCGGGGTTCATCTGGATGAGGTGATTATCTCAGTGCAGCCACTGGAATTTTGTGCGCTGGACTAAGTCAACCTCATCATACAGTTCTTACAGCTCATACAGCTCGTGCTTCATACGGGTCCTAATTTGATCCTATTTGACGCCAACTCTAAAGGGACCAAAAATCCTACGAAGAATCTTTCTTTCGATTATGTAGAGAAGATAAAAATAATAAGGATTAAAAAACTAAAAATATGTTTTACCAAGCAACTAGTTCACCGTATGTAAGAAGCCCGAATGTTCAGTGAACTCACAATCAGAATAGAGTGTAGATCTGTTGTGTTAGTGAAAATTAACAATCTTCAGATTTTGGGTACTTGCATGAAAGCTTATAAAACCACATTAGGTAATTGTTAGCTAGCTACTAATTAACAATAGTTCAGCAGGCCTAATGGTAGACGCCCGATGGGGTGGATACTTTGTCGAAACCCTTGGTGAACAGATTCTGTACCAATTCATCGGTTGCTATTTGACGAATAATAATTTTTGTACCAGTAGTCCATTTGGTCAAAGTAGAGGCAACGTTCCACCTCAGGATCCTTCTTCAGATCTTCATTCGGCAATAGTTGGGTACAGAAATTCACCGATGTCATTCTCCTTGGTTTTCCGCTCGCCAAACTCCGGCTGATGAACAGTGGCACAGTTCAGCGGTGCAAACGGTTGTAAAATCTACGGTGTATAAAAATATAACAATACAGGAGTCTCCGTTCTCATTTTTTGGAAACTGAAGAGTTTCTTATTGGTTTCCGTTTGGAAGTTGGATACAGTTTAGCCAAGACACATTTTGTAAAAATGTTTTCTATGAACATCGAAACGAAACGCAAATAATTTATTTATTTTTAGCTGCTCAACTCACCAAATGCAGAATGACACCGAGATCCAATACATAAAAGCGGCTGAGAGGTCCCAAGTACAGCGAAGCATCTTTTTGGGTGTCTAAGAGATGTTGTTAATTTCGGTGTCCATGTTAGTACTTTGTATCTTTTCGTAAAGGGGATAAACTAATATTTTTCAGTGTTAATTTTGGCATTCCTGGGAGCCTCCTTAAAAGTGCACTTCGTAATGATGCTGAATAAATTACTGTGCTTTTGACGTTGGCATATGCCATTGGCTTTCGGGCTCTGACCTTAAGAAGTTGAGGAGTTCGATTACAACTAAGTTGACTGAACACATCATCAGTTTTTATTGATTTTAATTTTAGACAACTTCAAAATGTCAAAAGTTTAAATTGTAATATATTAGACAAATATTTATGTGAAGACGCACATCTGTCATGATTCTCCATGTTCAACTATATCCTAACATTGCCCAAATGGCATTTGTATGCAATATTTTTGAAGTTCAAATCGTAAGTTAATAATAATTATTCAATAATTTAAATTCTTTCAGCTTTAAAGCCACGGGCATATGTGGCAAACGTATTCGGCAGCGTTGAGCACCATTCCAACGCCCTAAAGTCACCAACTGTCACTCAGACCACTGAATTCTTTCATCTTTTACATGCTAAATGCAAAAGCAACTATGAGGTGGTTGCGCCGGAAGACCAACCGAGCAAGAAAGAAGTGCAATGGGGCCGTTTTGAATAGTTTCAGGCGCTATTTTCTACATAGATTTTTTTCCTTTTGTTTATTTCTGCTTTTTTGCTTCGATTATGTTCTTAGTTTATTTTACATAGTTTCGCATATATTGGCGGAAAAGCGTAAAATGGTTTCCCGTACTCACAAATTGCCATGACAGAAATAAAAAAAAAACTACAAAATGGTGAGGCTTTTATATTGTAAGGTGTAAGGTATAAAGTGTAAGGTGTGTGTGTCCGATGCGTCGTCGTTATCGTCAACGGCAACATCCTTTGGCGTTACTTTATTTTAGTGGCAGCGTCCATTTCCGGTGGCACACTACTTTGCCGCTGGTTTTTCTATTTTTTTTCCTCAATTTTCTTTCCTCGCACTTCTAATTTCGAATCCTTTCGCTTTGCTGCGGATGTCCTTTATCGTCTTTTTTTTTTTTTTTTTTTTTTTTGCATTTTCTATGGCTGCGCTATGCTTTTCTATTGCGTTAGATTTTTTTCCAACATGCTTCGTGGACAGCCAGAGTTGTGAGGTGAGTCTTTCAATTTGTCGACTTTTGTAGCGAATTTCAATAATTTCACTTTGAAATTTCCTTTTTGCCGCGCATCAGTAGCGTTGATGATGTGGCCGCTTTTGCTGCTCTTGCAGCAATCTCTTCTTTGTCATCATCATCAACTGTTTCTTCCATTTCTTCTGCGGAAGCCATTTTCAGCTAGTTTCTTATTGGATTCTTTCCATTTATTTTTTCTTTTTCTTTTTCAGTTTTTTTTTTTTTTTATTACTTTATCAGAGCGGAAACAGGTTTCATTTCCGCTTTTGAGTGGACATCTCTTGAAAAAAGGTAAGACGAACTAGAAGAAATGTATGCAAAATCTCGAAATCCTAAGGATGCGCGTAGAGCACTTTAAGCTTGAGAACTCTTTACGAAATGTGATAGATAGAATGATATAGAGTGCAAAATAGAAACAGAATTTAAGATGTATAATACATATTCGACTTCAAATTTAGATAGAACGCTACTAAACAGACATATGTAGATTTCAAGCTTCATAGTAAGATATCTTGCTGATTTTGTGCATTGGAGTTGGTTGCGCTCCAGTGTATATATTATTGTATTTTTTTTTATTTTTCTTAATTTTGAACACATTGGGTAGTCGGAAAAGTCGTGACACTCTTGTTTAATAAAAACAAAAGTCAAGTGTGACCTATACGAATCGATGTGAAAAATGTTGCTGTATGTATATAGCTTTCCCTTTCGCAAGGTCTCTGTCGTGTTTAAATCCCAGAGCATGAAGGGGACAACAATTTGCTGATTGTTATTCATGTATCATAAGGCTATCAGTAATTCATTTGATGAAGAACCGGAGAACCGCAGCAAAGAATTAGGTGTGAGGGTTTTTGATGGTCTCATCAAAATCGAACCAACTACCATTGATGCAGTTTGCAAGGAAAGACGCATATGGTAGTCTGATGAGTCAAACTTTTTATGCAAGCTGCTGCAGCTTCTGACGAGTCTCCAAACCTATGCATGATCCCGCATTGTCATGGTGGAGCACTATGACTCCTCGATTGCTGAGTTTTGGCCGCTTCTCCGCAAGATATGAATTCAAAGAAGCCAGTTAACTACATCACAGATCAGAATTGATCATCTGCTTACTCGGTAGGAGCTCGACATACGCCACACACTACCATATTGGGAGCATAAACCTCTTTTGGTAAAGATCGGTTTTGGATGTCGTTTGGGATAGCTCATTTCTACTGCGCCTCGTTCGTTCATTTTGAAAATTATTGTAAGCAATTTATCGCTGGGCAATTTCCGCTATATCACGAGTAGTCGCGTGTGGTTTTGCTTCTATCAGTGCCTTTAATTAATCGTTATCAGCTTTAACGGGGCTTCCGGTGCAAGGTTCATTGTTGAAGTGAAAATCACCAGCACCACATTTAGTGAACCCTCTCTGGGACAGAGGCCATTGTCCTCGTAAGCTTTTGCGTTGCTAAAGCAACGAAAGATCGAAGATCTACAATGGATTCCAGACAGTGACGTAGGTAATAGGTGATCAATGGGGTTGAAGGTGGGTCTAGAAAAACTATAAAATTGTTATTAAATCTAACGAAATTATAATTGATTTTCCTTTCTGTAAAAAATAAAAATAATGTAAGCAAAAAATTCTTAATCTCATCATCGTAAAACTGATTCAAGAAGAATACTATGAGCATGATATACTTCAATGGAAAGTAGCAGGACTTTTAGATACTACAGGGTGTCTCAAAAGAAAGTTCACATTTCAAAAATCGATAAAAAAGTATTGAAAAAATGTTTATTACATATTAAAATACACACTTTGGGAATTTATTTCTTAAAAATGATATTGTCCAAATCATGCCATTCACGGCATTTATTTAATCGACGGCTCCGTGATGGCTGCCATTTCGTGACGGACATTTCCTTTCAATTGTGCCAGGGAAGTCGGTTTGTTGCCGTAAACTTTAGATTTGACGTAACCCCACAGGAAAAAGTCCATAGGGGTTAAATCGGGACTTCGTGAAGGCCAATTTATGTCACCTCTCCTGGAGATCAATTTGCCAAGAAAAATTTCATCCTGAGGCTTTAATTCTTGCACCAACTGAATTTTGTAGGGGTGCAGCCTTAAATCGTTGTGTAAAATGCGGAACAATGATGATCTATGCACGTTTAAAGCAACAGCACGCTTCCGAATCGAAAGGTCCGGGTTGTCACGTTCTCAACGTTCTCGAAGACCTTGAACGCCCGGATTTTGATTTTTGCAGCGTTGAACCGGTCTCTTCAAACTTCTCGACCCATTTTCCAATGAGTCGAGGTCTTGGCGCTACAGTCGCTAAATTAACGTTTTTGTAAAACTCACGTACGCACAACTCTCGGTCCGCTCCCGAGAAACGCTCCATAGCGACTAAATTCCCAAAAGCTAGGCTATCGATCGACATACCCCACCACCCCCGCCCCTTGGAATAGTTGCGTCCACGCAATCAGCAAATCAAATGTGAACTTTCTTTTGAGACACTATACTTAGAAAACTTAGAATCTCCAGAACTTCTTTTAGAAGGTTGTATAACCTTGCCCTCTACCTGTCTCAAATCACTGGTTATTTACAAAGGGGTAGTAAGGGCGGTGCGAGCTCTAAACCTAAAGAACGTGAAGTGTTGTATACAGAGAGTACGTTTAGACTAACTATATGAAAGTCAAAACAGTAAGCGTATGTTTTGGATAGTTGAAGCAAATTTAAGCTAATGCGATCTAAAAAGTTCTCATAGTTTCGAAAAAGATACTGTGGCATAGACAGACTATCAGCGATAGCTTGATCGATACCGCTCGTTAAGTTAAGCAATAATATTTACTCTATAGAGTGCAGTGTTTTATACTTCCTAAAAAAAATGAATACAGTAAAATACATAGTTACAGTTTACTAACAAATTAATGATTAAATACAATAAGTCGAAGGTCAATTGCAAATCAAACAACATTTAGAAATCTGTACTAATTATAGCAAATACATTACATTAAAATAATAAAGTGTTCATAGTAACGAGCTTGAAATAATAAATAATGCACATTAAAAACGCTGAACTCATTTCTATACTAAATTCTTTTTGTTTTAAATGTTAAGTCGTATAATTATTCTAATTAATAGTTGTCGATGACAGGAGCATAATTAGCAATTATAATTTGTAGTTAAGCTAATAAATTCGAATTAGCTGCGCAGCTGTTTTTCAACAATTGCACACCTAATGCATTTGTTTTTAATATCTAAATACAATAACTAATAATAAAAACAAATATGTACAAAAAGGCGCGTCGTGTTGATTTAATTCGTTCAAGCATCATTCGTTTAATTTGCATCGTTTTGTGTCACGAAGGCCAAAACGATTTAATGACGAATTACGTTACGTACAAAATAGTTTTATTATAAATTTAGCAATTATTTAATCATAGCTGTGACTGGTTTTTTTGTTAATATATACAAAGTTATTTATATACCTACAAACATACATATATAAATGTATATGTAGGGGCGCAGAATGCAAAAACAGCCAATGAGAAGCGAGCAACGAGCAAATCTAAAAAAGTATATATGTAAATGAAATAAAATATATATAGATATGTATGCACAGATAATATATACAATATATTCTATTTGTTGTTGTAATACTTACGCAGCAACCACGTGACATATAACAACAACAATAACAAATGCAACAACTATTTATCAAATATCATTGCAAACAACAACAACAACAACAACAACAACGACAAAAACAAAAACAACAACAATATATTAAAAATGCGTACGAAGCGCCGCCTACAAAATGTGCATTTTATACAAACTACTATTGTTGTTGTTGTTCTCTCTTTTTAATTTTGTTGTTGTTGTTGCTTTTTTTTTCATATGCAAACTTTTACTCTTTTTTTTATTTGTGCTGCTTATTTGCAAAGTTTACACAAAAGAGATAGCAATATATGCTTCACATGCTTGAGCAAAATAGTAAGAGAGAGCAAGAGAGCGTGTTCGAGCGTGCATACAAAGTTGCTTTGATACCAATACCAATGCAACACTATCTTATACTTGTCCACTTCGTTTTTACTCGTTCAATTGAGCGTGTGGGCGTGGTTACCTTTTTATATGCTCTTCATGTGGTGCTTTTGTTGTTGGTTTTTAATAGTTTTTCTTGTGCCAAGTTATTGTTGTTGCTGTTGTTGTTGTCATGTTAAGACCAGCTACACTACACGAACAATGGCTGAAACAACAACAAAAGCAATTGTTTTGTAATGCATGCCTTCTTCTTTCGTCTTTAACTTTGTTGTACATACTTACTGTTGTTGTTGCTGTAATGGCGCTTACAATAACAAAAGACAAAAAAACTAAAATTGCATCAATTCTTCGTACTGTGCTGCTCTCTTCTTCTAATGTGCTCCTTTAATTTTGTTGTTGTTTTTTTTTTATGGTTTTGCATTTTGTTTCTCTGCTTTCTCTGTAATTTTCTGTCATTTTCGTTCTCTTTCTTTCGCACATTGTGCTTTCTTGTATTTCTCCTTTTGTCGTTGGTCGGTTTTGTCTTTTCAAGGCTTCTATTCAATATATATGTATACGTATGTATTTTTGTATTCGCCTACGTCCTTTGTCCTCTGTTGCACTTGCTACTGTTGCATTGATTGGGGTTTCTGTTTGGGCTTTGCGTGTGCTTTTGTTGTCGGTTCGGTTCTGTTGTGTTGTTGTTGGTTTTGTATAATTTGGCCCCCTTTGTGTTTGTTTGTATTGCAATATTTTGTTTCTGTTGCATGTGTTGCCTTTTAGTTGTTGTTGTTGTTTTAGTTTTCAGCAATTTTTGATCAGTTTTTGGCGCAACTCATCAGTTAAGAAACAAAAGCTGAATTTTGAACTGTCCCAGATGTACAAAAAGTTTTCTTCTTTATTTAATTAACGATAAAAGTAAAATGTGCTGAGAATTTTCAACAAGTCTTTGTAAATGCTTAAATAGCATTAAAAAGTCTAAAATAATTTATAAATTCTTCTTCCTCTTGTAGATCATTTAATTTAAAATAATTTTTATGTTAGATTAAGACTTAGAAGTTTTGGATTCTGCTAGAGCTGGCAATGAGTTTAGAACCGGCATAAACTAGAAGCTGTACATATGATGAGGTTGGCATAGTCCATTGCATAAAATACTAGCGGCTGCACTGCGCTGGTCATCTTATCCGGATGAACCCCGAAGCTCGAGCACGGAAGGTTTACATGGGGAAGCTAAACATATTTGGTGGACGGCGTCAGAGGACGTCCGAATTTTTGTTGGAAGAACCAACGACTGTGGTCGGCGACTATAGCGAATACTATAGCGACAGGCGAGCCTTCCTACGTGCGGCCGATATACGGTTGTAGGGCCATATAATGTTAACTTATGGAATGTAGTGGAAAGAACCATAGAGAACATATAGTTGTACATACTTTCTATTGACACACATGTCCCTGTACACCTCAGGTTACAAATGTTTCTAGCCGGCTTTGAATTCTTGCTTTTACGGATCTCACCTGACCTCACGTTCATCGGGTTAAAGATGCGTGTGATTTTGGAATACAATAGTACTTGATGTTGCATTTTCTTTTCTTTTTCTATAACTTTGCAGGTTTTTACCATGGCGCGAAAGGTTTATGTGTGCACCATGTAAACAGTGGTGTAGCCAAAGTGGTAGGAAGTATGGTGTAGTGTGAAAGTAGTTGCTTGTACTGTCATTTGTTCCACATGTTCATAATCGATTTCAGCTCAATCTGTTTAGTAGAAATGGTTCAAAATAGAGTTGATTGATTTGAATGTAATAAAAAGACTAACAAACTAATATGCATGATAAGTCAAAAATAAAAGCATGTAAGAAGAAATATTGTTGGAGCAATCGATCAAAAAGCGATCTACACCAGCCTCTCACAAGTTATCGGTATTTTTGACTAAACTAACTTATTTTACGTATATATATTTTGATGTTCTGAAATTGAATGCTGGACTCAGAATGATTCTTTGATTTCCTTTTTGTAATTGTGAAATCCATTTATCGGAAAATTACTTACCATAGGGCACAACAATTTTTCTAGAATGTCATACAGTGATATTTACGCCCATTTCGAATTCAGCAATGATATTCATCAGTGAAAATACTTAAAGTTTTCCAATCGGTTATTAAGAATCAGAAGTTAACTTTCTGAATTTAATTTTTCCGTGTTGCAATAGAACTTTAAATACGATTTGTAGTTCACGGTTTTTTGGCGAATTATGATTGGAAAGGTTAAAAACCCAAAAAATTTTATCTGCTGGCAAAAATGCTTAAAGAATAATTGTTGCCACCTAGATATACATATCAGATTACAGGGCGCCGTGATAAATTAAAAGTAAAAAGAAACTAGGAGCATATTTCAACATTATCATTTGAGAGGCCTTGTTCAGACGATCATATCTATTTGACATATACATATATGATCGTTTTGAACATAGCTAAACTCTTGCGCGGTTTTTGTTTGAAAGTTGTTTAAATTCTACTTAAAGTCCGATTTAAAAACTTATTGTTACTTTTTTTGTTATGCGCTCGTAAATATAGTACATATTGTACTTGCAGATAGATAGAGATAGATAGAGATTTCAAGAACAAATCATACTAATTTTTGTATAAACAACAATTTTAATTAAAAACGTATTAAATTAAAATAAATTTTTTTTCAAATTCTCTTTTATTTTCAGCTCTCTTTGCATCTTTCAAAATTCAAAACAAAAACAAAAGAGCAAGTGAGAGAACTCTTTCAAATTCGCCGCAAAAAATTCTCACATAGCATTGTTTCAGACCAAAACGTTTCAAGCGAACGCCGGCAAATGAAACAAAACATAATAATTTCTTGCAGCGGGGGCGGGAGCGGCGGCGGAATAAATGCAAGCCGGAAAAACGCACGCAACACTTGCAACAATAAAAACAACAACGACAACAACAACAACTATACAACGCATGCAGCAGCAGCAGCAGCAGCAGCGCAGTACAACGCCGCTAACACATACAACTACAAAACAAAGCAGCAACGTATGCAAGTGTATTTGTGCGCGAGAGTCGAGCCGAGCCGCAACGTAACGTGTCATTGTGTGCGTGAGCAAGAGAGCCAGTTTGCTTTGCGGGTCTCGAGTTTCATCAAAAAATTTTCGTTATCCATTCGTGTTTAAACTTTCGTCGCGAGCGGAGTGAATTGCAACGCAAAGGCGAAAAAACGTAAAAACGTATTACGGCGCATTTATTATTATTGTACAACAACAACAACACAAAACGTAACGCGACGGCGAACGGTGTAAAGTGAAATACAACAAAAAACAAATACATTTAGTACAACTTGACTAAAAAAAAAAAAGAAAAGAAAATTCAACAACAAAAACAAACCAAAGTGAAAAATAATAATTAAAAAAATGCAGACATAAATTACAATAAAAAAAAAATATATATATATATAAAAAACAAATTATATATTTAATAAATTATATATTTAATAAATTATAATTAATTTTTAAAAGAAATTGTTTGTTTGTATTTATATGAGAAAATTGTGCGATAAAATACAACAACAACAACAACAACAGCATTAATAACAACAATTACTGCAATTACAATAACAACAAAAACAACAACAACAACAAGTTTAATTAAAAGTAATTAGTTGTGAGTGAGTTTGTTTATGCATGTGCATGAGTGTGGTATGTGTCCGTAAAGAAGCTTAAAGTGTGCAAAGAAATTAATTGATATAAATATCTATATATATATATACATATATATATATATATATATATATATATATATATATATATATATATATAGAGAGAGAAGAGAAAGAAAGAGAAAAAGATACAAATAACTACAAGTCATAATTATAAAATTATTATTGACTGAAAGTGTTTTTGTAAAATTAAAAAAAAAAAAATAAATAAATATAATTAAAAATTAATATGCGGCATTAAATTTATGGTAAATTGTTATTATTTATTTTTTACCTATAGAAATTTTTTATTTATTTTGAAATTTTTATGCAAATTATTTACAATAATAATCAAAAAAAAAAAAAAACATAGTATAGACTTTTAAAGAAAATTGTTGGCGCCATAAAAAATTAATATTTTAAACTGTTTTAAATGAAGAAACTAGCATTATACGAGTATAAATAAATAAAAATCAATTAACAATTAAAAGTAAATTAAATTCATGAAATAAATAAATAAATTCAATGAAGAAGTAATAATATGTAGTATTATAAAATAAATAAATAATTAAAAATATACAAAATATGTATTTAAATAAATAAAATAAGTAAATAAAACAAAATAAGTAATAAAAAATTAATAATATTAAAAAAAAGACAATAAATAAGTAAATAAAAATACTTTAAAAAAATAAGTAAAATAAATAATGAAATAAATAAAACAAAAATAAATAAATAATAAAGATGACTAAGCAAGTTAAAACTAGTTATAATTAAATTAAATTAAGAAATTAATAAAAATAAGTGCTAAATTAAGCCAAACTAAATAAAAATAAATAAGTAGATATAAATAAAAATTGATAAATAATAATAAATAAGTTATAAAAATAATAAATAATTAAATAAAAAAGGTAAATAAATAAATGAAAGATAAGTAAATAGATTAAAAATAATTAAATAAGTAAATCAAAATAAATAAATCAATATAAATTCAGAAAGAGCTATACCACCTCGAGGTCGACTATATTATACCCTGTAGAAGGCATATTTGTTTTCGTAATGAATGAACACTGATTTGCCTCTAAATTTTTGCATTCTACTTACAAATTATAAATTTTTTAATGGCAAATGGCGTTAAAATTATCCGTTTTCCACTTTCAAGAAAGAATTGTGCAATTGGAATACACTTGGAGTTGGCACTCTGAAATTCATGTGTCCAAACTCTGGTAAAATCATATCGCGAAATTATTCTGAAAGTGAACAAGAAAAAACGTTAACTCGGTTGAACCACAGCTCTAACACCATATTTTAAATCGTATTGTAAAACATAAAAGTGGGGATGTAAATAGGGGCTACCCCAAATAGTTTACGGTAAACGCTCACTAGTAGATGTGTATGAAGCGACCATCTATAAGAATTTTAAGGTGATATTGATGTTTTCCTTACAAATGCATGCGAGTGAGCTGTGGGTTTATATGGGGGCTACCCCAAAAAATGGGCGGGCCACGCCCATTAGTCTATGTATGTTAAACGGCTGATCATAAAAAGGCACCACATCGCATTTCACCCTAATATTATGTTTAATAAAGAAGTTTTCCCACAAAAAGCCAAAAGTGGGCATTAGGTTTGTATGGGGGCTACCCCAAACTGTGTGTGGATCCCACCCATTAATGTATATGTCAAACATACGTTTATTAGAAGTTACCATATCAATTATTAAGTTGAAATTGACTACAATAAAAAGGTTGTTCATACAAAAAGTCAAAAGTGGGCGGTGGGTTTGTATGGGGGCTACTCAAAACATGTGGATAGGCGGATCAAGGTTGATACTATATTAAATTGCAACAAAATGAAGTGTAAGTCCAAAATTTCAACTGGATAGCGTAAAAATCGGTGCCCAGAAAATGCGCAGCAATAACATAGAGACAGACGGACGGACAGGGCTAGATCAACACGTCTCGTCGAGCTGATCAAGAATATAAATACTTTACGATTACGGGTCTGCGATGCCTCCTTTAATGCGTCACAAACTTTCAGACAAACTGATAATATAGTCGAGGTGCTCGACTATACACAATATGATCTAAAAATAACCGAACTATTTTATAACAGGCATGGTGTTATATTTCAAAGCTAGTATTTATTCAAAATACAATCCATTTAACTCAATACAATGTTTAGAAAGCTCAACCAATTTATTCATAGGCTTTTAAACTGGCTTTTTGGTATGTTCTTTAGCACCTGTGTCACGGCTGCATGTATGGGCGGAATGTCATCGTAAAAAGTTGCTTTCATTGCAGTTTTGATTTTTGGGAAGAGAAACTAAACGCACGATGATAGATCAGGCGAATACGGAGATGGTTTCGGTGAGACAAATCCGTTTTTTTCATCAAAAATTCATTCACTTTTTTGGTCTTGTGAGGTGGCGCATCATCATGCAATAAAAACAGCTGCTTTCCTTTGGAATATTCAAGCCTAACACGTACAACTCTCGACCACAAACCATGGAAAACTTGTAAATAATATTCTGCATTGTCAGTTTGAGCTACTGGAACAAATTCGTTGTGAACTATACCCTCGGAATCATAGAAAGAGTTGTCAACATTGTCTTGATTCTTGACATCTGAAAACGCAAACCAGCTATGATTGAATCAAGAAAATCTGTGTCGTTTTCAGCTTTCAGAAATGATGGCTTTGCAATGCTCTACACGAGCGATTTTTTGATCATCATTTAACTGCTATGGAAAACTATGGTGAACACACACCTTTCTATTACCTAAATCTTGAGCTAATATTTTGTAGATTGTGCAGTAAGATGAATTTGATTCTTAACGAAATCACTCCCGAACAAGATTTTGTATAAGAAAACCGGAGTACGGCGGCACATGTAGTAAACTAATGAATAAATATATTAAATTGAAGCGAAAAATTCGGAAACTCTAAATTAACAAATAAAAAAATAAATAAATAAATAAAATATAAAACATAAAATTTAAAAAATCAATAAACTTATAAATCAATAGATAAAAAATATAAAAATTACTACAATAATATAATAAATCTTTGTATATTTTTTATATTTTATTCATGAATATCGTCAGCGAATTAAATTCAAATTTTATTGAAAATTTGTTAAAATTTAGATTCAAAAATTTGTATACAAAAGAATGAATTTGTTGAAATATATTAGCATTAAATAATGAAGATAAACAAAATATAAATTTACTCATTAACATTTTATGAAGAAAATTGTATAAAATTTATGTAAAATTGCAACTAAAATAAGAATGACAGTTTAGATTCGGTAAAACAAAAGCTTAGATACACTACGCACATGTTTCAAGTTAAATTTTTTTTTGTTTTTATTTTATGAAAATAAATTTCTTTGTTAGTTTTAATTAGAACTGAAAAGAATTATATGCAAATTTGTTCTATGAAACTATTCAATGGGAATATTCTTTTCAAAAGTGCTTTAATAAAAACTTTCAAAGAGACAACTTAAAATTGATAAACACACAGATAGACAGACAGACAGACAGACGGACATGAATAAATCTAGGCGCGTTGAATGTGCTGGGGGAAGTGCGAAGTTTGTAAAATATTTCGATATACTATTGTATATAATTATTTTATATATTATGTGTTCCGTGTTCTGATTTCAAGCTTTCCAACATCTGTTTAAAACTTAATTTAGCTATATGTATGTGCTCAATGTGGTCTTCAATATACGGTTTAGCGTATTTAATAAGTATATATAACCGAAAAATAAACCATTAGCTAAAAATATCATTATGATACGTCATAGATTAACATTTATAATGAATAAAATTTAATCAAAATAAATAAAATTCTAAATCATTAAAAATATTTCAGAAAAATTACTAAAAAAAAAAAAAAATAAAAATACAATAATAAATTAGCAAACTTTTTAAAACAAATGAAAAAGCATAAAAAACAAAAATTTATTCAAGTAATTGGAAAAAAAAATAACCAAATATAAATATATATAAAATATATTCCACGAACTGCTATAAATTATAATAAATATTTATTATGCGCCTGAAATCGATTTTCTTATAAGCAAAAACGTAGCAACGCAATAAAATAAATAAAATAAAGTAATAAAAATAAAATAAAAGTGGAAATACAGAACAGAAAACGTTGCCACCAAATTCAAACACACACACACACACCCATATATACACACAATACAAAAGATGCTGCCTTCTGTGCGTCTTCGGCTTCAACACCCACACCCACACAGACGAACGGACGGACGGACACACCGTACCGCAACATCTCAAGCCTTGAGCTGCTTCAGTCAGCCAGTTCAGTCAGTTCCTTCAACTACATATCCCCATACCCATACCCAACGCAACCCAACCCAACCCAACCGCCTTCAATGCGCACCCAAAAAGTTGTAATTTATTAATTTATAACACTAGTATATACTAGTATAAATAACCGGCATTGCTCGGTACCGAATAAAATAGAAAAAGTTTTATTATGTTTATTAAATTTTTGAAATTATAAAGAAACTGATGCACTCTAATTTTGTTGCTTGGATTACTCTAGTTACGTTACATTGATTTTGAACCACTTCAACACATTCAATAGAGCTGGTAGCTAAAATATTTCAAAATAGCGAATAATGATTGAAATCAAAACAAGAAAAAACGTTAACTTCGGTGGAACCGAAGCTCTAATACCATTCACACGAAACTTTAAATAGTATTGTAATACATAAAAGTGGGGGTTTAAATAGGGGTTACCCCAAAAAGTGGGTGGTACACGCTCACTAGTAGATGTGTATGAAGAGATGTAGTAGATGTGTAAGATGCCGCCATATCGAATTTCAAGTTGATATTGACGTTTTCCATACAAATGCATAAAAGTGAACTGTGGGTTTATATGGGACTACCTCAAAAAGTGGGCGGGACACGCCCATTTGTATATGTATCCACAAATGAAGGATTTTTTCATAAAAAACACAAAATTGCAGGGTGGGTTTGGATGGGGGCTACCTCAAAAAGTGGATGGGTCACGCCCAATTGTCTATGTATGTTAAGCGGCTGTCTCTTAAAAGGCACCATATCGCATTTCAACCTAATATTAACTTTCATAAAAAAGTTTTTCTTACAAAAAGTCAAAAGTGGTCCATAGGTTTGTATGGGAGCTACCCCAAATAGTGGGCGGGGCACGGCCGGTAATCTATGTATGTTAAGCGGCTGACCATCAAAAGGCACCACATTGCATTTCAACCTAATATTGATTTTAATAAAGAAGTTTTCTTACATAAAGTCAAAACTGGGCAGTTGGTTTGTATGGGAGCTAGCCCAGATATTGGGCTAATGTATATGCCACCCATTAATGTATATGTCGAGCATCCTTCTACTTTAAGTTACTATATCAATTATTAAGTTGATATTGACTACAATAAAAATGTTTTTCATACAAAAAGTCAAAAGTGGGCGGTTAGTTTGTATGGGGGCTACCCCAATAAGTGGGCGTGGCGGGTCAATCTTGACACTGTATTAAACTGGAATAAAAAGAAGTATACGTGCAAACTGGATAGCATAAAAATTAGTCCCCAAAAAATGCGCAACTACATACAGACGGACAGCCAGACGGACAGCCAGATGGACAGACAGAAGGACATGGCTAGATCGATTCGTCTCGTCGAGCTGATCTAGGGTATATATACTTTATGGGGTCTACGATGGCTCCTTTAATGCGTTACAAACTTTCAGATAAACTGATAATACTATTTCACACTATGTGTGAATGGTATAAATAACACAAAAAATACTTGATCGTGTGTAAACTCATTTAAATTACTGCTCGAAACTGAACCAGATTTTTTACTTCAAGTGTTTGTTTTATGGTTCAAAACCACCTTTTCTCCAAAAGAACTGGTGCAGAGTAAATGCTAAAAAATGAAGTGGCTCGGTTTAAAACTGCTTTGCATTCCTTTAAAAGCAGAATTATAAGGATAGATCCCAGACAATCCACCCGATCAATTTTACAGTTTTGCAAAGAAAACTTATTTTCAAGTTCAAGCTTTTAGAGCTTTGACGAACATTAACGAATTGTAGTTCGAATGAAATTTGTTTGAATGGATTTCCGAAAATACCTCGAATTAATAATTGAAAAGAAGGAGCAAAAGAAAAGTTAAACTACTTCCCACCTTCAAAGTTTTTTTTGTAACAAACTGCTTCCCATGATGCTTCCCAAATTTAAAGCTAATTCAAATAAGATTTACCTATGTGTAACACATATGGCAGACGTACAAACGTACAACAGACTTTTTTCATTGATATGCAACTCCTTTACCGATCTGCGCGTCTTCGAATTCCCTGCCGCTTCATATCCTTGGTTGCACAAACTTCTGGCCAAGTGAGGCAAAGTTGAAGACGTTGAAAAACGATGAAGACGAAGCTTCTTTGCCGCTTTGCTCTGCTCTGCTCTGCTTACTTCATTTGTTCCTTCGTTCATTTGGCGCGCAGAAATTAAGCACAAAAATATTCGAAATGCGTTGAGCGGGCGCGAAGTTCTTCAAATGATGCAAAGAGGCAAAAGCAGAAGATGTGGCAGCAATCTTTGTTCTTGTTGTTATTGTAGTGTGCCAACTAGAAGTGTAGGTGAGGGGAGCATAGAGGCAACAGTTTTGTTCAAAAACTTTATGCCACAAACTCAGCTCAGCTGAACTCAACGCTCAACATTTGCTGCTTGTTTGTGTGCTCCCCTGCTGCCTTAAGTATTTTCGTCGTTGTTGTTGTTTTTGTTGTTGCTACAAGTGCTTACCACACTCCCCCGCTGACTGATATAATGAGTGACTGAGTGAAAGAGCGAGAGATAGAGAGTGTGCAAGTGGTAGGGAGCAGCGCCAGGCTATGCTTACACTTACACTTACTCCTGGCGAGCAGCAGCACCAGCAGCAGACAACGTTGTCAGAATTGTTCTTGTAGTTGTTGTTGTTGCTCTTGTTGTTGCAGTAAAAACACTTTATGCCGACACTCTCGACGCTTGTGTAATTTATTACTTGCTACATAAATAATAAATAAGCGTAAATAAATAAATATATATATATATATATTGTACAATACATATATATATATATATATATATATATATATATATATATATATATATATATATATATATATATATATATATATATATATTTATATTTATATTAAAGTATCTCTGTGTATGCGTGCATATAAATAAGTCTGTGTCTGTGTGTATGTGTGTGTTCGAGGAAGTCTTCTTGCCGCGCAAAAGGACCTCATGCACAGTCGTGTAGTTGAAGGAAACAAAAACAACAACATGCGAAACAGGCACAGAGAAATAAATTAAATAAATAAAAATAATAAATATTAAAATATATATTGTATAAGAGCGAAAAACACAGTAGCGACAGCCATGTACAGCTAAATGCGAGAGTAACACTTAAAGTTTCTGAAGCAAATGCAGAAGAAAAAAAAAACAGATGCCACGGTATTATACAAATTAGAGCATGTAGTTTGTTTCCTTGTTGGTTGTATTTTCAATTTTCTGATTTTCGTCTCTATGAGCTGCTGGTTTATGTTAAAAAAATTTAACTGAAAAAAAGGCAAGAATAGCTGTACGATTTGTCTCGACGAGTTGATTGAGAATAATTCAGTATTCAGTGACCCCAAAATGTTATAAGCGTACACGATTTTCAAAAGTACATTGTACACAGAATATATCAGATATATCAGATCGATGTCAAAACTCCTTGCTTACTAAACTTCGTTTCGATTTAACAACTTTTCATGGTTCCGGCATTTTGTTTTCGAAAATTTTAACAGCAAATGTATAATCAGGAAGCTTAAAAACATATGACACATGACAGTTTGGATTTTTTGGCAAGCTTTTTAGTATTTGGGAGTACTGTGCGTCGTTACACACACAAACATCTTTGTTTAGTGTGCTTTCTGCGCTAGTGGAAACGTTGGGCGGGTTAAGCAGTGCACTTTAAACACTGACCTGTGATCAGGAATAATTTCTTAAGCAGCGCACTGATCTTACAATGTAACTTACAAAATATTAAATAAAAGTAGAAAGATAACTCTGAAGTGCTCACAATCACGTCAGCTGTTTTGTTTTGTACCAACTGAACATCTATAGATTATCTTCTGTTTGGTTAACAGAAGTTGCTTGACTTCGCCAATAAATTAGAGACAATGTACGACGTGGAAGTCAACATACCATACAACGATTTATTGCCCATATACGAATTGTACTTTCCGATTGGGTTTTATCCAACCAATCACTAATACCTGATCAAAAAACTTATCACTTTTGCTAGAATTGTAACAAAATTGGCAACCGTGGTCATGTTGTCAGGCATGGCATGTCCGTCTATCTGTCTGTGTGTTGTTGTTTAGATTGATTTTAATCTGTTGTTAGGCTTAACAGCTTTCAAGAACTCTTAAAACTACACGCATCTACATTAATGTTGTTGTTGTTGTTGTTGTTGCTGCTGCTGTTTGCACGATACACGATTGTTGTTCTTATTTTATGTTGCAACATTTTTATTTCGTTTACTTCGTTTATATTGCCTTTTTTCTCATTTTATTTATTTATTATTATGTATTTTTATTTTTGTTTTTTTTTTTGGACAACAGCTGCGCGCATTATAAATAATTAAAATAAATGAAAGCAAGCAGCAAACGAGAAGAAAATAATAAAATAATATTATATTCTTACAACAATACAAGAGTATGTATCGTATATACTTGTATGTATGTGTGTATGTACATGCAAAGAAATTGAAGCTATACATAACAAATTTCATAATAAAACGTAATGCAAGAAATGGCGGCTTGTAGCACTAATAAAAATAATATATTTATATACACATGTAAAACAAAGAAAAAAGCAATAATCATTAAGCAAAAGTTTTTTTTTATTATATACTACAATACAATATGAAATAGACCACCCGAATCGCGCATTAAGTCTAAAGATTTATCTTTATAGATACAAGTTCATATATTGTATCTATATGTAGCGCATTGAAGGAATTGGGTGGCAAATGCGAAGCGGCAAATAGCAATAGCAACAGCAATAACTATAAAATTTGGAAACAAAACCAACAACAACAATAATAATAATTACAATAATAATAATATTAATAACAATGAAAGTAACCGAGGCGACACAGCAGATAAAATTATTAAATATATATTGTACAATGTTTATATATGTACATATCTATATATATTTATTTATATCTATGTTTGTATGTTGAATGTTCACAGTCACAAGATTTAATTGGAATGAAATAATAATAAACATAAATATGAAAAATACTATAAAATAAAATAAGTGTGCACACACATTAAATCCATTTAAGCCAAAACTTTTTTACACTGCAATGAAAGTTGCAAAATTTTGACAGTTTTTATAGATAATATTTTAATGTTATAATGGCTTGAAGGGTTTTAACTTCGAACCATAGCCATAGCCACAGCCAGAAATTTCATAAATTAAATAAAATGTATTTCGTATTGAGAAATTCTTCATAAAACACACTTGCAATTAAACCCAAACATATTGTTTTATTAGAGGTTCTGTTAAGCATACGATTTATAATTCACGGCTAGTTTAATGTTTTGTTTTTGACCTAGAATCACACCACACAAATAGAGACTTCTCTGGCTGAACCGGTGCTGTACGTGCAAAATCACTTAAAAGCGTTAGTAAATACAAATTCTCGGCATTGGCAGCATCCGACCGGTGCGATATTGCATCACCTAGGGAAAAGGGGTTAGACGTTCGCTAGGAGTTAGCTTTTCGATAGGGAAGAGGGGTTAGCCAAACGCTCAAACTAAGGATTTAGCACTTCGCTAGAGAAAAGCCAATCGCAATAAAAACAACAAACATTTGTTGTTATGTTTTAATTCTGTTGTAATGTAAATACTTGCACAATTTTCAAAAGTGTTCTTTGGTGCAGATATTTTGGTATTCGAACCATGACCATGTTTTTTTAATTGGCTTCTTACCTAATTACACTTACCTACTTACCGTTCTCTTTTAGGTGGTGCGTTAGTGCAAACGTATTCCCTAGCTAAGGATTAACGAACAGTAGTTAGCTAAACCAAGCTTAAGACTTATAGACGAGTAGTTAGCAAATAATTCGGCTTTTTATGATGAGAATTCGTTGAACAGCTCACTATTATAGGTGCAACATCTATACAAAATTGTTCTCCATATTTTAGCTCTTCTTTCAATGGTTATTCTATACTATACGAAATAAAAAAATATTGTACTAATAATACAGAGCAAGAGATTAATGTGAAATATATTTAAGAGCACAATTGGCCCACACCCAATAATTCAAAGACAGCAACAAAAAGTGAGAGCAAACAAAGTAATTACGTACTTTATATAAGCTGAAACTGAACAGCTTTTATAATTCACAGTTAGTTTTAACATGTCACATTGTAAGTATAGTAGCATACAGCAATTTCATTCCTCAACCTTTTTTTTATACCATTCACATATGGTGTGAAATGGTATTATTAGTTTTTCTGAAAGTTTGAAACGCATTAAAACGCAGCTCGACGAGTCGATCTAGCCATGTCCGACTGTCTGTCCGTCTGTATGTTGTTGCTCATTTTTCGGGGACCAATTTTTATGCTATCCAGTTGAAATTTTGCACATACACTTATTTTTATTGCAGTTTAATAGATTATCAAGAATGACCCACCACGCCCACTTTTTGGGGTAGCTCTCATACAAACCCACCGCCCACTTTTGACTTTTTCTATGAAAAACTTTTTTAATGTAGTCAATATCAACTTAATAATTATTATGATAACTTTTAGTGGACGGATGCTTGACATATATATTGGTGGGTGGGAACCGCCCACTGTTCGGGGTTGCCCCCATACAAACCTACTGCCCACTTTTGACTTTTTGTAGGAAAACTTCTTTATTAAAGTCAATATTAGGTTGCAATGCGACAGACAGTCGATAGCCCCCATAGAAACCCACCGTGCAATTTTGTGTTTTTTATAAAAAAATTCTTCATATAAATCAATATTAGCTTGATATTTGATTTGGTGGATTTTTGTGGAAAACTGCGTCATATACATATACAAATGGGCGTGTCCCACCCACTTTTTGAGGTAGTCCCAAATAAACCCACAGCTTACTTTTATGCATTTCTATGGAAAACGTCAATATCAACTTGAAATTCAATATGGCGGCATCCTACACATCTACTAGTACATCACTTCACACACATTTTTGGGGTAGGCCCTATTTAAACCCCCCACTTTTATGTCTTACAGTACTATTTAAAATTTCGTGTGAATGTTATTAGAGCTTCGGTTCAACCGAAGTTAGCGTTTTTTCTTGTTTTTAATCTTGTTAATCTTTTTTTTTATTATTTATTGTTGTTGTTTATTTGAAAAGTCTTTTTTAATTTTTGACTTATTTAAAAATAAGACTTTTTTTTGAGTAAAAATGTAATACAAAAATATATAAATTTTCATTGGTGCTTTTTTTAAACCATTAGAATGACTAAATCTAATTGGCACTGACAAGTTGCAGAGTAAATAAATAAATATAAAAATTTAGCTATCAATAAACATTATAATAATAAATATAATAATTAATATAATTAAATATAATATGCACATATTCGCTTGATACTTCACATGGAATGCGAATGAGTTCGAGTTAAATTCATTTTCAGTGTTTTTGATTTTTATATCGAGACTTTTTGTCAGCAGCAACGAATAGCAGCGTCTACTGCTTTTTTGTTTTGCAAAATAAATATAAAATTAAAATAATATAATATACATAAATAAATAAAAATAATTAAGCGACATGCGTTGGAATATATTATCTGCGATGAGTGATGATTCAACTGCGCAGCATTTTGCAATAATAACAAAAATTAATTAAATGGCTTAAAGTAATATTATTCATATATACAGCCCTGTTCTAGGCTGCACAGTAAATTCATTAAACTTGTCCACTATTTACGTAGAAGGATTTCGCGGTTTGAATCGCTATTTTAACGAAATCAATACATCGTCAACGTTGTTGACAACAGGCTCGAAGAAATATTGGTTACTCTTTTAAAATTTTACCAACAATACTATGAAGCCACGCTCTCAGCTGATGCTCGCCAATATGTTGTTTTTGTTTAACGAACTGTGCGAGCTGAGAGAGGTGACGGCTCCGGCCTTCGTGTTTGGCTGAGACCGTTAACTAGTTTTTACCTACCTAGATGCAATACTTACAAATCTGTTGGGTTTAAGCGGGTTAAAAAGGGTGTAAATGTTCTGCACTTGCCTATTTATTTAAAGATTTTATAACAACACTTTTTTCTCAAACTATTTTACAGAAATAATTGAAATGAGCAAATCTTCGAAGAATTTTTCATAGCTTAAGGAAATAAGCAAACAAATTTGAACATGTTTTGAATAAAATAATTAAAAAAAAAACAACTGCAAAATAAACCAAAAACGTGTATAGACATAATAAAATGGATATGACAAAGGACATTATAGACTTTGAGCAAAAGCTCGATAATGAAAACATTGCAGAAGTCAATGATTATGCAACAACAACAATACCTAAAATTGCAACAACAGCAACGTCAGCAGCAGCTGTTGAAACACCAAATCTACAAAATGATACACTACACAATTTGGAAGGTATAAACCCAACAAAAATCAATGAATTAACAACAAAAGTAGCAGTTGAGGATGATCTTGATGATGATGAGGAAATCGACCAATTGAATACAGCAAATGCAAGTCCAAATATATTAGCAGAGGCTATAGAAGCCGAAGCTGAGCTCGAAGAAGCTGCGCTGCCTCCACCCACAACAGCAACAGCATTATTAAATGATTTCAAAAACCGCGCCAGCGAATTAACACCACCGCCAAGACCGTTGACCTCCAGTGAAGTGGTGGGCATGAGTGAACCCATCGATCCGGAGCTGCGCGTAGAGCTTAGCGCTAAGAAATCACGCTCGCTGCCCGTTTCACCGCAGCCAGTGCCAATGGTATCATCCCACTTGGCAGCAGCAGCACTCTATGAGTTTGAATCAGCCGGTGAAATGGCGCAACGTCCACGCAAGGAACGGCTGGCTACACGTAAACATCAGCAGTTGGCAACACCAGCAAATCGCAAATCGAAGTCGACCGGCGCTCGAACTGGCTCGAATAGTCAACAATTCTGTTTGCGTTGGAATAATTATCAATCGAATCTGACCAATGTCTTCGATGAGTTGCTGCAGAATGAATCCTTTGTCGATGTGACACTCGCCTGTGAAGGACAATCGATAAAAGCGCACAAAATGGTGCTTTCCGCATGCTCACCATACTTTCAGGCGCTTTTCTATGATAATCCCTGTCAGCATCCGATTATTATAATGCGCGATGTTAATTGGGCCGATATGAAGGCAATTGTAGAGTTTATGTATAAAGGTGAAATAAATGTGTGTCAGGAGCAAATAAATCCATTGCTGAAAGTTGCCGAAACGCTTAAAATACGCGGTCTGGCCGAGGTCAGCGCTGGTACGCACTCCGGCGCACAGGCGCATCCAATGCTGCCCGAACAGCGCATGACTGTATATGGTGATGAGGATGAAGCAGCAATGCGCATAGCAGCAGAGTTGGAGCACAATAATCTGATTGATGATAATGATGATGACGATGACAATGGTTACAGTGCCTGCTCAAATGCGAAACGTTTGCGTCTCTTAGCTGCTGTTGGTGGCGTCTCCAGTGCCGCTGCATTGGATTTGAATCTGAGCATGGCACGTCATCAGCGTAAACGCTCGCGTGATGGACATTTGCTGCTCAAAAAGCGACGTAATTGCACGCCAAGTCTTAGCGCGGAGCTATCGCGTGCACGCGACGAATCACCGCTGCCGTCACAGCACCGACGCAATGCCACGCCCACACATGCTGCATTGGCTGCAGCGCGCGCCGCAGAAGAACCCATTGCCATGACCACATCGACCATTGTACGTAATCCATTTGCTTCGCCGAATCCACAAGCCGCCATAGTTGCCGCAACAACAGCGCCTCCAAGCTCTTCTTCATCGTCATCGTCTGCCTCATCGTTGGCAACGGGCTCAACAACAACCTCGGCGTCTTCTGCAACATCGGCTGCCTCATTAGCATCAGCGGCAGCCTATCAACAGCAACAACAACAGCAACAACAACAGCAACAACAGCAACATCATCATATGCATCATCATCATCTTCAGCACCAACAGCAGCAACAGCAACATCATCACCATCGACCAACTGTAAGCAGCTGTTCACCACCGGCAGCGCACAGCAACGGCTCCGCTTCGCTAGCTTCACCAACAGGCAGTATTGTTGGTGTCAACGCCTCCCAACACCATCAGCAACACCAGCAGCAACACCATCAGCAACACCAGCAGCAACACCAGCAGCAACACCAGCAGCAACACCAGCAGCAACACCAGCAGCAACAACAACAATCGCAGTTGCATCCACATGTTGCAGCCGCAGCTGCAGCAGCCGCCGCTGCCGCAGCACATCATCAACCATCCGTTGGCGGTTCAAGTTCTTCAGCGCATCATCATGCCGCTGCAGCTGCCGCCGCTGCACAACAATTGGCCGCTCAGCATCATTTGCATGCCGCCGCTGCTGCACATTCACATGTTGCAATGGCAAGCGCATTGGGCGCTTCACTTGCCGCTGCAGCCGCCGGTGGCAGTGCATCCGGTGCTGGTAATCCAACAGCAGCAGCTGGAGCAGTTGGTGGCAGCACAGCTGGACATCATGAGGATATGGAAATCAAGCCAGAAATTGCCGAAATGATACGCGAGGAAGAGCGGGTAAGTGTTTGCTCCTTCTTTTGTATTTAATACGAGTGTATGAATCCAAAAAAAGTATATAAATATTATAATAGGTTCAATATGTAAAGCTTTGTTTTACACATTTTTGAATATCATATCAGGTAGGTGATGCCCCCCATTGTTCATACACTGAAGAAGCCGATTTCTAGCGTTTATTATGCCCCTTATCAGCATATCAGCGGGTATGTTGACAATTTCTGCCCGGATGTTGGCTTTTAGGTTTTGTAGCTTCTTTGGGCGGTTGACATAAATGTGGATATCAAAAAACTAAAAAACAAAAAAATTGGAACGGGACCAAATCGTGGGAGCGGGCTGGACACTCCAAATTGCCCCTTATTGTGATGAAGCGTTACGGGAAGTGTTCCCCCAAAATAGCCATTGCTAATGCTCTTGGAATATCAGCCGTTGATCTGTGCTCAAATTAAAAATTCAAATTATCAACTCTCAAAACACATTTTAAACAATTTAAAAGTTAGGTTTCAACAACAAAAGCTCCAAAATATTTGAAGTGGTCGTTAAACGTAATCATTTGCTTCATTTATTCATATGTATTATTTTCTTTATCAAGGTCTGTTGTTATCGATCTACAAACAAAAATAAATAAAAAAATTTCTGTTATAGAAAAACTATAAAAATAAAATTATTTAAAACAAAATGCCATAAAAATAAAAAATAAACAATACATATAAAAATTTATGAAATATTGTGTCATGAAAATAAAAACTCAGTTTGCTATAAAAATTAATTTATTTTTTATGGTATATTTTCTGTTATAATTGTCGCCATTTTGTTTTTAGAGCAATTCATTGAAATTTTATATAATTTGTTGTGGTTGTTTTTCATTTTTCATTCAGTTTTGTACTTGGTAGTTTGTAGCTATTATTTTTGTGATTGTTGTAGTTGTTGTTGTTGGTATTTTGATTATTTTTCAGGGTGAAACCTATTTTAATGCCAAATAACTTAGGCAACACACAGATACACTTATATTCCGTACACACATACACTTACATATATAAATACAATACTTAAATTGTAGCTACTTATATACTTACATACATACAAGGCTTTATAACGACACGACACTCAACTGATGACTTCGTTTTGCGACTTGGAAAGTGCATAAATGCATCCATTAGAAACTGAAATAATTTAATGTTATTTTGTATGATTTATTTTTTCTTGTTTTTTTTATTTTTTTTTTTATACGCTGCATATATAATGTACAGAAGCGTATTATTGATTTGTTTGAAAGTTTGTAACGCAGAGTTGATGATTTTATAGTACGATATTTAAAAGTCAATAACAAGACACGTTCAGTAGATGGAAACATAGTTGGAGATACTTGTTGCAGCAGTTAAGAATTATGTTGAAGAGGTTTTTTTATGGGTGAAAATTGTATTCAAATCAATTAAAGCTACATAAGAATAAAAAAAATTAAGATTGATAAATAAGAAGAATAAATATAGGGAAGAAATATAGGGTGGCAGCCAATTCAGCTACCAAAAATGATTTTAATATTGCTTTTTTTTTTTTTTTTTCAATTTCAATGGAGTGTAATGGTTCTGGAGGTTCTAAGCCCAAATTGAGATGAAAATAAAAATAAACTCACAAATGTCTATCAAGTACATATTCAACAGATAAATAAAAAAGAGAAAAAAAGAAACCTCAAACTCAAAAAGAGTCCCTCTAGCGCTGAAGGAGGGACGTACCGAAACTACCATCTTCCTTGCTATTCCAAGGCTGATTTCAATGTGTCAATAAAGTCAGCCTTTAAGATGTTTACGTGAAGATTTGGCTGCGTGTAAAAGTTCTATATATATTCCGTAGCTTTTAAACGGTATAAAAACTTCTTATCAATAAACAAGCAACTTTTCCAATGCATGTCCAGATGAATAATATAATGCCTTCTACAGAATTTCCTTATGTGAACGTCCTTGCATTCCATATAAATTCTCTCTGCATATTAAGCATTTAAGCCGCAGATGAACAGAAAGACAACAGCCAATGTGCAAGCGTATGTGTGCGCTCTGCATGTTTGTATGTGTTTGTTGCAAAAACAAAGCGGCTCGAACCCACTTCTTTGAAAGGATTCAGCTTACTGGTTTCACTACGTCCTGCTCTGCTTTCTCTTAAGCTGACTTCGGCAAATAGTAATTTGTGTTCGTGTGAGTACCCGAAGTGTGAAGTTTGCTACAGCCTCTACCCGCGCCCATATCTGCTTTAAACACTGCTTAAGAAAATAATTCAAGCAAATAACCACTAATTTCAGTTAATGTATCTGTTGTAAAATTTCATATGCGTCTAAGGTTTCCGCTTAAATTCGACTCTTTTTACCGTGTATCGTATAAAGCGTTTTATAGCTTCAGTTATACCGTATAAAACCATTTTTTTTTTTGTTGAATTTTTTTCGTGCGTTTGTTTTTTACATTTAAAAAATATATATATATATATATATATATATATATATATATATATTTTGCTTTTACGTTAATTTAGTTTAAACTTTTACGAAATAGCAATGCAAATAATTGACTGTCGTTGTTTATTCTATTATTTCAATTAGACGCGCATTAAGCTTAATTTTTTTTTTGTTGCTGTTTTTCTATTTGAATAAAAACTAAAAAAAAAAATGCTCATGTGCAACAAAAAATCCAACGCGCTGCAAAAGCGGTCTTCAAAACGCACTCAAGCCTGTTGCTTGGTACTCTGTAAGGGGGGTGGCGTGCAGGTTTGGCAGCGTTTCGAAGCCCCCGAGGAGTCGTCGTCGTCGTCGTCGTCGTCGTCGTTGTAAATTGCATTAAGTGCGTCAGCGACTTGAAAAATAATTTAACATATTTAATGTTAATGACAAAATTACAACAAAATTGCAAGCGTTTCTATTAAAAAAATGTATTTTGCTTTTGTTGTTTTAAGTCAGTCAGTCAGCAGCAAAGCAAATGTCAAATAATGCAAATATTTGTGCATGCGCGCGCGTTTATAAAAATAAGTAAAAAAACAAAATCTATATAGTAAAAAAAACAAGAAAGAAAGAAAGAAAGAAGAAAAATCATACCATATTTATAGTTTGATTTGTGCACGATTCAAAATTCTCTGGTTTTTTTTTCCTTTTTGCCTAGATAGGTATATGAAATCTATTTTCTTTGTTTTATTGAACATCGTTAATTCGTTTCCCTTCACGTATTTTTTAGTATTTGTATATTTCATACAACACAATGTCTCAAAGTTATGATATTTTAATGATCTTTATGTAAAATATTGACATTGGATTTGCTTGCGATTTTTTATATTGTATTTTTTTCGTTTTTCGTTTCGATTTGAGCGCTGCTTCTTCTCGATTTTTGTATAAATAATTCATAAATGCGTTTGAATTCATGAATATGAAAATGTTATGATTTGTTTTGCGTTTTGTGTTGAGTTCCGCTTTGGGTTATTGTTTTGGGTTTGGGTTTGAGTTTGAGTTTCGGTTTGGGTTTGGGTTTGGGTTTGGGTTTGGGTTGTGCTCTTTTACTCACCTCAAAAGGCGTTGTCTAATAAATTGCGCATGTGGATTTAATGTAATGTTTAACGAGCAGCAGAAGAAATGTGAGTGAATGTTAAAGAATTTTATTATAGGGAGGTCATAATAATTGATTTTAATTTAAATTATAATGAAGTTCGTAACTAGAGAATTTAATGGAAATATAATTACAATAAAGTATATTAATTTTATACAAAGAATTTGTTGTTGTGTTTTTGTAAAGTACGATGAAAGGAATATTAATGAAAAACACTTTCAGCGTATTTGTTTTGAAAACTTGTATATTTGCTAAACAACTTTTTGGCTATTATCTCGCAAAATAATCTATAAATGTAGTAATTGTTATGCATAAAATTAAATAAATATAATTTTTAACATTACATTTTTACAGAACTTGCAAATTGATACAATAGTTCCAGGAAAATTAAAAAAACAATTTTTTTTTTTACAAAATTTGAAATCGGAAGATCACCTAAGACTTCGGCTAAATTTTAGATAGATTTGATATGAATTTTCACAAATATTTTAAAATCCTATTAAAAACTACAGTGCTGACATTAAAACTGTTAAAAATTTCAAAACGTTTTGCTATAGGTATATGTAGATTTTTCAAGTATAAGGGTTTATGGTCTCTAGTTTCTTGTATTCGATCATTTACCTTGTGATCTACTTCCAAAAATAACCCCTCATATATGCTTCAGCAGTCTTCTTACATTTATTTCGGTGCTTTGTGTCATAAATTAGGACATTAAAATTTAAATGAAATGCTATAAAAAAAATTGGTCAAAAAGTTAGAATAAGCATAATTGCACCAATGTCCTGTGTGAAAGTTATATTGCAATAAATGGAAAGTTTAATTCAAGAAACCATCCCGTCGAACCATTTTTGGAGTGCTCCTAAATACAACTCTCAATTGGGAATGTTTTCTTTACGTTTACCTTTAAACATTTCAAAACACTCCTCATGAAATAAGGTTGCTAAATGCATCAGAGTTAGAGTTTTAGTAGACTTTTAGGAGGATAACCCACCGAAGTAAGCATCAACATAATTTCAAAATATTGTCATTGTTCAAAGCGCTCTGTATTGTTCAAGTTTTTTAAGCACGATTTTATTAATTTAATTGCTTTCAAAAGCTCTAAAAGCTTGCTTGTAACATTCTGATTGGTCAGTTGTAAAGAAATCGAAAC
The DNA here is from genome assembly GCA_035044765.1 of Leucophenga montana. Lineage (NCBI taxonomy): Eukaryota > Metazoa > Arthropoda > Insecta > Diptera > Drosophilidae > Leucophenga > Leucophenga montana. Next base: position 2,013,710 of record JAWNNQ010001104.1, on the reverse strand, counting down.
CCAACTATCTCTGTCTGTTAACTGCTTACTTGTCTTTATAAAGGATATTTGTCTTTATTTAAAGATTAATATTGTAAGCAGTTTATTTTAAATCATTTTATGAAAATTTCAATTGTATTTAAAAAAAAGCTCTTTTTCAGCCCTCTCATTGGTTAGATTATGATCTAAAATGTTACTTTAAGCTTTAAAACGTTTATCAACACAAAATAAATAAATACTTAAAATAAATCTAATCACACTAAAAGCAGAGCAATGTCCTTATAAAAATTCCATCTAAAAAAACAAAAGAAAAAAAAGAGTGTGAAACCCGAAACCAATTGGATACAGCTGCCGACAGAACACCATCCACCCCAACCAAACTCTTACTTCCACTCATCTTGCATCCCTTTTGCACGCACTTCCAATATTTTTGCTTAATTATCTTTTGTCAACAATTTTAGTATTTCTTTGTTAATTTATTGAAATGAAATGAGTGAAATAAAGTCAGGGGGAGTAGGAAAAACAAAAACGTTAGAACAAAACTAAAAGCAATAAAAGAACGAAAAATAATAGTAATAATAATAATTCACAGACGTAGCAATAAACAAAGCAAAAGGAGAAGAAATTAAAAACAAAATATACGAAGAAGACAATATAAGAAGTTGCAAGCTTAGAGGCGCCAAACCTATGGATAGCAGTTAGTTAGAGTGAGAGAGAGAGAGAGAGAGAGAGAGAGAGGGACAAAGTGCACGATAGCAAGAAATAAAACCGCCAAAACCAAAGCAACTTACTCAAACTCAAAAGACGAGTTTGTTGTTTTTATTTTTGTTTAGCACTCTTCACACACTGGTTCAGTGTCTCTTTCTAACTGTATGTCAGCAGCTAAGGAAATTCCGCACAAAACGGAAGTGCGTGATTGTGTTGTGTCTCTCTGGCTGCATGCATGTGTGTGTAAGAAAACTGCTGACAACAGCGTTCAAATGGCTGCAATAACATAACTGTAATATCAACTGCTACTCAACTCTGTGCTCCCATTACTTAATAGAGTCAAACTCTACGAATATGACGTTAAACAACAACAACAATGAAGATGATTTCGCCGCCATTGTTGTAGTAGTCAAAGATGCCGCTGCCGTTGTTGTTGCTCTCTGAACTTTCTGCTGACTCAACGCAATTTAGCTCATTTTTAACAGCTAACAGCATCTTCTGCTGCTGCTGCTGCTTCTCTTTCACTTCATCAACAGCTGCTGTTGTTGTTGCTGCTCGCTTTTTACACGCTTTGCCGGCGTCAGCATTCATTCATTCATTCATTCATTCATGCACTCAGCAGCAAAAGCAAAACGAAAAACAAAAAATTCTTTACACACAACGACATGAACGCAAGAGGGCGCTAGCCTACCGAGCGCACAGAAAAGCGTCACAAGTGGCCCGAAGAAATTTCACTGTGCAAGGTCTGATACAAAAGTTTAACAAATTTAAAAAATATATATTCAAGAACAGATTAAACTTCCTATTATTATATTTCAGCTTTATAATATTAGAGCTGAAGAAACAAGTCAACAGTACATTAGAAAGATGACTCATACCATATTAAATGAAATCACTGTCACTGATTAAAAAAAATGTAAAAAATTTCTGATTTCAAAATGACAAACATACGAATAGCATGACATGAAACAGTCCTATTCGAATTGCATTAGTGGTATTGAAGTAGAATGTCGTAGCGTAGCAACATCGTTGGGACCATGGAAAGGATTCTGTTAATTATTGAGGAGCACAAAAAAAAAGAACAGTTGCATACTGAACAGGATTAGTATGGTTGTGGAGACTCTTAAGGCCAAAATGAGGAGTAAACAAAAAAAAAAAAACATTAATAAAACATATTGAACATACAAAATACGGTTCTGGGTGACAACCAACCATTTCATATTGCAAAAAACACGGTTTGTTGGCCGCACTAATGTTAGGGCCGGAGACGGACTACCGTTCACAGTGATAATAATAATAAATTAGATGCTTGTCAGTGTTGGCACTGTAATCAACTGATCTTAATCATAAAACAGATTATACTTGTATTGCTTTCAAGCAATTGATTTATTTTTAATCTGAATCTGTTTGATAATCAATGGCATGAGTAAGCTTATTTTAAAATTTCTTCAAACAGAATGTTATTTGACACTGGGCTTGGGATAATCCTACTGTAAACCCTGCTTTTTGTCACCTAATTCTATGGCATTGGAAAATAGTTTTCATACTGTTTTCTTCGTTTCTTAAAAATATCACTCCAATGTTGAAATGGATTTAAATTTTTGGTTTGGTACACTTTATGTTTGTCCTCCGGATGAGACAGTATACAACATTAATGTATTTCATCTATTGACGTATTTTTGACAAAGATTTTTAATGTAGAACTTAATATTTGCTCTTTTTTTGCTTTTATTTTCCACATACTCTGTTTAAAATATCTGTTTGTATTGGTGCGTGTTTTATAAAAGAAACCGTTCTTTCATTTAACCCAACATTGCGGTCGTTAATGTCGACCTGTAAATGTAAATACTTTAAAAAATAAAATAAGACAGATTGTAACGGACAATCCATGTATTTTCGAATGAATCTGGTTCAACATATACTATTGACGATAAACTGCTTCTGCTGTTTCTGGTAGCACTTAAGTTGCTTGGAGTTTAACTGGTATGGTCGTCCGTAGTAACAGTAATAGAGATTAACAGAAGCTCAATTGTACATTTTGCCGATATTATGAAAGTAACGTATTGATTGTAGCATAATATTCAACTCTTAATCATAATCATGTACGTTGACTAATTTATTTTAACATGTTTTAAATGGACAAAGCGTAAAAGCAAGGATTGGAATTGGATTAGTTATCTTTGAAAATAGTTCTATGAATTGTTGATTGTTTCTTTTAATTAGTGTATTGTCACCGTAGGCTTAAAAGATTGAGCACCGAGGTCAACATTTTATGTAAAATTGTTTAAAATGAGAATTTTTTATCGGATCATAATTATTTATGTTTTAAAACTTTTGAAGCTTTCTAATCAGGCCTTGTACAAGATGCTGTGAAGTGTGGAAGGGGAAGAAGTGAGTAGCTACACATATACATACATAAGTAGTTGTATTTTCTGCGTGAATGAGGCAGGGTATGTAATACATACATATGTACATATATAGGAATGTATCTGTCTGGTGTACGTCTTAATTTCTGTTTATGTATGCATGTGTGTGTGTGCGTTTTGTGGCGCTGTTCTTGAGCAGTTTTTCTTCGCCTTGTTTTTCGGCATCATCGACATATGTACCCGTACATGAGCTCAACTTTTCCAGTGTTTACAATTTTTTGTTTGAATTTTTTACTTCCTTCTCGTTTCCACTTTATTTCTGCTTACTCCTCATCTGCTCTGCTACATTTACTTCATCATAATCATCATCATCATCATCATCTTTGTATTATTATTTTTATTGTTGTTCTTGTTGTTGCTGCATTTTTTGAGTTCCTTGACTTTTTGGCGCTTTTTCGCTTGATTTTCCTTTTAGCAAATTTTTTTTCTTTTCCAAGTGCAACTTAACTTTTCTTTCTTCTTCTTTCTTTCTTTCTTTCTTTCTGTATTCTTTTTCGGGTGAAAGTGTCGGAAAATTAGTGAAAATTATTTGTATTGCGGCGGAGTTTGTTCGCTGTTTATATGTATATATGTACTCATGTATTGTTCATAGAGGGATGTATTGTCTGGGAGCTTTTTTTGTTGCGGTCAGCTGGCGTTTCATTTCACTGGAAGTCGTTGTTGTATTTAACGTCGTCGCCTTCTTAACTTTATTAGTCATAATTGATATGCTGATGTGTCGCCTTCTTTTTGACTTATGAAGTGGGGGTGGTTTGAGTTTATGTTATCTTTGGGGTTTTTGAACTTTTGTTGTACAGTTTTGAAATGTTTTGGCAGTTTAAATGTTTGGAATGTTTCTTTTTTTTTTTTTTTCTTGTTTTGGATGTAGTTATTAGGATTACTTTTGCTTTATGGTTGAACCAACTGAATTTTTAGATGATTTATTTATTTTAAAATTTAACCAGCAGAAATGTATGCTTTAGTTAGTACATATCAGTATTCCGTCACTATTTTTACAAGGCACAAAATTAGAAATTGTCTTAAATTTTTTGTTGCGATCAGTATTTTGTGTGCCGACTCGCTAAGAATGTTAGAAAGGTTTTATGATGAATCAGTTACATCAAAAAACACGGATGTACGAGTCATGGAGGACTGAGAGATCTTCTAAGAGAAGACTCTTTCTGGACGACTTCGATCTCTCCAACATACGAAAACATCGAAAGATTGAAAGAAACTGTGCTCGATAATCGCTATTCCGGCTTCAGAGGGATTACACGTTACCTAATTTGGTCCCGTGTGACTTCTTTTTGTTTCCAAAAACTAAAATTGTAGCGACTTGGATCAGTTTTTAGTCGATCGTAACCATAAAATAAAATTGATGCATTGAACAAAAGGCTATATCATTAATATAGGCAACAGTTTCGACAATTAAAATTCTTTTTTTGATGTTTAAATATATCTTATTCACAATGATTAATGGCAATGCAAAACCGTAGGTACTTGATATAAGTAGTTTTTTTCTACCCCTACCAACAGTTCAGACTAATAAGTTACAATTTTTGAAAATAAAATTTTAAATATCAAAAAAAGGAGCACTTAAACACTTGTTCAAAAAAACTTTCCAACTTTAACTATTCCTTTGCTTTTTACAGCTGTCGTGAGTACTCTAAATAAAGTCCTAAATAATAATGTAATCGTATTTAAATAAATTTCGCAGACATTTTAATCAATTTTTAGTAATATACATTTCATATTTGACCTATCACTTAGCCTTCGTAAAAAGTATTTCCTCATATACGAGTATAGGTACTTACATACATTATAAAATCTAATGGTTACAAATCGATTGATTACTATTTGTTGATAAGATTTGTTCTTAGCTCTCTCTTATTTCGAAAGTTTACTATCTGATATAGATACCTGAAAAGTCATAAATATTTTATGTAACCACAATTCCATTAGCATTAAAACTAACCTAAATTTATAAGCATCAATTACATTAAGGTTTTAGTTGCTGCATATTTTATTGAAATTAGTTCAGAATTTTTCCTTTGCTCCATTGAACTCAAATGCAATTTTTCCAACTTAGAGTTAAACATAAATCTTTCAACTCTTCCATTAGATGCTTGATTGATAGTTTTGCTACCTCAGCAGCAGCAGCAGCAGCTATTATTGTAAAATATTTTTAAAACTGACATAAAATGTTTAGATTTTTTTCCATTTGATTTACAAAACTTAGAAAAAGTGAGTCGAGAGAAGTTATTAAGGCAAATGAAAGATTGCAACAAATGTTCAAAACTAAATTATCATAAAAACGTACATATATAAAATATCTTATCAACGAATGGGGAAAAACAACAAGTGCAATAAAACTTCGAAATAAAAAATAAACTATGAGTATATTTAGAAATATAAAGAAATACATACAATGTCTGTACCCATTTATAATAAAATAGAAATACCAAATTGGGTTGTAAAGAAAAAATTGTGCCAATGGGGTGTGTGTGTGTGTGTGTGTGTATGTGTGTGTGAGCGGAAAATCGAGGGACATATTTTGTAAATGGGTCTACGCTATTAGCGCAATTTCAACGTCAAATCGATATACCAAAAAATGTATGTATATAATATATAATTTATGGCAGAATGACGACGATGACGACGCCATCGCTATGGCCGACGTGACCGTCGATAATTTGTATTTAAAGTAATAAAATATAAAAATAATAAAAAAATGTCGAAATAACTTTTGGAATATGAATTTTGCTTGTGTATCTACGTATAAACTTGCAGGCTGAAATACTTTAATAACTAATTCATTTTTTGTTTTTTTTTTTATAATATGATCGTATCGCCTGATAATGATTATGAGTATGACAATAACAATAATAATAACAATTTCTTAATCTAAACACGCTTGTCAAGTGCGCTTGCGATAAGATTTTAAGTTCTCATTTAATAAACACTTTTGATAATGTCAATTTAATGATATTGAATAGATTAATTTGTTGAACAATGACTTGAATTAATTCATCTTTTATGGGAAATTTTAATTTTAATTTTTTTTTTATTTTTAATTTTATTAATTTATTTTTTTATGAAATTTGAATTTATGTTTTTTTGTTTTTGTAAGTTGCTGGCATTTTATTTTCGCTTAATCTACATTGAAATAATGCAAATAAAAGATATAGTATCTGTAAGTGTAGCAACATTGCTTAGGCATATATAGAGTTTCGAAGCATAAATTACGAATTAACCAACATCAAAACCACAAAAGGACTTAAATTTACATTGTTTCGAATTAAAAGAAAAATTATACATTTTACATGGAACCAATATTTTTATTGGCCAATTAGAATGTCGATTTTAATGAGTGCGCTTATTGAACAAAAGAAACATTTCATTACATTATTACGAATTTTTTGTTTTTTCCTCTATAATTATCTTTAAAATAAATAGCACGAAGAATCGAAAAAAAAAACAAAATAAGCTTGTAGGCATTAATTTTTGTATAAATTTTAATTGCATTTCGATAATATTTCTTTGTGTTGCGCCAGACCAATTTGTTGCAGATACCAAAAAGAGAAAAAAAAAAACAAAAACAATAATAACAAAAACAACAAAAATAACAAGGTATAAATGCAGCAGCTGCAGCTATTACAACAACAAAAATAGCAACAAGAACATTGAAAAGGCTATATCGAAGAAGCACAACTTCTTCTCCACTTGAACTGTTGTGTATCTTTTTCATAAAGTATCTCAAAGCGGCAGTGTTTGCCAGAGTCAAGGCAGGAAAGCTATATTATAATGGGGGTTTCAATTGGTGTGTGCCTGAACTATTTTAGTTTATTTTGGTTGCAATTGAGTTGACTTTTCACACAACTATTGTATAGTATTATAATAATATCGTTTCAAGAGCTGCAAATGAATGTTCATATTTGATTTAAAGGCCTTAAACATTCTCAACAGTCTGAAAGAATGCTGTCATTTGCTTCGAACGTGGAAAACGGAAATGTTGTGACTCTATTTAACGACATATGTAACTGTCAAGATGCTTAGTTGAACAAAAAATTAAGAAAATTTTCACCGTACATTCAAATTTGTATTGTAATTTTGAAGATCAGGCACACTTCTTGTTGAAAGACCCATTTATTCTTTACGTGCCCCACGCACATTTGTACTCCTTTTGCTTGCCACTTCCCTTCCCCTTCCTCCGCTACACCGCTACCAGTCACCACTTACTTTGTCCTCATCTGCGAAGAGAATCGTTGGCTATTTGTATCATTGTATCTGCTGCTGACTCTGTTTGTCCGTTCGCCCGCCTGTCTGTCTGTCCGTTTGTCTGTTTGTAATTGCGTAAACATACTCGTACATATTTTATTATTTTATATTTTATTGTTTCGCTTCGTTGCGCGCCATAAGGGCAAATACCTATAATTTTCTTATGTCTTCTTACGAATGAATGTGTAGGAATAAAAAAAAAATATATACAAATTCAACAATTGTGGAACGCAAAAGAAAATAATAATCATAATAAAACAACAACAACGACAACTGCTGCACTAACGACAAACAAATATTGTATAAAGATACCAGCTAAAGAAGGGTTGGCGGGACGAAATACAAATAAATAAAATATAACAATAAAAGAAAAATGAAAAAAACAAAAAAAAAATAATAAACGTAACAATGTAAAATAAAATAATAATAAGTTTTAACTGCGTCAGGGCAAATGAAAGAAAAATAATCATTATTGTTGTCTGTCTGTCTGTCTGTCTGCATCTGCTTCTGCATCTTCTCAGCAACGATCGACAGCTAAAGTAAGGAAAATGCTATAGTGAAAGAGTCATCCATGAATCTTTAGTTTCCGAAACTTTAGATTCCCCTCAAGTTTGTGGCAGCAGCAATGTGTTATTTGTTATTGTAATTTGTTGTATTTGATGTATTTGAGATGCATAAATGAAAATGCGCATCGAAACACTTCACATAGTTTACATGGTACAATATATATTTTATTCGATTTTTTGCGCATACAATTACAAAAACAATTATCTACAAATATATGTACATGTGTATATAAGCATGTCGAATATTAAAAAAGGGCGCGTCATTGAATTGCAACGCGTTGCACTTTCATTCCAATTTGACTCTTTGTTTATACAGCTGGTCAGCAATTATTTTTCTTTATTATTTTTTCGCGTACTTTACTATAAATAATTATTTTTAAATTTATTGTTATGTACTTACCTATACGCAATTATTGGTTTGATGTAGGCGGTTTCGCTCGTGTAAAAATAGGAATTTTCGTTTGGGTTACTGTACTATTTGGAAGCGGGTCGCATTTGTCTAAGGGTTTTTAAGTTCTAATGGTTCCGTTTTTTTAATTATAAGAAATTGTACATTTGAGATACACTAAATTAACTTATGGTTTGAGCACTACATAGAAAGTAAACATTTTAAATGGTCACATAGTTCGAAACTTGGATAAATTTCAAAACAGCTGGAGAAGTTTCAACAATTCAATTGTTGTGTCTGTATTTTGATTGGTATCGAGTTGCAGGTTGAACATTTGAAATCTTATATAATTCTAATTCAGTGGTAGAGCCCATTAAGTATATATATACTTGTTAGGCATCAGAAGCTGATTCAGTATGGCCATATCCGTGTGGCCTTCTGTTTGAACAGCGAGATATTGGGGACTATAAGAGATATACACTTCAAGTTTACTTATTTCGACTCTACTATACAGATACAGTGTTTTAAATATACTATACAGTGTTTTAAATATACTACTATAAGGGTTAGCACCCATACAAACCTGCCTCCCACTTATGACTTTTTGCATGAAAGTATTTTGTTTTTGTTTTTTTTTATTTTGTTGTACAAACGCCAAATTTTGTAAATGTTACATCAATTCTAATAAAATATCCCACATAAGTTCAGATCGGACCACTGTAGAATAAAGCCACCTTACAAATCTATGGTTCAAATAAAGAGCCTTTAATAAGGCACAATGTAGCTCGAAGTCGAGCACACTTTTGTTGTTGTTGTTGTTATGATCACTTGCATTAGTGTTTGATGATGATGATGATGGTATGTATGGTGACATTGACTGCATCTGTCACCTATATGAAAGCCAATTTGCATTTATTTATGGGTACAAAGTAATTTTTCATGAATGAATTTTCATTAACTTTGAAACTCTGGAGTTTTTACTTAATGTTTTTAACGTTTTTACAATGAGTGTTCAACTTGGGAACCTATTTTTTTAATAGCACACTTTTTTCTGTTCGAAAAAAAATACATATTTTTGAACATGCTGATAGTTTGCTGGGTGAAAGTTGTAGAAGTTTAGGTTCTCTTTCGATTGTAATTTTTAAAACTAAGATATCTTCAGTCTACGGAAAATTATATCCAGAAAGCTGTAGAAATGTTCAACTTTCACATGTTGGGATCAAAGCTCCTGCCATATCCTCAAAATGTGTTAGCCAAATTCATATGAACAAATTGTCACCGCTTCTCCACTGAACGTAAAGAATGTATGTTTTCCCATTTTCTTTTACTTCTGCTCCATGTTAAATTTTTACCCAATAGAATAATATTGAATATATATTTGAAACGGCGCAAATATGCGCAAAAATTATAAAAAACACATTTCCAGAAATAATTTTACATTAATAGTTTAACCCATAATGGAACATAATAATCAGTTCTGCTTCACAAAACCCATTTACTTTAAAATTCACAACAGAAACATGCATGACAATGACAAAACATTCTCTGATTTCTTCAGAATTTTGTTCTGCATAAATTGCACTTTCAGATTAGCTTGAGCTTTAGCTTGAGCTACTATTTACTACAACACAAAGCTGTGTAATTAAATTTTTTCCACAAACTATTAAAACGCCCCTCACCACGAAAATGTGTGTTTTCAGTTTATTTATTTAAAAATCCCAAATAATTGTATTTCTTAGTATTTTCCTAAATTCCACATTAGACTAATAATTATGCTACATTAAAATCCAAGCAGCCCATTTCTTTGCATCATAAAAATTCCAGCATTATTTATAATAAAAATTGCGTTGAAATCGCGAAAGACGAATGGAAAAACTACTCGTACTCATAGTCGTACGATATAATATTTACCTACTTGTAGTTTTTAGTGCGTTCTGTGATTTTGTTTGTTCATTCTTTCGACTTAATAAATTCTTATTGGAATTGAAATCAAAACATACAACACGGTTTTGGAATTTTGCAATCGAGTTTTTTTCCATTTCTTGTTTCATTTGTATTTCTGTTTTTTTTCTTTCTACAAATAAACATAAATAAATATTTCTTAGAGTTAATTCTATTTATTCAGTGGCAAACGCGGCCACAGCCTTCGCAATGCGCGAATTTCCAGGAATATATTTTTAATTAATTAAATACATCTTTTTTTTTTTTTTGTTCTTCTTCTACAACCTCCTCACTTTGCGCGCTGCCAAATGTTTAAAAAGGCGTTCATTCGTATTCGTATTCGTCGTCGACGTCTGAGTTTATTTGCTTCGCTTTTAATAATAATAAAAATATAAAGAAAATAAAAAAAAAAAATGGAATAAAACTAAATAAATTTGCGTTGAGCTATAATTAAATTTATGTTGGCTGAATGACGAATTGTGCGAGTGACAGAGTGACTGCCCGCCCGCCTGCCTGCCTCTGTGCCGACTAAAGTGAATGACTCTTAGTCATAATGGCGTTTGTGTGGCAATGTTCTTCTAGACGTATCTAATTTATGTATTGTATTTACTACGATTATATAGCTTTATTATTTTATACATTTAGAGCTGTGTGAATTTTGTCATAGTTAGAGAGATGTAGGAGGAGCAGCTGAAGCAATTTATGTGCAGATATTGCACAATTAAGCATAATGTATCTTACAGATACAATTTTTGTTCTGCGAATTGCTGTGTCAGCTTACACATTTACACATTGATATGTGTGTGCGTAAGCTTGCGTCTTTCTGTCCGTCTGTCCGTCTGACTGTCTGCATACATAATTAATAGTATTTAGTTTTAATTAATATTTATTTTTCATGTTCATGAAACTTATATCTATCTTTTTTCTTATTATATTTAATTTTCATGGGAAAGCAAAAAGCGGCATGCTTAAAAAGTTTAATTGAAAGCCAAAAAATCTTTTTATAATATTTGTTGTAATGTAGAAAAGATCTTTGAACCTAATATGCGTCTTTGTATTAGTAAAAGGGACGTTAGAGATTTTATTAGCTATGGCGTTCGTCACTTGGTTATTAACAAACTAACCCTATTAGCCTTACTAATAATCAAAAGAAAAATAAGACTTTAACCAAAGTCAGCTCTAACTTTAGAGTCGACTTTAAATGCATTTCGTACTAATACACATTTTAGAGTTGCTACTAAAAAGACAGGGATTCGGAGTCGACTCTTTGAGATAAAGCCGACGTTAAATTTGAACATAATATGACAACTGTGCCAACTGCCTACCTTTTTATAGCCTACATTTAAATACTCTTAAAACTTAGCTAGCTACTTCTTCTCCTAAAACTTTGCATCAATCAAAAACTGTTTCATCAAACTCTTCAAAAAAAAGCTCACCACAAAACTATCGCATTCCTTTCAAGAGCACAAATGAAGCTCAAGTAAACTAATTTTGTTGCATTTATACGCACACTTGGCGAAATATAATTGCGGCATGATGCTTTCAAACACTACAAAGCGAGCAGTTGACGCAGCTCAGTGCAACATACATATATACATACAACTAAAGCCATTCATGGTGCATGTGAATTTTGTTTTGTTTGTGCTATCATCGTTAAACTGCATTCACAGCATCAAATTCAACTGCATCTGCAACAGGAAGCATTGCAACAGGAGCAGTAGCTGCAGCAACTCAACCAAAGCAACTCAAATGCCGCTAAATCGAATATTTCCAACAAATTGCGTTTGCATAAAGACATTTATACATCAGTGTATACCTATACCTAGTAAAGGATAGCGAAAGGACTTCAACAGATACACAAATATAAAAGCAACCGTCACATTTGTGTTGCGCACTTGAGGATGTTTTTTCTCCTTTTTTTTCAACATAAACTGCACTTGAAACTTATAATACTGCATTGAGAAGAAAAAAAGTGTTTAAGAGTATGCAAAGTATTTGCATAGAGCTTGTTTAAAACCTGTTACCGTTAAATGTTGTGTTAGTGTTGCAAAAGTGTTTGTAATACTTATCTTTATAGTTTGGTGTATTCGTAAGTAGGTGAAAAGTAGTTTTAGAGTGTTAAAATTGGCATAGGCATTTTACAACTTGGATGCAGTGGCAATGATTCTCACTTACATAAATTTCTTTTAGTTGAATAAACACGGTCAGTAAATAGTTTTAACTGTGATAAAAGGCTCCACGCTGGGCGGCAAAGTTTCACTAAAAGCTTTTTTTTCTAGTTAATACGAAACTATCAAGTTGTTGGTGTAAAATCCATGGTGTTGCAACACTGTCGTTTGTTCACTTAGTTTTTTAATTTCGTTATACCGCACATTCACTGGTTCTGTGTATAGTTTTTTAATCAGAATGCTTAAGCATGAAGTTTGTTTATATATTTAAATTAGACTTGCTACGATAGACAGATGATTGATTTTCTTAAAAGAACCGAGTATATCTTGAAAATCAAAATAAATATAAATTAAAATTACCTTTCGACTATAACGTTTTAAAAGAGATAGAGTTTGAAGACAGCAGAAATACAAAAGTAAAACTTCATAACAGTTTGGTTAGTTTACACTTGATGGAATTTGTTAACATATATATTAAATACAACACAATTATCTTGTCAAAAGTTGAGTTCATTTTTAAACAGAACGAGCGTTCATGACTTTGTATCTACAACTAAACAAATATATAACTTTTTTTTAATTACTTCACGGCTGCTGTTAATGCTTATTAGTAAACTAATAGCTAAAACAAGGTAGGCGAAGTGAACTCATATATACAGACGTAGATATATGTATAATTAGTTCTTGCGTAAGCGCAAAAAGTCTAGTTTGATTTTAATTTATTGCTACACATAAAAATACAACTTAAATTGCTAGTGCAATATTATTATACTTGTATCTTATTAAAACTTAATGCTGCAACCTCATTTTAATATTGTAGAATATAAATAAGCAACATTAGGCAATACTACTAGACACACAAATCATTTAATTTATTTTGTTTTTCTTTTATAATTTTTATGCATAAATATACAAATGCAAATACATACTGGTAGATACAAATGCAGTCTCTGACAAGGCAGCTAACTAAGCTGTATAAATATATCTATAACAAATTATGCTTAATACATTTTATCTTTATTATTAAACATTTTTTCTTGTTTTAAATATATTTGTTACAACGTACGCTTAATTCAATGTAATTAATAAAGTAAATTTGACCTCATAGTAGGCAAACAAGCAACTGGCGGACGGACAGATACACAGATAGGCAGACTGATATAAAGGCAGCCAAGCCAAGCGACATTATAATGAATGAATATAGCATAAAAATGTTGTAAAGATAAATACAAGCATAGAGAAAATAGTGAAATAAAAACTAAATAAGAAAATGACAAACTACTAGAACGGCTGCAATTAGTAGACGAATGTATCTATAAGATACACGCACGCAATATAATGCAAACGAGTGAGTGAGTGAGTGAGAAAGGGAGAGAGATAGAGGTGTGTGTAATGCATTGCGTTGTGGCATGTTGCACACTGCAAGCGTGTATGCGTCTTAATAAATGTCGCCGTGGTGCGAGAAGAAAAATAAAACAAACTGTGCAAATATTTGACAAAATACAACTATAAATATTGCTTAAGAATTAATGCCGCGCCGCTGTTGCCTGCCTGTCTTCGTTGTTGCAGTTAGATAAATAGACATGCGCTTATGTGCCATACAGGGTGTTGCACCGTTGTTGTGCGTAGCAGTAGCTAAAACTATCTTTTTCCCTTTTTGTTTTAATATGTATCTATAATACTATCTATCTATCTATCTATCTAGTAGCTGCTGTGCAAATTCTATTGACCTCAACTTAACGCAACGCATCTCATTTTTTGACGCAACTCTTCTTTCCTTCTTTCAATTCTTGGACTTCGGCATGACATCAAAACCAGGCGTGGCAGTCGTTTACCTATGAAGTATTTACTTAGTTTTAACCAAGCGCGCTCGAACTGTGTTTTCCTATTTGAATATATCTTCTTTTTTAGATTTTTCTTACTGCATTTATTGTTTGACTACATTTATTCGTCGTTGTTGTCGTCGTCGCTTTTCATTTTTTGCTGTATAGTTTTACTATTGACTTTTGCGTTACAGTTAAATAAATAAAGAAAAAAAGAATATATAAACAATATTTGTAAGCGTAGAAATGTTTTCCTAAATAAATGTTGTAAATTGTTGTTTACCTCGCACAGGTAGGCATATAAGATAGGCATATATATTGTATATATGTATGTATACTCGTACAGTGTATGTAGATACATTCATATATTTTGTACGTATGCAGATACTTTTATCGCTATTTGCGTCGCTGTGTTTAGGTCAGGTGTTGATGCTTTTCAGTGTATTTGTTGATCTGTTTGGTCAGTGGAGTCTTACTTTTGTGTATGAATTCCGCATAAGTTTTTGTTAGAGTTAAAAATCTTATAAATTCAGAAATATTTGAAAAGGAAGCTATTAAACTTAAGTCTTAGCAATACAGGTATTTAGTATTGCTTATTAAACTCAAGTTAATTAAGTGCTTTTGGTATACCTAAGCTTAAGGTAATACACAGTATCAAAATTGAAGTGGCCCCTACCCATATAATTTTTTTGGAAGAACCACTAAAATATTCTACTGCAACTATTTGTAATATATAAATATTATTGAGATCCTTGGCCATAAGAAGTTAACTTTTCTAAAGCAAAAATTCGTTGTATTAAGAAGCAATGAGTGTGAGCATAACTCAATTCTTTTGCAGAGCTTCTTCTACAAGGTTCTATCGTGGATAGAATACCTGCATAATGTGAAGAAGTGACAAAGCTCTCATTGTGAAGCATTGAGTGCGAACAAAACAATGTGAGTAAAAGAGATGAAATGTCTGGAAACGAAATACAAGTTAATACAATACAAATTAATTACAAGACTAAAGTACTTCGGCAACCTTCATTAAAAGTTCTAGAGCTAAGTAGAGTTGCCGCGAGAGGGAGAGGGAGAGCTCACTGTATGTGCAGGAAGCATTGAGTGCAAGCTGGACTTAATTAATGAAAAACGCCGATAAAAGTGCAAGTAAAATGGAATGAAAAGGACGGACTTCTAGCTTAAAGTGCCTAATAAGGTAGCCGTCGAATATTTATAGAATAATTTTAGCTGAGCATGAGAAAATGTGTTCATCCAGCTTTTAAAATGGGAATCCATTTTTGCTTGCCATCTGTTTATCTTACTGCTTTAGCATTAGTTTCCTGCAATTGGCATCTACTCAGTTGTCTTTCCATTTTATGTTCTTTTGTTATATTATAGAGCTGTTTTGGATCAATATGATTGTTTCTGAATTCTGTTTGCCTTTTGCTTGGCTAACTAGTTCACCTGCTTATTGCACAGTTACTTCAATGCATATAGGATAATACGATGTTTCGTTACAAGCCAACGAATCACTTACAATCATTTATAATACTGTATCTCCCACATACAAAAAATTCAACTTGATATTTCTATTCCTTTGAGAACCACTGTATGATTGAAAATTTTAACAGTAGTCTATAAATATTTCGTTCCGTGGCCATCATCTCTATTTTGTTATGTCTGGAATAATGGTTCCATCATGCTTACAACTCTTCAAATACTAGGCTGTCTCTTCTACTTTACAATAATAAATTTTTATATATAAATATTTTGTTAAGAAACAACAGTCAACATTTCTATATGACATAATGACCTCTACACATGAGTACAAACCTCATTTCTATACGGCTCATTAGATTTAAATTATTTTTATAAGTTCAAATGTCAGTTACGAGTATCTTAAAGATTAATTATGCGTTCCCATTCCAATAAAATGCCAGCTGTGTTCATATGCTTAAAAACTAAAAAATTAAAATAAAACAGTCACGCTGTACAAAAAGTATCGTATCTCAAAAGATGACTCAACAAAATGCACAAAAGCCGAGCCATAATAGGATAAAAACTGCTTTAAATGAAAAACATATTACGGCCTAACTAATAAAAATGAATAAATATATACTCGTACAGGCCCAAAGAAAAAACATAAGAAAGAAAACATTAAAAATTAAATTGAAACATATGTTTTTCTTTAAATATCCAGCAAAGGAAACGAAGAAAAATGAACATTAAAATGATTAAAATTACAAACTTATACACCGAAGGCATATGCACTGAGAGAAATGAAAAGCGAATCGAAATGATATAATCCAGGGGAGTTACAATAGATGCACATAAGCGATTGTAATACTAATAGTTTTGGGAAATGTAAAATAATGAAAATGAAATGAATGAATAAAAATAATTATTTTTCTTAATTTTTTCAAATTGATCGTATTTTTATCGGTGTCCTTTAAATGTATGCCGAATCTCATACATTTGCATTAAATAGTTGAACCCGAGCACTCAACCCGCCAATTTTTCTGTCAATTCGCAGTGTTCATGTTCACGAAGCTGCGTAAGACGTGAAATTTGCGCGCAATCTGCTAGACGGTTTGGGTATCTATAGCTAACATACATATGTACTTGTACATATATACAACAATAACTATTAAGGTAACCCTTGTATCTATGTGCATGCATTAATATATCCAACATAATTCGTTTGATATTATTGAACGACTGAAGTCATAGGGGGTAGTGTCGGATTGTCTATGACGATGATGCTGTAAAATAAAGAAATGCATTCAAAATTAAAACAAAAACGTACAAATAAGCAACGTAAAGCGGGAAAGAGAAATAATAAATAATGAAGAAAGAATATTTTCGTGCGCATTGCTTTGTTGTTGTTGTTAAAGTAATAAATATTGATATGCACACAGATACACACAGTTGCATAGATACAATACACAGATGCAGATACAAACGCACCCACATGCATTACACACACACACACACACACACACACACAGAGAGAGAATTGTTTGTCTGTCTGTTCATGTATCTGTGTTTATGCACGTTAAATTCGATTCATCTGCTGTTGTTTTTTTCTTCTCTTTTTTGCTTCGGTCTTTTGGTCTTTTATTCTGTCTGTCTGTTTGTATATTTGTCTTTGACTTCACTTTGTATCTCGCACTTTGCGCTGCATCCCTTTTAACCGATCCCTCTCGTTTGCTACATAAAATGCATTTAATAATTTATAAATGCATTCTCAGCAGATGTGTTAAAATTCGTAAAGTAATAAAATAACAAATCAAACTCAGCAAAGGCAAATAGTCGAAGTCGAAGTCGTCTTAGTCTTCAAAAAGGCCGATGCTGTGCCTGCTTCATGTATCTTTGCTATGTTTATGAATAAATAGCTAAGTAAGAAAAACAAAATAGTAAAAATTAAACAAAAATATAGAAAAATCAAAAAAAGAAAAAAAAAACGAAATAGAAAATTCTAAATATTAAGCAGGAAGATTGTTTGGTATTTAGATTTTGTAGGCACAAACGGCGACAAGTGCCTTCAGTTGACTTCAAAGGCGATAAACATGAAAATAAATCTTCAAAATTGTATTTACAGATGTGACTAAACGTCGCTGCATAAATAAATATTTGTAACTAGCCAAATGTGCATGATGTGTACGTATTTCATAGATACATTTAAATTGATTCAAGTTGATTTCAAACGCTTCGCTTTGTCTGACTTGTTTGGAGTTGCTTTCAGATTTTTTTGAATTGTAGACATAAACAGAAGTTGAATGTTTAGATTTCTTATATTGAATGATATTTTGTAGTGTGAGCAGCTGAAAGTGAAATGCTTGAAACTGTTTGAAAATCGCAGATTTTGAGAAGTTGCTGAAATGTCTTGAAAGAAATCTTTTTGAGAGAAGAACGAAGCATCAAGTAGATCGAACTTAAATTTTTAGTGGAAAATTTAAATATTTGGAGTTGATTTAATGTGAGAAATAGAAACAGAGAAATTCACAGAGCCGCAAAATGGAAAATGTTTTACTTAATTGTTTACGAAACTTTTAACTCCATGCGTGCAGTAGTCGGAACCAGTCCATCATCATGGTGCATCATCAGTCCCTTTGTAACCAGCACTAGTTCTAGTTGTTTCTATGGCGATGTCATGCCAAGGGGGCATTTCTTACACTTTGCATTACCATTCACTAGCCTATGCACTAGTTCCCCGACCGATTAGTTACTTTTCCAATGAAAAAGGGATAACAATTTCGCGACAAAATGTTATTTATTACACTGTAGACTGTTTTTGAATGCATTAAGTCCTTTTACTCTGAGATTTCTAATGCAATCAAGTAAAATTCAGAGCTCCCATGAAATTCGGTTGATTCTTGAGGGCTCGCTAAAATTCTTATAAACTACTGTTGCCTAATTATCTTAAATTCTTTCCAAAATACCACAGCTGCTCTTGCGCTTAAACATTCTCATTTCATCTTTTACCAACCCATTTAATTAATAAATCGCAACAGAAGTTGCATTTCCCAACTATTCGTTATGCATTAATAAAAAATTTCAGAAACAAAAGTTTTCTTTAAATTATTCGCTGCTATAAATGTCAATGAGACAAGTTATTAAAACTAATGCACTGCTTTGTAATTAAAAGAAACACGCTTGTAAAATATTTCAATTAACTCACCCTAAAGGCAACCTTCCATTCATTCATCCATCCATATATATATATATATATTTAATATAAAATTCTAATATCAAACAATATTTAATTGTAACTCTTGGACCATAGCAACAACAACAACAAAAGCAACAATAGTAATTATAACAAATACAAAGTATCAATTTGATTTCAACGCCTTTCGATTTTAATTAAAAAATACTTTTTTTTTTCTTCATAAATATAATTTCTATGTGCGTCTTGAAAAATTATAATAATTAAAATGAAAAAGCAAGAAAAAAGTACAAAAAGAAAAATTATATTAAAAATTCCATGGAATTATAGGGCACAATAATTATTTTCATTTTATCGCTGACTCCATCTGTCTCTTTCGCTCGTTATATTTCGTTTTCTAGAAGCCAATCCCTTGCAACCCTCAAGCCTAACACCCTCAATTGCAATGTAATGACTTACTTCGTCATCATTCGACAATAGTATGCAGATACGAGGGTCAACCTTAATGGTTTTAGAAATATATTGCAATAAAAGTTTTTCTATTGATTTTAAAGAGTTTTCTATTGAGTGGCTCTGAATTTTAAAATTGAATAAAAAGACTGGTATGTGAGTTATGCCTATTAAAGTTCCTTCAATACCATTATGTTTTGAAGATGTTATCATTGTAAAGGCTTCCGCAGCCTCGTTTAGAGAACTCATTCCGCGAGAGGTCCAATTAACATAGCCACAGAGTAAAAAGTCATCGTCTCTTCTGAAATTGTGTCGTTACAATAACTACAATGTGTGACACGTTGCATCGTCTTTTTCGAACCACATGTTTTCCATATCCATGTCATCCATGTCATTGAAGCCCAAAAAAGTATGTTATGCGCACCGTTTGGCCCTTCTTCTTCGTATGGGAAGATGTTTGGCCCAACGACGCCGCCTGACCAAAATCCATAACAAACTGTAAGTTTCACCAGATGCAATGAATACTCTTGATACTGCTGTGGATTACAGTGTTGCCATATGAAGCGATAGAGCAATACAATACAATAAGCTATTAAAGTTGAAAAACACTTTTTTTTTCTATTAGAGAAGCTTAGCTCTGGAAGCATTTATTCAAGTTGATATTTAAATTTCAAATGTTTTTAGTGTTCCTCTCCATAAACAAATACATGGTAATAATTGAAACAAAAAGATACTTCCATATATATATAGTATACAACAACAACTTCAATAAAAATAATAATAAGTACTGAGCAAGAAAAAAAAAATTTAATTACATACATATAAAGAAAGAAAAAACTATTTTTTTTTCGTATATGCTGCTATAATTAAAAAAATAATAATAATAATAAATTCAAGAAGAAGAAAAAGCGGAGACAGTCATTCATACAAATGTAAAAGTGTAGTATAATAATATGTACAATCATACAATACAATATATTGTATTGTATTTATATAGTTTTTTTGCCTTCTTTTTTTATATAGTTTTTTAATTAATGGTTTTTTATTATTATTATCATTATTATTGTTGTTGTTGTTGCTACATTTTTTGTTGTAACAGTCTAAGGTACTGAAAGCATTGAGCAAATGAATAAATGACTGTCTTATTTTATATTATTAATTTTTTCTTTTTGTCGGTAAACTATTTTTTATTATTAATACAATTTTTTTTTTACATTTGTAAAAATTGTATTTAATTTACAGTGGTTGAAACGCTGCATTAAATATTGTTTTAAATTTGTTCAAGTTCCACAAATAAGTAGGTATATATTTATGTCGAAGATAATTTCTAGTTTTATGAATAATTTAACGGATAATTTCGGAGTATAAATCCTATATGCACTTGTATCTAATTATAAAAACGTACACACAACAACAACCAACAAGGAAACAAACAACACGCTCTAATCAAAAATATTTCTTTTCGCGTTATGCTTTTCGTTTCTCTCTTTGACTACGTTTATACGCACGTCTTATTTGCAAAACAAAATTTTGTAAGTCTAAAATTTTGCAGTATTAACGCTGAGTGTGAGAGTGCAGTATAAACGCTAATAAGAGAAGCTATTAACTCAGCGTTTGTGTGGCTGAATTTTCGATTTACAATATTTTTATTTGCAAATAAGTGGTGTTTATAAACGTAATTCTTAATTCTGCTTTTAGGAGCCCTTATCAAAGTAATTGTTTGCTATTTTTAATCCACCTCATCACAAATTTGTATTATATATATCGCATGATCATGATTTCGATTATTAATACCAATAAGCAGCTAGAGAAAGTGTTATTTATATAGTATTCCTTATGAGTTTGTTCACAGATTCTCTTTTAAAACTTAACATCTCGAAGGTTGATGTGTCACTCTAAAACAGGCCTAAAGAGAGTGAGTGACAGAAAGAAAACTATGGAAATAGCTTTCTAGAAAAGCATCGAATCGATGCTTTGGTACAATTAAACGCAGCGACAGGCCTTTGCACCATTCAATCTACACAATGCTTTTTTAAACCAAAGCTAGAGACGGATAGTCTTCGGATCGTTCTTGAGTGGTCCGGTCTTTTAATTATTAGAGCGATGTATAAGCAGCTTATTTCTGTGCATCCCCTCTTAAAAATCCAGGAAGCTAAATATTTTATTTGTATTTTGTACCGTGTTACTTGAACATAGTCTTTAAACTCTGCAAGTCACATTCGTAGCAAAGTGCAAAATACGCTTAGAAAATAACTACATACATATGGAAACAGTCAACCCAATCACAAAATTTACCATTTCTGTACACTGTAAGCTAAATATAGCTCTAGCTTTTGAAACCAATTCTGAAACGTTTGATATGTTTTCACCATTTTTTGCTTTTTGTCAACTCACGCTGACATGACGCATTTTCTTTTCTCTTAATAAATATTATGTTGCAATTGTTAAACCGTATACAAATTCTTCTGGCATGTGCTATAATTAATGCATTTTTTTTTCGCTGTGCGTCTTTCAAACGATTTTCATTTAAATTTGTACAAAAAGAAGAAAAAATGAATTATTGTACTTGCCGCAGAGACAGGAAATTAAATGTATAAGTTGTAATTAAAAACTACACAATACAATTGTGTGCCGCTTTTTTTTATTCATTTCATTTTATTTTTTCTACGGCTCGTTCATTCATATTGTAAGTGGAGAACGCCAGCTCCTCCTTCTCGGACGTCTTCGTCTGCAGCATGCAAGAAGACAAATGAACATACATGAATGAACTGCAGTTTTGTATCTGAATAGATAGTGTATCAAAAAAATATGTATCTCGAATGTGTCTGCTTTTCATTTCCTACTCGTTATTTTATTTGCTAGTTTGTCTGGCGTTCGTCTGTGTATTTCATTCATTTTCCAAAAGTCCATTTTTTCCATTTGGAATTTTTGTTTAATTTCTTTATTTTCATGCAAATTATTTTGAATTTGTGTAATAGATAAAAATTTGCATATGTTGATTTTCTTCTTCTTCTTCGTCTTCTTTACAATAATTTATTTCAACAATGTGTGAAATCTAGACAGCTATTTATATATTTTAGCTCGTTGCTTTTCGTTTTTTTTGCTTAAATCTTTATAACACAAATTGCCATTATTCATAAAAGTTGCCATTATTATTAATAATATTTATTTAAATTGTTACTTTATTAATCAAATTTTTGTTACACGTGCGTTCTGATTTTTTTCTCTTCTCATTCGCGGTTTTTGTATTTGTTTAATTTTTGTTTGTTTGTATTTTTGTTTAAAATACTAAATATGTGAGAGCGCGGGTTTTTATTTTAGCGGCTCATTTTTTTTTTGTGTGTGTGAAGTTTTTGTTGTAAGTTTATTTGCATTTATTATTAATTTGCTCGTTTACGCTTTTTTTTTTGTGCGCATGCGCGCATGTTATTTAAAAAGTACAACCTTAAACAATAAATCGAACTTTTGATGCCCTATATAAAATACTTTACAAACTTCTTGGGAAACGTGGGCGGGAATAAGGCAGAATGCGTACTTGTGTCGCATATATAAAAATATAACAACGAAGGCAACCGATTACACATACGGTTTAACTCAGCATTCAGTTCATATGTGTTTGAAAGAGACTGAAAACTTATAATGCTGCTGGGTCGTACTGGTGCGACCCACCACAGAAAATGTTTGCTTGTATGCAGTCATCTTTATTAATAAACAATATTTGGTAATACTTAGTTTTTATAAGTTTTACATTTGTTCCTTTCGCCTTTTCGTTTTAAATTTTCTTATTCATCTGTTTGCTTTCGTGATGCGAACTATGCACTCGGTATAAATTTTCATTACATAAATACAGAAGACATCTGTAATCCTAAGAATCACATAAAGTATCGACTGTTATAAGGAGCGCTATGATTTTTCAGTGTATGTATGTATGTATATGTATATATATATATATGTACAATATGTATGCCTGTATATTCTTTAGCTCGCTTTGTAGCCTAAACGTCTTGATGGATTTTGACATATGAGGTATCATTGGATTTGTCTTCATTGCGGGAATTTGCTTTAATATTTTTATATAGCTTTAGTCGTTTATGCTACATTAGTACTAGAAAAATAAAACAAGTTTGTTTCATATCAGTTCTCTGCAAAACAGTTATACAAACGTACAAACGTGCAGTATATAATTTTTATGTATATAGTTTTTATGTATAACTAATTGTGGAAACCACGCGCTAATATAATTAGATAAAAACGAATAAGAATAGCTAAAAAACAGTTAGCGAAGTGTGGCGTTTGTCGAATCAGAAACTGGCAGATATTCAACTGTCAATATTTGTTCAGATTATTTGGATAGATTTTTAGATTTAGATTTAGATTTAGTTGTTTTTGTTGTTGTTCTTTTGATTGATTTCTGTTAAATGTGTTAGAAGCTGTGCGCAGTTTAGGCAGCTTTTGATGAGCAGTAATGGACGCAAATTAAATACATATGTGGGGGGTATAAGCATAAAACTAAATTTATTTTCATTTCTGTGTATGCAAAACCATATTATGAATATGTATCTTAAAGATTATTTTGTGACGCACAACGAAACAAAAGAAAAAAGTATTTTTCAGTGCAAAATCTACAAAGTACAATTGAATTTAATATTCAATTTAATAATAGAAAATGTACAATAATAAAAGTTCAACATAAAAAAAATTTTTTATTAGAAGTGTGACTTGGCATAAGTCAATACGCAAAATCTACGCGCATAAAACGCACTTTCCAAATATTTATATATTTATATGTATGTATCTCTATGTATATCAAAAGTACAATAACAAATGAGCAACAACAATGCCACAACAATAACAATAACAAAATAATAAAATATAACAATAATCAAGTCATTCAGAGATAGCTACGCATAGATACAATATACAGATACAAGCTACAGATACAGATACAGATACATATAGTAAAAAGTTGATTTAACTTAATAAAATTATTATAATGAAACTATATTTTATTTATTTATTTATTTTATTTTGCTCGTGCAACAATTTCAAACAAATAAAATTTAATTTATTTAAATTCAACAAAACTACACAATGCTAATAAAATAGTAATATACTATAAAGAAAGAAATCATTATTTTAGTCTATTTTAAACTACAAAAATTTGGAACGAGTAAAGACAAAAGTTTAATTTATGCTCAGTTTAAAAATAAAATTTGGAAAGAAGTTAAACTCTTCTTTTTTTCGAAACAAAAGATAACATAAAAAGCCAAATTACACAAATTTCAAAATAATAAAACTAAAACGTGTCTGCATAAATTAATTAATAAGTCAATCGACGAACGAATGAACAAACGAACGATTCAATCGTGGAATACAAGAAAAAAAAAAAATCAACATCATCAAATTCGATTAAAAAAAAAAAAAATTTTAATAAAATAAATTTAAATGTGCTTCAAAATGACCAAAAACAAACGAACGAGATACAAAGTAAAATCTGACAGCTGGTTGCGTCTTTTGGAAGCGAAATAAGTTGGCATATAATAATTATAAATGCGTTTTGGGGTATGATTCAGCTAAAACTTTTCGGTTTCATTTTTTTGGGATCATATGTACAATATAAAGGAAGCATTGCATTGTGAGGCGTTGCAGTTTTGTCTCTTTCTTTTTTAAGCGTAAAATTTATGCACAATATTTCTTTATATTTTTACACTTACGTGTGAGATCTTCTTTTATACTTATACTTATTTTATTTATCTTTGCTTGTAATAAATAAGCGCATCGACTTAAGGCATTTAAATTGCGGTGTTGCCATAAATCTTCAATTTGTATTCGCACATAATCAGCAAAAAAATACCGTTAGCATTAATAAATTTGTGCTTAATTGGAAAAAGAAAATTTGGGAAGAGAAGACAAAAAAAAACCTAATGTTTAAAATTAAAATTCATAGTGGTGATACATTCAAAATAAGAAGAAGAAAGAATACGATTTTAACAGCGGAAATGACTGAAAATGAACTTTTTGTGAGAAAGAATATAAAACAGATGGCATCGAAATGTTTTTAATTTATTGATATATACTAAATATTTGCAAATTATGTATTTAGATGATTTTACACATTTTATGCAATAATTTTGTGGGATTTTTTTTTTTTTTTTTTTGGATAATTAAACAAAAATGAATAGTAAATCAATGAAAACTTGTTTGAACTATGTGAGTGTATATGGCGACAAAATGATACGGCTGATGATGGGAAGTACAAAGTGCCAAGTTCCTTAGGCTAAGAGCGCATCTAAAAGGAATAAAGGAGGAAGGAAGGAAGGAAGGAAGAGCATCAGCAAACTTTTCTGAAAATCTAATGTGAAGACATAATCAAAGAAGGTGAACGAATGAATATCCATTGAAACCAATCAGTTTCCAAACTTCTATCAAGTTAAACTTCAATGATTGAAAAAAAGCTTAAAATTAGCTTTACGTATTGGATTTTAAACGTAAAAGTTTTAGCAATAAATAACGTTTACATGCTCGTAAATATTGTACATACAGGGTGTTTCTTTTTATGGTAATTTTTCCAATAATTTGAATAATAGTCAATAATTATTCATAACCCTGTCCCTCCTTCCTCATGCCCCCTACCCAGCTGCCCCTGCCCATTTTATAATTTGTTTAGTCTATTTTTGAAAATAATATCTAACAAAAGACCGCCCTCTACAGCCACACATTAAAATTGGTCTTTTTGGTATTATCCATCACTTTTTGGCGAATTTCTAGTAAAATTCCTGAGGATTCCCTGTGTATGTTGGCCTTAAATTGAAAATCATTTTTGTTAGCAAATGCCATGCTCTTCAAATATCCCTTCAAGATAAACTCAGACTGACGTGGACTGATTTTGAAAATAAAATTTAAGGCTTTTAGCTCAATCTTTTGATTTGTAGTGTTACATGGTAAACATTTTACTGGTTTGAAGTTTCCAATATGCGCTGGTTGCTATTTTATTCAATTTTAACATCGGTTACAAATAAAACAAAACAAAAAAAAAATAAACACACTACATTTATAAGTATGTAAACAGGGTTTAAAAAACACCAGAGCAGCTTTTACCGCGACGCGTTTTACACTTTAAAAATATAAACAAACATTTCTCCATTTTATGACTGTTTGCACTACAAATTCTTATTACTATTATTTCAACTTAGCCATGGCTTTTGCCATGGTTTACCACATCTTCATCTTCTTTGTTTACTAGGCTCATTAAAACTATAGAAATAAAATTAAATGTGAAAATAGAGGCAAGCGAAACATATTTCGTAGAAATTGATGTTAAATAAATAATAATAAAAATGTAAATAGAAAAAGAAAAAAACTGAATAAAATAAAATAAACACGCAGAGCTAAATATTTATGCGGCTTCCAACACTTTACCGCACTTTATCTTTTCCGATTTGAGACGCTTTATGTAAATTTTGAATATCAAGCGAGTTATTATCAGCGAGAATTGTTAGAAAAGTATTCAAACTAAGTAATCTACGTTATAAAGGGGCGGGGGTGGTGGTTGGCAAATATTAAATGGGTGAACTTTTTCACGTTTCGTATCGTTTTGAAACTCGGTTTACATACTCTACACAACAAATAATCAAACACGTGCTTCAGCTATTTTGAAAATTTTACCATAAAGAGGGATGATGTGGTGAAACGTTATCTTCTATATATACATAAGATAGTAGTTTCCTTTTGTGGAGGAAATTCTTACTACGACAGCGGTCAAAGGTTGTATGTAGATATTTTTTTCAACCTACCACTTTCAAACTCTATTTGTTTACTGTAGAAAGTAAATTATTAAACACTTGTTTCGCCAATTTCAAAATTATATTTGTCACTCTTTTCCATTCGAACGTCTTGAAACTCCATTTGTAGATGGATGAGTGAAACTCACAACAAAGATCAAAACAATTATTATAGAAGTAGTTCCCTTGAACTGTCAAAAGTTTTCATGGTGGTTCGGCAACTCTCGAAGCCTTTTTTTGGAACCAGTACTGAAATACACATTCTTTGTTTACTTTGAAATATGATATGACGCATAATATTTTATATAAACTTTAGTTCAATGCTCAAACCAAAGCGCAAAATCTTCATCAATATTAAATAAAACGGTTAAATGCTGCATTTCTGGGGCGTTTGTTTAGTACAATAGATAAAATTAATTTAAGCATAATATTTATAACCTTTAGCCATTATATTTTGATATATTTTTTGGCACACTTCTCGTAACATATTCTCTGTATCTCAGACTGTGCTCTATCTCTTTATCTAACTCTCCATATTTTACACACTCTGGCAACATTTCATTTCATCGTCATCATAATCATCCACAAAATTCAGAAAATGCTTTATGTAGTTTAACTATTTGCTTTAAGACGTTTTATTTAGTTTTGAAATTTATTTGATTTATTTCTTACTCTGCGGTTTGTTTTTCTTCCTCTTCGTCATCTTCTTGTTAGTCGCATCCAAAAATATAATTTATTATTTATTTGCTTGCTTGCGATACATTCGTTTATAATATTTTTCTTTTTTTTGCAGCATTTTAAATTAAATCTTGTTTTATTTATTTTATTAATTTACGCGCTCGGTTGCTCCGCTGCAGATGATTCAGTAATAAGGCATTTCTCTATACAGCGCTCACCTGCCCCTTCGATGTTTTTTTTTTATTCTCATTAATTTATTTTTAGTGTTTATGTAATTCACTTTTGAAGTTGAATTTATTTTGGCATAAAGAAATTTCGACAAGCCCGAAATTGTTTATACTAATTAAAAGAAATTATAATTATTTATTTTATTATTGTTTATTTTTAAATGGGATACAGACAATTTCCTGCACTTGAAGTGAATTTAAAAGCAACGAGCTTCAAGTGAAAAAAAAAACGAAAATAAAAAAAAAAATTATAATAATGACGCAAATATTTAATATCTTTGCTTTGCAATTTTTATATAGTTTATTTACTCGTAATTTTTATTGTTTTTTTTTGTTTTGCAGTTTTCTTTTATTGAATTCTAAATAGAAGCGTCTTCTTCTTGGTGGTTTTTGCGCTATATTTACTAGATTTAAATTATTTTATGGCGGGCAATAATTTTGTTAAATGAATCCATTTAATTGTAGTTGGCCTTAAATTCGAGTACATACATAAATAAATAATAGAAAGAAATTTAAACAAAAAACTTAGCTAATATTAGCTGCGGTGCTAACGAATCTGGCATACGCTTTTTTTTCTATACTATCAGGCCTGTTCCGGTTCTCGCTTTCCGTGACTTTTTTACGTATCAGAATTCTACGATTTGAATTGACTTGCCTTGAGTAATATGAATTGTTATTGATTAATGCCAAGTAATGTGCAAATCGTTCCACATTGAATGCACTTTTGCAAAATCTTCACGAAATTGAGAACATTCATAAAGCCTGAGCTCTGTATTAATATAATTTCTGCTCTCCCTTGCGGCTGATTGCATTGGCAGCTGTTTTATGTTGTGTGCTTCTCTAATGTGTTACAAAATTCGTACTAGATTCAATATATTATTCACACCACATATGTAGCGTATCTTTAATAAAGTTTATTGCATTTGCATAATATTATAAAGTATGAAAGCAATTTTTAATTATTTTTCTTCTCTTGTTGTATTTTCAGGTGAGTCTCTTTGATTGTCTACATACGTAAATTTGTGTTTATTTTACTACTTGGCTTTGTTTCAAAAATGTTGGTAAGCTTTCATTTATGCAATTTTTTTTTCCACAGAGGAAGGAAATCTATTACGTCATGTTCTATGAGTATATAAACGATAAACAAAACATTCAAATGAATAAAGTTACATAAGTGAAACCTGCCAAAATATTCTATATAAAAAGAGCGCAAATTTGTAGTAAAAACTGTTTAGCTTTGGTTTAATACAATGAAAATGTGTCTAGATTAATTGAGACGAGTAGAATAGATACTTACAAATAAAATTTGTTCCTCTCTCTCTCTATCTTTTTCGCTTGTATAAAAAACGGCTATAGAGAAATTCAAATCTTTATCTTTCACTAGAAAAGTAAAAAACAAATGGTGTCGCAAGACGAACGAGAATATAGCGTTTCGCCAAAAATCATCTACAGCTATGAGCTATATGCAGTGTGAAGTATGGAACATTCGATTTTACTTGTTCAATAGAACTGTTTGTATTGGCGCTTGCTGGTTTTTGCACGCTCAACAGGAACCTTAATGTTTTATAAAAAAAGCAATCTTGGATTTCACTCTAGGGTGCGGTTGATTGCGTCGTTCGGTAGACTTCCTAGTACATATAAATAGTTAGATAGTACACATATATAGATAGTGGTTCCTAGACACAGAAGGACTAATTCAAAGTTCATGTCTGTTGGACACATGCCTTAATGCAACGATAATCTACATTAAAAAAAAACATACGTCGAAATTCATCGACGCATCCTTCGAGCCGGATCTGTTTCCGTAGAATCTTGGCAAGCATAATAATGATTGTCTTGTGCCAGATAGCCGACAGGTCATTCGGCTCGAAGAAAATTTGATGTCGAATTTTTTGGAGCGACTGATTTATTGTAATTTTTCTATATTCTTTCCCAAAGATCTGTAACAATATTCTCATACAAATATTGTTAAATTTTCATTGCATATGTATTAAATTTTTGAATTGAAATTGTTTTGGAAAGTGAGAAGCTGTACTAACTAATAAATTGGTATGTATCTACAAACTAAATACCCAACAAATGCCAAACTCATGCAATTGAATATCCAAAGTCAAAGTCAGTATCGAATTTTGCACAATGAGGCGTGGCTGTCTGGACAAAATAGATACGAAGCGAAGTGTTTCAGCGTGGACAGTGGACAGCGTGTGCAATTCTATTTGATATGGAATTCCAACAAACTAGACTCGTAACGTCGCGGCTTGCGAAATTTGGCGAAATGTTCAAAGCATCGCTAATTAGAAACGCAACTGGCGCTAATGCAAAATTAATCCGTGTGTATTTCTAATTATTTTAGAAATCCACAATCGAAATCAATCTTTAGTGCGGTGCACAAACAAACAGACGTATATAGTATGTATACAGATACATATGCATGTATCGTAGATACTATGGCACATATGCGACATGCGCTACTACTTCACTTCATGCTCTTATGCTATACGAGTAGCTATAGCTATAGATACATATATACAGACATTAATAGCTAAAATATATAATTGTGCTGCAGTAGATACATAAGTATCTATATAGATACAAAATATGTATATATATATATATATATATATATATATATATATATGTATATAAATACATATTGCATTGTATACAACGAGAATCGCTGCGTTAATTATAATGATTATTATCTTAAGCATCGCACATAGAAGAACGAACGTGCAGGGCAGGCAATCATTGAAGCTGTACCGAACAGCTGGTAAAGCCATTGCGGGGTCAGATCGAAGCCGAGGCAGGCTATGCGAGGTCAGCTGCAGCAATGCACTTCAATCCGTTTTCGACTAAATCAATATTATGCCTAGGTAATAAGGTGTTGCCTCAAAGTACAGCACATGTATCTAGATACAAGTTGTAGTGTGCGCTTAGTAGCTATAATGCTTAGCTGCGCTTAGATACAATAATACATTATATAGATATTTATATATACATATAGAAGTATTTGTCAGCTTTGAATATGACTTTCGAACAGATTTCGGTTTGCATTTTGAGATGAACAGTTTCCGTTTCACCATTTGCATATGACAGTTTTAGATAGGGAAGGATAATAAGGTGGACAGGCAGGTAGGCTGGCAGGATAATAATAAGTTAGCTAGTAAGGAAGTAGATGCTGAAGTAATGTTAGATTTCTATGACATGGCGTGTGACAATTGTCAGTATTTGTTGTTGTTGTGCTCATAAAACTTGTATATGCTTAAAATACTACACGGACAGTAATTGTAACTATAACAACAGCAGCAACAACAACAACAACAACAACAATAATGATAATAATGTATCTGCAACTTCAACTCAAAGTTTGCACTTTGACTTGATCAAATTAAATTATTAATGCATTTGTATGTATGTATATTTAATTTTGTATTAATTACGCATGACAAGCAGACACGCGTGCACTCTACTAAGTTGAATTGCATATAATTAATATTATATAGGCACATTTAGCCGCTTGAAATTGAAGGTGACTTAAATGTAATTATATATTGTACAATACTTCGTAGATTGATTGTAACAGAGGTACTACATAAAGTTTAATATTAATGTGTGGACTTTTTTTAGCAGACGAAATACATTTAATAGTCCACAAACAGCGTTGCGAGCACATTTGTGCACAATAAAGTGGAGCAACTCTGCATAATCTGCTGTTTGAGACTTTGGTTTATTTGTTTTGAACTACTTTTAAATTTTCTTCTTTGTGAATTATCAGCTGTTCAGCCACAAATCATACCAAAATGCACAAAAAAATACCAAAAATCGCTCTACCATTTGCTAAATTTTCGTGTTATTTTGCTGCACTGTTTTTACAACGATGCAAAGAAATTATTTGGGCAGAGGTCTGGGTCGAGCAAAGTATGTTTTTGAGATTGTTATTTAATTCAAATTTGTAAGTAGAAATTATTTTATATACGAGTATATAACTAAGCTTCAGCTAACTTGCTTGCCTTAACTTAGCCAGTTGAATGCAATTCAAATAGAAATGCAGTCATTCATTCAGTCGGCTTGCTAGGTTTTGCACAGCCTTAGCGCATAGGTACTGAGTTTGTTTGATACCATCCATTTATGTACATACATCTATCTATCTATCTATATACATATGTATATATGTATTTACCTATGTGCATTTTAGATCTACTATGTACATACATACATTCAACATGGTAGTTAATGCTATGATGCAGAGAGCAGTCAGTGACTGAGTGCACAGGAGAAAAGTGAAAATTCTATTCAAAAAATTTAATGGCATTTTAAATAAGAAATTACTCAAAGCCTGCATATTTTATAAGATTTCGGGTGTGCGCGCGAGAGTTCAGCATGCTATTCTCAGGTTTTATATTGCGCCTAGCTACAAAGTTGAATTGAGGCTGGTCGGGTCGATTCAAATCAACTGGGCACAGTTTGAAGTTGGCTCAGTCTGCTTGGCTGGTCTGTTACTCTTGTACTCTTGTACTCTGTCGATATGTTATGTGTTGCTTTAGCATTCCCAAAAGTATTAAATCAGAAAACTACGCTGCAAGTTGAGGGTAAAAAAAATAACAAAAATTCCGCGGTATCGTGAAAATAGTGTTGGGCTAGGTCGGCGAACTTGAATGCTGTAGTGTATACTTTGAAGAAAGGAGTTGAGTTTATTTTTAAAATGCGCAACTGTTTTAGGCCAATCAGTGTGCTAGTAAGGAGCTTAAGTGGAACTATTATTTAACGTAATAGTAAAGAATTGAAAAACCTCTTAGCACAATAGTTCAAATTACTTGTACAAGAGAGTTTTGTACTTAGGATTGGGTGGTTTAATAAAAACTTAAAGTAGAGACTAATATATACTCCTTATGTAGACAAACACTTTAAGTAAATCGGTATCCAAACTATCCAAAATTTTAATAGAACTTAGAAACATATTTTTAAGGCAAAATATAACAAAAAATTTGTTTTTTTTTTTGGCGGGAGCATTGCCCAGTTCCTCAACTAGAGCAATTTTATATCAAAACTTAACATAGCTGCCAGATATTCGGCTGTGATTTGTGTTTCGTTAAAAAAGAGATAGTCTAACTGTGGTTTTATTGAGCAATTAAATGCGTAAAATGGCATTACTGCATTCGGATTGGTGCAAAAAAGCTTTGTAGTTCTCCGCCTTTTTTTTTTTTTTGCAAGCAAAAAGCACTTTAGCAACGATCTGATTTGTACACAAATAATTTGATTTTTTTTTTTTTAATCAATCAGTCTAAATAAAAAAATTAGTTTTTTGTTGCTTGTCTAGTGTAGCTCTTTACTTGTGACTCTTCAAAATTGTACTAGCCTAGTTTATACAATACAAATAGAAAAGAAAATTAATATATTTTTCAAATTCAAAAAAGAGCCTGCAATTTCAGTCCGTTCGGTTTGCTCTCTCTTCAAATTCAAACATAGCCAAGGTACACAATTGCAGCAGCGTCACATATTACAAGTGCATAAATGCAACGCTTGCCACTAACTTTCCTGTTCCATATTCCTTCACTACATACCTACCTATATATATATTGTACTATGTGCCGCTCCAACAACCAGTCTGTGTATTGTATGCATCTACAATATGTGTGTATAAAAGTTGTTACTTGTGCATAGCTTTAGATTTTCTAAGTAAAATACATAGGCACTCATTTAATATTTATATCTCTCTAAATATTAAATATTATTTCAAGGGTTTATGCGCTGCAAACGACTACAACGACGACGAATGAAACGAAAAATTTCTAGCTTTATAGCGCTTATACTTAGAATGAAGCCAGTGCCTGTGCTTGAATTGGGCTTGCTTTACTGAGAAAGTAACGCTAAACATTTTTAGAAATTATATTCTTATAAAAAAAGACAGTGTAATGTTTGAGCTTTGAAAAATTGAGCTTTTATATACTCGTAAGTTACTTACTTACTTATATGGTCCTACAACCGTCACCGGTCATGACCGCAAGTAAAAAGGCGCACAGTCGATATAGTCTTCGGCGCGCCGGTGCCAGTCGTTCAAAGTACCAAGCTTGGTAAGGTCATCCCAGACCAGTTTCTTGCAACGTAATCTCTGGCGCTGTCCATCAATTACGTTTAAATTCCCCATGTAATTAGTATAATTTTATTTGAAATGCTCTTTTCTAATGCTCTGATTGGTGTAGCAATGTACAAAGCTTTAAAACAAATTATTTGTTTTTTGCTTTTGTTTTAAAGATACAAATTGAAGAATGGAAAGTCTACAAAGTTAAGTGGCATAACATTTATTCAAAATTTATTATGTCAAAAGTTTCAGTTGCTTCACAGAACTGGCCGCGGTGTTTCAATATCAATGCTCGTTTAAAGGTTGATATTCAAGCTATATTTTATGCTTGGCACAAGTTTTAAATTGTAAGTTTGTTCTGCAATAGATTTAATTTCGATAGCAGTTTTCAGTGAACTTTTGTTGTAACTCTTGTAAGGTGCATAGGCCTGCTTTGCTTTACTTTGCTTCACTGTACAAAAAAATAATAAATAAATGCAGCATACATCTAGGCGTGCAAATGCTTTTACTTCAATGTGTCTGTGTGTGTGTGTGTGTGTGTGTGTGTGTGCGTGCGTTGCACCCTGCTGTGACATCTTTTTGCTTGATTTTAAATTTTCCGTGCTTTTTGTTTGAGTCTATTTCTTCTTCTTCGTTTATTATATAAATTGTTCTTCATACTCAAAACACGTTTAAACTTTTGTATCTAGTGCGTATGTGAATGCTTTTACTTCGGTGCATCTGTGTGTGTATGTGTGTGCGTTTATATCTGTGTGCATTGCATTTCATTTTATATTTTGTAAACGGCAATTTTTGTGCTGTAAGCCGCCGCAAGGCACTAAAATTTATTTTGCGTACAAAGTTTTATGCTTAGGCGCAGGAAGTGCAAGCCGTTTACTTGCCCCCCCCCCCCCCTTCCTCCTATACTATTTCTACCGCTGTTGGCTTCTACGACTTTCAAGCGCAGGCCGCCATTTCCAGCATAAATGTATGCATCTGTGTGTGTGTGTGTGTGTGATTGTATCTGTGTGTGCGTATACTGTGCGCTGTTAGTGCTTGTGAATAATTAATTTTAACATTTTCGCGTTGCATTTGCTGCAGCTGCAACTGCAGTCCTTTCATTGCTATATATGTGTATTTGTGTGTGTGTGTGTGTGTATGTGTAGTTATCTATGCTGCACTTTGTGCTCGTCGTAATCGACGTCATCGTCGTTTTGTTGTTGCCTCAATAATTCCTTGCCAAGTTGGCAAAATATATATAGTATATAGTAGCATTATATGGAAGTAGTAGCCCACCAAAATGCGTTTTGTGCATATTTTATTGCAATCTCTCTCTCTCTCTCTCTTACACTCTGGTTTCCTGTTTTCCATCCTGCGTTCCAAATTCGTTGCACAAACTATTTGCCTCCAATATATACGTACATACATACATACTCAATGCCACACACTTGGTCAATGCGTTTGTAGACCTTTTATGCAATATGCAGACAATTCCATTTGGCCAACTTGACTTTGTGTATTAGTGTATCTATTTTTATGTAGCTACAAGAACTGCACTAAAAAGTTTTCTAACTCTCAATATTGAATTGTTTTCATTTTCGATCGTTTTCTTGTTTGTTATTTCTCAGTCAATGTCCAGTGTAAGCGTTAGTTAGCTAACTGAAGATTAAATTTATACTATAAGGTAAGGTATGAGTTAAACAATTTCGTTGCTTCAATCGAGAGCAAAATTATATGTGAATGGCAAAATGAGTTGACAGAGTGACAATAATCCAAAAACGTTGGTAAAATTTAGGTGAAAAAGTATTGGCAGCTGTTTCCATAGTGAATCGCTAGTACATTGGAACCACCATTGGTAGCACAACAGGAAACTTGACCCATTTTCTTAATGGTGCTCATACTGGTACGACTTTTTCTCATGCATGTGTACGTATTTGGGACAGTGATGTCGTCTAGGTGGTGTCAGGGTTAA
Organism: Leucophenga montana; assembly: GCA_035044765.1. Classification (NCBI taxonomy): domain Eukaryota; kingdom Metazoa; phylum Arthropoda; class Insecta; order Diptera; family Drosophilidae; genus Leucophenga; species Leucophenga montana. The sequence goes on along the minus strand of JAWNNQ010001104.1, from coordinate 1,977,640 downwards.
TCTACGCTAGAATAGCTGCCTCCTCTAACTTTTATTTCAAAAAAGAAGTCTGTATATTGAAACATGGCGTGAAATACCAAAACTTTTGAATCACTCTTTGTTTATATACATTTGTATATGTATTTTATTATAGTTTTTGTTGCAATCATTTGTGCCACAAATACATACATATAAAAGGCATAATTTCAAAGTAAGCCGCTATAACTTGCCACTCCTTCCACCTGCTACCAAACTCACCTGCATTTCCATTTCTAATGTGCCAGGATTTTTTTTTTTTTTTTTCAAATTTTTTGTGTCGACAGTATTTGCCACCGCTAAAATTACTTTTGCTGCTTTGTGCCGTCAGTCTCAGCTCAAATTCATTTTTTGCCACTCATTTATGCTGCATGCCTATGAATTTTTTTCTATGTTGCAACATTTAGCTTTGCTGCTTTGCTGCTTTGTGCCTCTTGTGTCCTGTGTCAAACATAATAATTCATATGGAAAATATGTTTTACACGCTCTTTGACGATACTTCTTTTTTTTTCCTGTATACAACTCGCGCTCATGCTGCAACCGTTGTCCTGCGGCACTTTTTTTTTTTTTTTTTTTTTTTGCTACATACGTATGTAACTCGCTGTTGCAGTTTTATTTAAACTCTGAGATTTCCTACTTGCTGCGCTGATGAGATGATGATGATGATGACGTTGACTAGAATGAAGCTGGGCATACATTTTGAATATTTAATGCCTGTGTACTTCTGTTTTAACACTTTGTTGACATTTTAGTTGTTGAGTGGCATATGTTGTATGGGGTAAGGTGTATGGAACAGTAAGTTGTGTGGCATGACAGAGTTCAGAGTTCATTATATGCTGAAATCTGATATGTATTAAGAAGGCTTAATATTTGTTTCTTTAGGTGGCAGTGTAAATTTTTATGAAATTCAAGCATGTATATATTTTTCTCTAACATCATTTTAAATTGTATAAACTCGCATTTCATTACAAAAAAAAAAAAAAAAAACTTCTCTAATAAACACAACTCCAAGCAAAAGCGATATATACTCATTATCCTCATTTAGTTGTTTCCGCCATTTACAGAGAAACTGAACTACACTGAAATGCAAAAAAACTTCTATAAATCACTATTTGTAAAAGGTTAATTTTTACTTTTCAACAAACAAGCACAACAACAACAATTACAGAAATTGTAATGAAAAATTGTTACAAAAACAAAGAACAAAGTGTAGTTAAAAAATTATACACCAGCACATTAAAACAATAAAAACTTACAACTTTTACATGATTTACCATGATAATGGTCTACAATATTTAGCATATATACTCGTACTAAGAACTGAATTTAGGTAGACCAGCCGGGACGAAATGTAGCCACCAGCAAGCTAGTTGTAAATCGACTCGGGCATAGTGTTTATTTCAAGTCAGTTCCAGGGAATACAAAAAAGTGTTTTTGCTAGTAGAGCTATACGAAAAGTGGTTTCAAGTGTTTTTGGAATGATACTAAAGAAAAAGTTAATAGCGCAAAAAAAAAAACACTTGGCGTTTAAATACTGAGATACATACCTATGTATATAAGGATATAGACGTACATTTTAACATATGTGTGGTATAATTATTTATTGCATTTAAATTATTGTTGTTGTTGTGGTTTGTTGCCGCTGTGTTGTTGACAACAGCAAAAATAATGTATAAAACTTTTCTTTATATACATATATGACTGGGTAAAGAAATAAATACACTACACAACACTTGCACTCATTATTATTACTCATTGTTGCTGTTGTAATTGTCGTTGTTACTTTTATTATTATTATTATTATTATTATTATTATTGCTTTTGTTATTGTTGCATTCAACATTTTGCTGCAACTCATTTTTACATCAAATTATAAATTTGCAACAGAAATGTTTCTTGACTTAATTTCTGTTCACTTTAGATAAATTTTAAAAAATGTACAATTTTATAATATAAAACAAAGTAGAAAGAAGTACCCGTCATGGCACAGAATAATCACTGCATACACAATTACACTTTATTTCGTACATTCCCTTCAAATATCAAATAATATTTTTAACGCAAAACTACAAAGTTAAGTAAAAACTATTTTGAATCGATAAGAATAACGTATAAAATAGAAAGGGATCGAATGAGAGACAGGTACACAACATAAAAAGTAAGAAGCAAAAAACAGAAGAGTGCCAAAAATATTTATTTTGCATTGTATTCGCATTTAGTTGATATTGGCGAGCACTGTCTTAAAAGTATTAGACTCTGTGGTCGAAGATGTTGTGCTGTAAGAATTTGACAAATTTTTAGTCTAGTACCGAACTGACCATAAGTGCAGTGCTCAAGTACATAAATACTTTATATACGAATGGGAAGCAAAAATCATTTTCGCCTCAAAATCTCATAAATTTCATGAAAGTAAATTTTTTTTGATAGAAATTTTGAGGCGAAACAGATTTCTGTATCATCCCCGTAAAAAACACTTCAACTTTCTGCAGAACTTTTTTTATACCCTACATTTAATGAGTGTTTCTCTATTTCATGATATCCTATAAACGCAATGCCTACTTCGACGAAACAATATATATATATATATATATATATATATATATATATATATATATATATATATATATATATATATATATATATATTGTTTCGTCGAAGTAGGCAATACGTTTAAAGGCTTAATAACAGATATGACATTGAAAGCTAGTATATAGTGTGAAAAAATTTACCATAAAGATATCGGCAAGTCGTGAAAATGGCCCTAAGCGATGCGGAAACTTCAAATGTAAATTAAATGTAACCGGATATAAATATAAAATAATCTTAATGAAACATAATGAAAATTATTAAAGAAAATAAAACTGAACGAATTTGCGAATTATATAAATCAACACTCTTAAATCTTTAAAGCTTCGCCCAGAGCATAGATTTTTTGCATTGTTGTATTTAATTAAATAATACAATTATAGAATTTCGAATTAAGAGCTTGATTACTCAATACTATTGATTGCTTTCTGTGCATTTCTGTTCGCTTCAGTTAGGGTTCATTATTGTTGCGAAAAGTTTTTATAGTTAATAATTAGTGTTACAATTATACAAACGAAATTTATCGATTGAAATACATCTCAGACTATATAAATATTAAGTAATACAGAGACTATATTGTATAGATTTTGTTTGGGCTTAAACTTTCTTGTCAGGTTCGTACTAGGCTTAAACGGAGAACGTGTTTAATTTAATTGAATATTCGTTTACTTTTTTCTTCAATGATAGCCTACAATGTTGATTACTATGGAGTTATAATAAGCAACACTTCATCTTCTACCTACTTTTGTGATAGTCCTCGCCACTATTTTGCACTATTAAAATAATATGCGGTCATTCTACGAGTATATCGCATTATTTATAGCATCATCCACTTTTAGTGCGATTTTATTGACTGACTCGTATAATTATATTTGAACAAAAATAAATATAGTAAAATGTAACTGTGTATATTGCAACACAAGTAAAACGTATAAACGATTCGGTGCAGCCGACCTAAATATTTTACTGATTTTTATTTTGGTACAATATTGTTGCTATATTCCTTATACTGTCGAATTGTGCCTCGAATTGTACCACACTGAATAAAACTGAGCTCAAACTCGAGAGTTGGAAATACAGCGAAAAGTATGTTTCACATTATTTCATGAATTATTCATTGACCAATATGCATATTTTATATGAAATTCGTGCAATAAAATACTATTAAATATTTAGTTGTAGAAGAAGTTCTACAATGCAATATATGTATACAGTATATAGAATATATTGTATTGTATATTCGTAAAATATCAACTTGTGAGGTGAGCGCGCATTAATTCTGAATTGCTGAAGTGGCATATTAAAAATTGGTGAAACTTTAAGTTTTGTTCTGCAGTATGACAGTTCAGGTTGCAAACATTTGAAGGCTTTTTAAAAAAATTTTAAGATTGCGGGAAACAAACAGAAAAGAGGAAACTTTCAAGATAAGCGTTGAGTTTACTCAAATGCAAGTACGGTTTAGTTTTTTGGATTCAGTTAATGAAAAAAGGCAGAAGTAATGTTTCTTATTCGTATCACGATTTCAGCTTGTATCGATTCTGTATCTATCTCCTCCAGAAACACCAATAATTTCTGGAACTTTAAATATAAGTTTCAGTTAAGTATAAATTGTTTATAAGAATAAAATTAAATCCACAAAAAACAACAAACACACACATTTTAAAGTTACAACATTGCACAGGACTAAGATGGCAACAACAATAACAAGGACAGCAAGATTTTCTGCTGAAATGCGCGAAAGACAAAATTAATGGAAAGCTAGAGCAGGAAAGAACAAAATAAATAAATACGTTAGATAGAGACAAAGACAGATAAGAAAAAGATATGCTGCGACTACATTTTCTATACATTTTCCATTTTAACGGTGCCGTTTAAATTAATTATTTATTATGCGATACGATTCTTCTTATAAAATTAATGAATGGAATAAGCACAAAAAAACTATAAAACGACGACTACGGCGACAAATGAACCGAACGACGATGCTGATGGTGGGAAATGAGTTGGTGGGGTAGTGGCATGATAGCGATGACAACACTAAAGCATTGGATGGGATGAGTCAATGGATGGAGGTAGGGCATTGATATTAAATAAGTTGGAGAGAGAGAAACCTATGGAGACTTGAGACTCAAGACGCAAGGCTGAAAATTTAGTGGATGGGTTCGGACATATTGGAGAGCTAGAGCAGTAGTAGCGAGTGATGAGATGTAAAACGCGGGCTACGTGGTTTACTGAATAATATAAATAAATAAATGAATGAGTGAATGTGTGAATAAAAGCTTAGCACAAGGCGGTGAGTGGGTAAACTAAAAAACAAAAAAATTAAAAAAAAATGAGCGACTAAAAAGAGAGAATGTGAGTGGCAAGTGCGCTCATTGAACAGGCAAACAGGAAAACAGAACTGCATGAATGAATTTTTGTAGGGTGGAGTGACAATCTGCTATTGAAACATGAGTAATACTAGTAAAGACGTTTCTGTACATTTCGGATATTAACAAATAAAACTAAATGATTTTCAAAAAAAAAAAAAAAACAGCATGATCAATACACTCTACAAAACAAAAAAAACTTTTTATTTTATGAAAATGAAGCGACATTTTTTTTTGTACTGAACAAAAATGCTGTTGGGAGGGTGAACGTTACCAAGTTTACCCTCGCCAAGGTAGAAAATATTTAATCGTATACGGTCTGTTTTATCAATTTATCACAAAAAATTTAAGCAAATATAAACATTGAAAACAAGGATAAGTCCAAAAAATTTGTATAGAAAATGTAGACGATTATCACGACTATTTGTCGTCCTTCCCACTTTGAAATTTTTATGAAATGATACTCTGTTACTACCAAATTTAAGTTCGAATTCGACAACCTTTATATATATTAAAAGTAAAAATAAATAAAAAAAAAGTTTTAACTTCAACTACCTAAATTATTAACTGTTTGAGAATTATAAAAAAGTTTTACAAGAAAAATAAAAGCAAATAATTGGTTTTTTTATGTTCCTGGGAAACAAAACTTTTAGCAAGTAGGTGAGTCTTAATCTAATTAATGATAAAATTAAATCATTTGAGTATTCTTTTTCCGTCATCGCTCCACCCTAATCTCTATATAGATAGTAATCACTTGTGAAACACTTGGATGTATGGATGAAGAATGAAAGAGGTGCAGATCGGTGCGGAACTTAAATAACAACGAACAAAGTAGTAAAATAAAAACGCTTCCGGAAATGGCGAATGGAATAGTGCGGATGTGAGACGTGTGGCTCGCTGGCTGGCAGGCGGACTGTGAGGTGCGAGTAAAAGTGGCACTGCGCATACACTACACGTAGCAAGTTGTTGACGGCGGCTGAGGTATATGGAAGTGTGTGTAATTGTGTATGAAAAAAGACAGCCCAAGTAGTCAACGAGTGTGGGTGCGTATATCATATAGAAGGGATGAGGTAAGCAAGAAACAAAGTTAGGAAGGAAGCAAGGATTGTCTCGACCTGGCGCGAAAGAAACTAACAAACTCTTAAGACGCCATCGAACATAAACGAGTAAAACACGAATCGAAAATGAATAATAAATAAAGTGTTATATAATATAAGAAATATAAAAACTTACAAAAAGAGTAAATGAAAGGAAAGCGGCGTGAGAGAGAGAGAGAGAGAGAGAGAGAGAGAGAGAGAGAGAGAGAGAGAGAGAAAGAGACAGGCGGTAAGTGAAGTGGAGATGTGTGCAGCAGACAGGATTGCAAGGACTTCTTGCTTGTTTGCTTATATGTTTGTAGTACTTGCGCATGTTTTTTTTAGTGTTTTGGGGGAGAATTGGAGAAGCAGGAGGAGAAGTAATAGAAAAAGGAGCAAGCAGGGCTGGGCAGGGCTGTGTTGTTTTGAAAAATAAAATTAAAATTGCATTAGATTCAGCGAGCAGCGTAGTTCAGAAAAAGTTCAGCTAAAAAAGGACATTTAAAGCGATTGGTTGGAGGTCAGAAGAAGTTATAGAAGAGAAAAGGATGGAGGTGTATAAAATGTTATATTTTATTACATTACACACACACACACATATGTTTATTACACTAATATATGCACATATATTGCACTCCTTACGTTATCATTTTACAGTGTCTGTCCGTCCGTCTGTCTGTCTTTCTTTATATTTGTTTGTGCAAATAGAAATATTGAAAAATAATATTACAAACCTAAAAAGAAATGCGACTAAAGCAAATTGCAAAAAAAAGGAAAACAAAAACATGAAAACCAAAATGTCGCGGTCAGGGAAGAAGCGGAAGTCTAAAGTAGAAGCAGAAGAAGCGGGAATTGTACTAAATATGTATATAGGAGAAGTAAGAGTCAGCGTAAAATAATCAATAAATTTTTATAGAAATTCGTAGCAGCGGAAAAGTTAATTAAATAAATTATTATGTGAATGGGGCGTGCACACGATGAGTAATTGGCAAGAATCAGCGAGCAGTGAGCAGCGCATGAAACAGTACAGCTATAAACAAGAACAGCAACGACAACAGCAGCAGTTGCAAGTGGTGGGCTCAGCTCAGCAGTGGCATGACGTGGCAGCGTAGCAAGTGGCAGGCCAGGGAGGCAAGCGAAGACGTTAGCATTTCTTATAGCTGTATAGTTGTAGAGTAGTCGAGTAGTCATCATCAACGGCAGCAGCAGCTCCGGCAGCGTCAAGTGAAGCGCCTCAAATTAAATTAAATGAGTTGAAAGAAAGTTGTATTCGACTCGTAGCTGCTTCTGCTTCTGCTTCAGCTGCTTCTGTCTCTTTCGTACTTTAGGCTTCTTCACTTTTTGTTGAAAATTGAAAATTTAATTAATTAAACATTTCTTATATAAGTCGAGAGCGCTGCGCGATATTTATTATTATATTGTTTTTATATTGCGCGAATAAGAGCGTTTTTGTGTGTTTGTATGTGTGTGTGTTAGTTAGTGGGTCGGGTATGAGTCTGTGTGTGCAGCTGTGTCTGCTATAATTATTCGTTGAGGTTAAAGGCCATCATTTGTTATTTTATGGTAAATAATTTACGCATGTGTAGTTGGGTTTTAGCAGATAAAGCGAATATTGTTGGAGAGGTTTTGTGTGTTTATAAATAAATCCACTAAAAATAGTGAAATACATTTTAATAATTTATGCTTTATATAAAGGCTACTTTTTTTGGTTTCGAAAAAAATCGTTGCCAATTGTACTATTTTACAAGGTGGAGTCACCATGCTAGTTTATATATATATCTACAATGTGCAACCCAAAGTAAATAGGTATACAGCTCTTTCTGGTAGTGCTTCCTATGTGTGATTGAGTGCGTTAGCAAGGTACCTGTTTCCTAACTTCTAATCAAAAACTTCATAACATTTCTTCCACAGGAAGTTAAGTTATTACTGTTGGGCGGGATGTTCTTCAGCAGTGCGGTCGATGCCTGTTGGATGGCTTCCACGTTCACAAAACGAATCCCTTTTATTGGCAAATGCATTTTCCTGAAAAAAAAATCGCACGGTACCAAATCAGGGAGTGGTTAATAGTTAATATTTGATTTTGAGTCGAAAAAAAGTGCAAAGAGTCGATCGATAATATGAAAAACTTTTGTTCACTTTGTTTATATAAATGACCGATAAATGTACGATAAATTGATGATCCGGATTTTGCTTGACGTCCTATATGCCCACTCATTCGATCGATCTTCCTTAAAACGTATAATTCAGTTACACAGTCTGGTCCGTCGTATCCGGTATGTTTTTATCAGTCCTTCGAATTTTTCAGAAAACTAACAGCTATGTAGCGTTTAGAATTGAACGTATTACGATTTATTTGTATGCTAAGAGATTAGGCATAAAGTACATATATTCTTGTATAGTATCAAAAGATCGAAAAACTTAATATCAATCACTTCCGCCACTTTAACATTTTGCAATCAATAAATGTAAATATTGTTCTGAACTGCTTGTGAATTTTCATATTAATTTATTTTCATGTAAAATCTTTCGTTTTCTTATACAACTTCATGGCCCTTAATTTTCTTGAAATCAGTGCACAGTATTACCAAGTGTATGTAGCATTTAATATTTATTAATTAATACGAACGTTTTGCATAATAATTAAAAAAGGAAATAATAAATACAGCGCAATCCGGTAAAGAAAAAAACGTCCATAATAAGCGCTGCTTAATGCCGCTTTTAATAAACCGTACAATACTCAAAGGACAAAAAATAGCAGCGGCTACATAGGAAATAAACCGAAAAAAAGCCTGAATTAAAACAGCAGCAGTTGCAGATTATAATAAAAAAGCACTATTTTCCACACAAATATTCTATGTAAAACGGCAGTCAGAATAACAACGATGTACATATTACAATATATACATATGTATATCTGTGTAGTATGCAAGAAAAAGTTAAATTGATGTTAGTTTCGTGTCAGAAATGGGCAACATGAGCCGCTGAAATTGTAGGGAAATTAAATACTGGCGTTGGCGTTGGCGTGAAATATGCAACCATGTCTGCAAAGGAAAGCAATAAACTTTGGCGGCTGACCATGCGCCAACGACATCATCGTCAACCGACACCATTGACTCATGCCACATGCCACACGCTGCCTGCCACTCTTCACTACTTCACTTCATGTCAAACACGTCTAGAACTCCAAGCCCAGACTTCAAGACTCAGCTCAGCAAAACAGCACGTATGCATTTTATATGCCATAATACAAATTATGTTTCTCTCCAGAAAAAGAAAAACAAAAACAAACAAAAAAAAAAAAAGAAAATAGCTAGACGTGAAGTAACAAATGCCTTAAATATTTTAAATTAGGCGCAGCGTCTAAAAATATGGATTGGTACGATGGCTCAGTGGTAATGTCTATGGGTTAGTGACTACTTTACCCTTAATCTTACATTTACTCCGCTGTACTTCATGTTGTTATGGAAGCCCATAAAGTGTATGAATAATTGAAATAAAAGTCGGAAACATTTTTACATTTTTTACAGTGCTAAACAAGGCAACAAATAATAAGTACTGTTTTGTAAAATATGTTTTTTGTATTTCTTCCTTTTTTTTGTTTGGCAGGTATTTTTTATCATTGCTATTTAGTGTTACTATTGCATAATAGAGTGTTGTGTACCATAAAAAAAGGTTTAAGTTAAAATTGTAATATTATTTAGCACTGGCAAGGGTAGTAGTAACGAGATTGCTACACAGTTTTCTATCATTTTTAAATTGTTATAGACTATTTTTACCTAGCGCAGTAAATCACAGTTTGCGCCAGAGAATTATTGCTAGTCGAATACGAGTAGTCACAGTAGCAAATTTGAAAAGTTTTTCTAAATTAAGAGTAATAAGTCGGAGTAGCCGCAGTACGTTTATATTTATTTGGTTTATATTAACTAAGGCACATTCACACGGTGCCGGATATCTGAGAAGTTTAACAATTTACATTGAGTATGCCGTCACCATAGTTTGAAGTTTGTATATATTTGTAATGCAACGAAAGTGTCAGATATATATGAGCGTCTGAACATACATATTTTATGTCACAATACAATATCGTAATTTTGTACCGCTCTCTTTATAATTGTCGTATACTACGCCATATAAAACATAGCAGTATTTTTAAAAAATAGATCGTTTTCATTATTGCTTTCGTTACTTCTTCTTTTACAATACAATATGCTGACATTCACTCACATTTACTGTTATAACTGCGAATTCGGTAAAGTGAAAATGAAGTTTCGCAGCAGTTTACTGCCCTTGATAACTGTAACTAAGGGGTAACAGATTATAGATATCACATCCAGTGGTACCTATTGAAGTGTTTTTACCAAAATACTCGTATGTTATAAGGCGTTTCTATTGGGCTCAACATTTTCAACAATTCCCCCTTTCACTGGCAAATGTTCGTTGTGAGTGGCCAAATGACACTTGCTTAAAAAGTAAAATAAAATGTTATCTAAAATTATTGGCAATTAGAGAGTACAATTAGCAAGGGCACATGAAGGTTTACGAGTTTGATTATAAATTTTTCGATCTTAAGATTTGGTGCACAAAGAAACGCCGTCTCAGTGTAGGCCGCCTATTTCACGTTCTCCTTGCGTTGGATTTTCATCAGAAAAGAATTTTACTTGTAAAACGTAAAAAATTTAAAACTTGCTCTGCCCTTTATTTGAATATCATCAGTTTGTAGTGATGATATCGATAATAAAACGATAATTTCATCGAAAAAACATAAATCGTCTGTTTTTACCAAAATACTCGTATATTATAAGGCATTTCTATTGGGCTCAACATTTTCAACAATTCCCCCTTTCACTGGCAAATGTTCGTTGTGAGTGGCCAAATGACACTTGCTTAAAAAGTAAAATAAAATGTTATCTAAAATTATTGGCAATTAGAGAGTACAATTAGCAAGGGCACATGAAGGTTTACGAGTTTGATTATAAATTTTTCGATCTTAAGATTTGGTGCACAAAGAAACGCCGTCTCAGTGTAGGCCGCCTATTTCACGTTCTCCTTGCGTTGGTTTTTCATCAGAAAAGAATTTTACTTGTAAAACGTAAAAAATTTAAAACTTGCTCTGCCCTTTATTTGAATATCATCAGTTTGTAGTGATGATATCGATAATAAAACGATAACTTCATCGAAAAAACATAAATCGTCTGAAGTGAATGGCAACATTCACTCCAGAAAATACACTGGCAACATTCTTGACATTCTTAGCAAATAGTTAAGAATGTAAAAAATTTTAGTCAATGGAAAGCCCTATTAGTATTTTTTTTAGTATTAACCAAAACATGTAGCACAATTTTTCAGGTTTGATCGCATGTACCATATACTAATTTTCTCTGAAATGTTTTAAGTTGTATGAAAACTACGATTAGACTGAGGTGAAAGCCTTCTTTCGTTTTTATAGCAAACAGAAAAATAAGTAGTATTTAAAAACAGAAAACATAAAAACCACATAGCAACTTTGTATACTAATTTTATGATTCTTTAGCATACGAAAAAGCTTAACAACATTTATGGCACAAATAAATTTTTATTACCAAACAAAGTCAAAGCGAATAGCAAAGAACTAAGCTAATAAAAAGTAGTAAATGCAAAAAAAAAAAAAAAAAAATATAAAAGACAATGAGTATTTATTGTTAATTTGTGTGCTAATTTTGTGCTTTCTCTCTCTCTCTCTCTCTCTTTCTTGTTTTAATTCAATTTACAGGCTAAAATGATTGAAAGCGGTGGTCATCCATGGATGGGCGGTGCCTCAACCTCATCTGTAGCGGGTAAGAAGTTCGTATGCAATTCTGTAGTGAATGCATATAATAAACTTTTATCGTACTTGCTTCCGAAGTATGGCGAGCGGAAATTCCGTTTACTAATGCGCCATTTTTTTTCTATGTTTCATTTTCTTTCTCGCTCTTTCACGTTTTACATCTTTCGTTTGTTTTGTCGCGCTCTACCAGCAGACAGCTACCAGTATCAATTGCAGTCAATGTGGCAAAAATGTTGGAACACCAATCAACAGAACCTTGTGCAGCAGCTACGCTTTCGTGAGCGTGGCCCATTGAAATCCTGGCGACCGGAAGCCATGGCTGAGGCCATTTTCAGCGTACTCAAGGAGGGTCTATCACTATCGCAGGCTGCACGCAAATACGACATACCCTATCCGACATTTGTACTCTATGCAAATCGTGTGCATAATATGCTCGGTCCGTCACTCGATGGTGGTTCTGATCCGCGTCCGAAGGCGCGTGGACGTCCACAGCGTATACTGTTGGGCATGTGGCCGGATGAGTTGATACGCTCGGTTATTAAGGCGGTCGTGTTTAGAGATTATCGTGAAATTAAGGAGGAATTAGGCACTAGCGGACATGCGTATGTGAATGGACAAGGACATGTGGTAAGTGTGTGTGTGATAGAATTAAATTTTATCAAAACTAACTTATTACGTTTAGTAATAACAATTATCATACCGAGCTGACACTAATTATTTTACGCACTCTTTACACAAAGTGTGATAAAATAACTAATATCCAACAATAAAATGTTCTGTAAAAAAGTAAGCAGTTCTCTACCCTTGTTTTCAAATTTCCACTTATATCAAATCGACAAGTTGATAGTTTGGTGTTTATTAGGGCGGATGGAATGGAATCGGAACTAAAGTCATGGTCAGACACTCAAAATTTGTCATGTTACCTCTGAAACTTACCTCAAAAAAACAGACCAAGAAGTCAACAACAAACAAATGCGGGGATTCACAGCACTTTGATTACTTTTACTCTTTTTCGATTACTCTTTAGTTATGATTTTGAATCAAAAATAAATATTGGCATCTCGTGATGAGAGACTTATTTTGTTTTATTTTTGCCACCTACATAATACTATGCTACAGGCAGTTCTTTAACATACAACTAACTTGTAAACTTCCCCATTTTTTTTCTTTCAATTTGTTTTTTTTTTCAACATAGTCACCCTTTGGTCACACGCCGGGCAATTCAGCTGCAGCTGTTGCCGCTGCTAATGGCTATCACAGCGCTGCCAAATTGAATGCAGCACTTGGACCACCGGATGCCAGCAGTCCACTCTCCTCCATGACCGAATCATTGCGTCGACAGATACTTTCGCAGCAACAACAATCGCCACTTTCACAATCGATGAATATGTACAAGTCGCCAGCTTATCTGCAACGCTCCGAGATAGAGGATCAAGTATCTGCAGCTGCTGCTGTAGCTGCTGCCAAGCATCAAAATGAACGACGCGGCTCTGAGAATCTTCCCGATCTAAGCGCGCTGGGTCTAATGGGTATACCTGGTCTAAATGTTTTACCCACGCAGTCACAACGCAGCAGTCAAATGCATCCGAGCGCTGCCAGCTATGCGCGTGAGCGTGAGCGTGAAATTGCACGTGAACGCGAACGTGAGCTAAAGGAAGCAATGCAGGCACGTCAGTATGGTAATCAATCACGAGGTTCTTCATCCTCGGGTGGCGGTGCTGGCAGAATTGATAAACCCGTTTCATCTTCTTCCTCTTCTGGCGGTGGTGTTAATGCACCAGGTGCTGCCTCACCCTTCTCACACTACAAACACAAAGAACATCCCAATTATGCGTACAACAAACGTTTCCTTGAAAGTTTACCGCCTGGCATTGATTTTGAAGCAATTGCCAATGGTCTGCTACAGAAATCGGTTAATAAAAGTCCACGCTTTGAGGATTTCTTTGCCGGCGGTCAGGATATGAGTGAGCTTTTTGCAAATACAGAGGCAGCAGCCGCTGGTGGAGGTGGCAGTGTAGCATCGATTGGTGGCTATGCAACAGCTTCTGCTGCAGTACGCGAATCGCCGCTTATGAAAATCAAATTGGAACAACATCAAACTGCAGAAGTGCCACGTGAGGATTAAATCCTTCATATTTTTTACGATAACATGAGAAAAATGTGGCAGCAATCGACACAGACAGACAGTGAGAAAGAGAGGAATTATATTTAAGCTATTGTAATACAGATTATTATAGAAAGATCTGTAAAAGTTTTAGTTAAGTAACATTTTGACTGCTATTTATCCCCAACGTTTAGTATTTAGTGTATTAAGTGTGCTTAGTTCAAGTTGATAACTTACAAAATATTATTAAGCTTGTGTTTTTAGTTTAGTTACAACTGTTTTAAAGGTTTGCACTAATTGAGGTCTGTCAACAGGCTTTCAACATTATAAAAAACAAAAAAAAAAAAAACAAAACAACATAAATATTGCATTAATAAATATTCAACTTAAGCATTGTTTAATTTTCTTTCCAAGCATACTTCAGAACTTTCCTGTAAGGATAAGATCTCTATTACTTAATTTATTTTTTTTTTGTGTGCGTTTTAAAAATAAAAAATATAAAACTAATTAAATATATTATATGTAAACTATAATTGAATAGACTTGTGCATTTTTAAATGTAGACTAGTTTAGTTCTTTTTTGTGCGTGTTTTAAATATAGAAATATAATAAAAATAAATTTAATATATATGTAAATCATACATCATGCAACTATTTACATCACATAATATTACATTTATATTCATCTGCATAAATCATACGCAATGCTGTCTTAGCTTTAGCACAGCTCTTCAATATTCACATTCAAATAGACCACAAATGAGTACAGATTTCTAAAAAAATAAGAAATAAATCCAATAAATTATTATTGGCTTTTAGCACTTGTAACCAGTAAACATATATATCTATATACTATTATATATATATATATATATATATATATATATATATATATATATATATATATATATATATATATATATATCTCTCTCTCTCTCTCTCTCTCTCTCTCTCTCTCTCTCTCTCTCTCTCTCTCTCTCTCTCTCTCTCTCTCTCTCTCTCTCTCTCTCTCTCTCTCTCTCTCTCTCTCTCTCTCTCTCTCTCTCTCTCTCTCTCTCTCTCTCTCTCTCTCTCTCTCTCTCTCTCTCTCTCTCTCTATATATATATCACTCTCTCTCTCTCTCTCTCTCTCTCTCTCTCTCTCTCTCTCTATATATATATATATATATATATATATATATATATATATATATATATATATATATATATATATATATATATATATATATATATATATGTATATATAAATACATAACATATACATACATATAAATGTTATTGTAAATAATGTACAAATTTTCATATAGTTTTAGTTATTAGTCTAGCTTAGTCTAGTATAACAAACTAAGTGCAGTATATAGATTTAGTAATTGAGATCAGATAATTGTCATTTGTAAGTTTGTTTAGTGTTTAAAGTAAAAGATTTACATAGAATAACACTATAATTGTAAGATCGTAATTGTAATATCGTAAACGATATGCAAACATATATACATACTTTATACATAGATACACCTTTACAACAACAACAAAAAACATACAATATATGCGTGCTAATTTAATGTCAATACACACCCACACACACACACATACGCCTACATACACACATACAGATGATGAAGTATACATTCATAGAGCATTATTGCTAAACATTTACGATATGTGGAAACATTATTATTACTTATGTACGATTTGTGAAATGAATATGATAAATAAATATTAATTTAGTTAAACGTACTAAAAATAAAAAAAAAGCTATGTGAAAAAAAAGACTTTTATTATTTTTTTGGTTGGATGGGTAGTGGGAAGTGAATTTGTTTGGTTTGTATTCATATACAGCAAAGATGCTCAAAAACAAAATTTAATTATTGCTACGGTTAAACTAAGCGTTTGATAATTGGTTGATGAACATTTTTATTTACATAACCAATTTATGCGTAGCAATGGTTCTCTTTACACCAGTCGAATAAGCACTGCTGAACACAAGAAATCAACGAGTAAAACGAAATGATCAGATGAAGCAACGAGTGAAATGAACTACGAGAATGACGAAATTAAGAAGAGAAGAGAAAACCAGCAGAAAAAAAGAGCAAAACAAAACACTTGAGTGAGACAAAACGACAAGTAAGACGACCATGCTATCGAGTTTAATATAGCATGGTGTTTTCAATGGATGTAAGGAAAATTTATTCGAAATTTTTTATGACAAAAATAGCTCTTCTTAAATTATACTACAATATAATCACTGGTTTTTATCGAAGCAATATGTTATAGTTGCAGTCTTAAAGAAACAGTTTAGATAAGTGCTTGAGATATTTTTTATTCAAATTAAGTTGTTAGGGGTTTTGTTCAAAGTTAAACATAACTAAAGGTTAAGGGTAGAATAAAAGTAGCCAAAGTGATGCCAGTTTGAAACTCGCATGCATCACTGAGGCATCAGCGTTTTATCAATGCTTATCAGTGCGTTTTACACCATGGTGTCTTATATATACGTCCTAAATAGATATCCGTATCAATGTGTCACGCCCACTTTCTGGGGTAGTCCCCACTTTAGGCTTTTTGTATGAAAAGCATATATTACAGTTGATATTAATTTGAAATTTGATATGGAATCTTTTAAAGAACGGTTTTTACGGTAGGAGTGCCCCACCCTCTTTTAGCGATGGCCATCATGCAAAACCCTTTTGTATGAAATACTTTTTTACAGTGGATCGCTACTTGAAATCTTATATGGTGGCTTTTTTAGAACGGATGCTTTACATATATATCAATAGGTATCCACTTTGAGAGATAGAGATACTTTGATTGATAGAGATAATACAAACGTACCACTTACTTTTGGGTTTTTGTAAGAAATCTTATTTATTATAGTGGACATAAACCAGAATTTCGATATGGAACATTCCTAGCATTGTATGCTTTAGGGATAGCATAGATACAACCCAGCACAAACTTTTGGTTTTTATATGATAAATAAAAAAAGGATTATAGTCAATGTCAACTTGAAATTGAATATTTTTTATTCTTACGGATAGAAGCTTCACCACTATATATTAAAGGCCGTATCTCACACAGGTTTAGTACTAGCCCTATAAAGACCCGCCATTTACGCTTAGGGTCTTAGGTTTTAACATTTTTTTCTTTAGAGTTGCTAAGTACACACAAATTGTGCACTTAGCAACTCTAAAGAAAAAAATGTTAAAACCTAAGACCCTAAGCGTAAATGGCGGGAACATGGTGGGAATGTTATTAAAGCTCCGGTTCCACCGAGGTTAATGTTTTTTCTTGTTTTTTATTTATTTATTTTTTTGTACAATCTGTCGGGTTGTCGTGAGATTCTAGTCGTGTACAGTACGTATTGCTGAACCTTACTACTTCCTCCTTGACAGTTGGTATCAGTAAGTCATGATGGATAACCGAGTTTCTGATATACAATAGAATGGTGCAGCAACGAGCATACAAAGAAGCTGAAACCTATAAAGGATGTAGACACCGGCTATATTTTTGTCTTGTACGGCAAGAGCTTGCTACTCAGCTCAAACTTAGCCGTACTTCTAAGTTAAGCAATCAATCCATTTTGATGAGTTTGAGATCGAATTACTTTCTCTTCAGCCTTATGTGAGATTGGCAAGTAAGCCTTCTGTCGAGTGTCACGCTAAGATATTTCGATGTGGTGCTGATGAGGATGACATCACCGTTGCGAAATACTGGAAGACAGCTGTTGTGTCCCATTGTAAATGGGAGAATTTCTCAGCGTTCACTCCAATATTCCATCTATTGCGCCATGCCTATAGCACTCGCAGCACTTGGAAATAGTGTTTCGAATATATTTGACAGCGTTATTTTTAGGCGATAAAAGCATCGCTCGTGCTCAGGTTTACCAGGCTTGGCAATCATAATAATCTTGGCAAATTTCCATTGATCTTGGCACCTCTAATTGCCGTTGTAGATCGCCGTAGTAGATCGCCGTTATATGCATTATTGGAGAATACACGAGAAGCCCGGTTATCGATCTTATCACATCCAGGAGATGATCTAGTTTTACGATGATTGAGCGCGTAGTTAACCTTGCCTAATTCGACAGGACGAATCGGCAGGTATATTTGACACGGAACATAAATGAAGTCTATAATCTCTGATTTATATGCATGTGACCAGAAGTCAAACTGAGTTAACGTAGTTTCCAGGTGGTTTTAGAGTTCCTAAGCTTTTTCTTCACTCAATCTATACCATGTTCCGCTTGAACATTGTATGGGCGAACTCCTTTTAGTTGGCCTTTTGAGTTACCTCGTAGCGTTCCAGACATTATGCTTCGTACTCCCAGGCATAGCTTTAGCAATAAAGGTACCAACTGCTTCGTTTTTGCTTCAGTAATCAGCGTTTTCAACTATTTGGTTGCTTGATTAGCGCAGCCTTGTTAAGCGGATTTCTGAAAACGTGCCAAACTTCTCTCAACCTTCTCTTCTTTCGAACCTTGACTGCTACATCCGGGGACCAAAGTCGAAGGTCGGAATGTTCCGAGCTAGCTTCTCGATGGCATCATAAATTTCTTCACCAGAGCTATTTATCCTCGAAACCAGCTTGGTTTACACTTTTCGTGAGCTATCAATTTAGAGCTCAGTTTGTGCATTTTAAGTGTAGAAAAACTTCATCTGCATCAAAATGAATGGTTTCTCTTATTTGAATAGCACTATTCTCAATTTCACGACAAACATAGTTGCTGATTAAATCTTCATGCTAAAATAGTCAAGCCTGATCTTAGTTGACCGATAACAATAATTCATTATCAAAATATTTCTATAAGATCTTATGATAAGAATCTTCTTATCAGACCGTTGAGGTACAAAACAATTATGATTATTGACTTTCATTTTATTAAACATGACATTGATACCAGCAAATTTAATGGTTTAATTAAAAAACATTTTTATTTTAAAGTTGTAAATATTTTAAAACTGATAAAAACCGTAAAAATTAAATGTGAAAAATTGCACGTACGAAATGATGACTATTAGTTTTGCCAAAATCATTAAAAATTAAATCATTCATTGATGCTAGGTAGTAATTTTTGAAATGCTGATATTAGTTTAAAGGGAATATTCTGATTAAACCCATTAGGCATTTTCTGCTTTTCATTAGCACGTTATCAACAATAATACCGAGATATACGAGCATATAAAGTAAGTAGTCTAAGGAAATACAATTAAATGGGCAAAAAATGAAGCGATAAAAACGACCAAAATAGCCAAGTGACAATAAAATTTTCATCCAGTTTGACGGCGGACATTTTTTGGTATTGTTTTGGCTTTGTTTGTAACCGGATACGGATTCATTTTGCTGTTAATCGTTGCTGTTAAACAATTTGGAGCATCCGGCGCGCAATTTGAGGCGATGGAGCTAGGCAGGGCAACAAAGCTCGAAAAGACAATGGTGAGGAAGTATAACAAAAGCACTTCTGCTTTTTAGCTTTTGTTTTTGCCATTAGATGCTTCATTTTTATTTGTATTTTTTTTTTCAGCTGGCTTTGTTTGTGGCTTTGTTTGCGCCAGTTTTGTCAAGTGGCGTTGACTTCAGTTCAGTCTGATGTCTAAATTGACTCAACTCAACTAACGCTTAGTCCTTTGGCTGGTTGGTTGGTCAAGTGCGAAAAGGCGCTAGAAGCAGCCGTATGCAGCATGGAATTGTGCCAAATAACAAAGCAGTATTTTGAATGGTTTCACTTCAAGTTGTGTGGGGTTTTTCTTACTCCATTTTTTTTTTTGCTCAGCATCCTGTCATACTCATTCTGAAAAATAACAAAAATGTTAAATTTGTACAAAGACAAGCGAAAGTAAAAGTATAAGTGTAAGGCAATCAGCATCATTCGTTTAACAAGAAGAACACCAACAGCAAGAACAACAGCAACACCAACAAGGCCAACAAAAGCAGACATGTCTGCACATTTGTCTGAGAACACCGGACAGGCCAGAACAGACATCCTTGTTGCTGTTGCTGTTGATGTCGTATTCCGTCTTTTGCTCTTCGCTTCGATGCGGCCTGCCACCATGTTAAGGACCTGCTGCCTCAGCCTTTTCGCTTTCTCGCTTGTTGTCGTCTGTGTGAGGATTGTAATCTTGACAACCATTTGTTGCTTGCTCGGTTTCCTTTGATTTGCTGCTTAACTTGGCATTGCTTCACTTGGCATGAAGTCCGGCTATATGCTTAACTACTCGTAGAGTCCTCTGCTGTCACTGTTCTGACACTTGTGGCTATTCACTCTGCGCATTCGGGGATGATGCTTTAACTTTTTCTTGCTTGTACTGGTCACACTTTTGCCTCTCGGAAGTTTCAATGTCTGTGATTGTTGTTGTTGAGTTGTGCATGGTCAATGTTGAAAGATGAAATCACTTTCCGTTTTCGTTTTCACTTGAGTTGTGTTAAATGTGCATTTGTTCACGGATTAAAAAAAAACAAGAAAATGTAAATATACTTTTTGGGGTTTGGCACGCCTCCTTTTGGCTTTTGTAGCTTACAGTAGCATTCAGTTCACGAAAATGTTTTCTTTCATACGAACATGTGTATATTGACGCGAATTTTTAATGTTAATGAAGAATACATGCCAAAAATGCCCAATTCATATGCTTTTCATGCACTAATGCTTTTATGATGTTCTTCAGAAAAGGCGGTTAATGCATTTCTTTGCATTAACAGTGTAATTACACAAACATTTTGCTTGTTCTTCGTTATCTTTCTAACGAATCTGAATGATCACTGACTGATCAGAATGATGCTAATCTGGTTTGGTAAATATACATACTAAGTACAACTTATCTAATTGTTTAATTTGAGATCATATTTTTGAAAGCTAAGAAGCTGTAGGTCTAAAGCTTAGACTCTAAACTGTGCCAAAAAGTAAAGTTTTGTGTCCCCAGCTTTCATACTTTACGAGATATAGACGCTGAGAACTATATTAACTTTTTTTCTTTACATATAAAGGGCGTTCCCTTCAGGCGTGTGGTACTTTGGTATTAAAAACACAAACGATTACGAATTATTTCATATAATTTATTATATACGAAAGGCCATACAATTAGATTATTTATGAAAATTATTTCCCGAATATATTTAACGCGACTATCCCATACTTATTCGACCATTTTTGTCATATTTCCCATGTTATTTGGGAGATTTGATATCGAAACGACACGAATAACCAAAGTTTGATGAATTCATTCAATTCCTTATTCTTTCGTGTAGCGTTGCATAAATAGGTATATACTTTTTATTAAAAATCGATAATACAGATTTCTGTCAATAACAAATTACCACTCATCTAAATAAAACACCCTTTATAAATATTAAAAATATTTAAGATCGTATTACACGTTCTACGTTTTTTCAATCTTGCGCATTATGGGAAAAACAATCTATATAAAAACCGGTTTAACAATAAGCAACAGTAGCAATCTGTCGAGTTTGGTCTATTGTGAAATACGCTACACCAATACATTACACCGTAGTCTCTGGTTCAGTTTTTAAAAATTCATTCCTTATCTCTGACCAAATTATTTACTTTATGCTTTTGGGAAAATGCGAAACGGCTCTGGAAATTGAAATTGTTAAGGATTCAGAGGGGTATTACTGTGTAGATCGTCTAAGTGGGTTCTGTGCAGGGTATTATACTATTAAAGCGATTTGTTTTTATAAAATATATTATAAAATACTCGTTATGAAATTAATATATATATGCAAACTTTGTAGTCATAGTAAAAAGCTTCACAGTAGCATTCAGTTCACGATCGGCATTCAATCGCAATTGTTTTTAAATACGCAGCTCGCAGTATTAAATATTTCTAATTAAGTCTTATAGCACTTAATTACTTTGTTAATAAGATACATAAAATAAAATGTTAAACAAATTGGTACCCATTGCATTACTCTCATTTTGCAGCGCTGTTTTAGCATTGGAAATTAAAACTGGAAAGAATGAAATATGGGGTGATCAATAAATAAATTGATATGCTAAAATAGCACATTAACGAATAAACGATTTACATTTTAGAAATATCCGCTCCCTTCAAGAGAATTGGACAAAAGTATTATTATATTTCAACGGAACCGCTCAACTGGTATGATGCAGCGCATAAATGTCGTAAAATGGGCGGTGATCTGTTGAATATCGAAAGTGACAGCGAAATGGATGAGCTGCTGAAACATGTGAAACTAACCGATTATTGGATGTCCGGTAATGATTTGGGCAAATTGGGCAGCTTCGTTTCATTGACCACCGGTGATAAGATGCAATATGCCAGATGGCACACCGGGCGTCCGGATAATGCGGAACCTAATGTTAGATGTGTACATCTCTGGTATTGGTATAATACAATGAAATTTAAAGATGGTACTTGCTCGGTGCCACTGAAATATATTTGTGAGACTACGAAGCCGAAGACATATGCCGTGGATGTACAACAAACTATTAATGTTAATGAATGCGGTGTTTGAACTATGATTGCTAATATTGTTTTACGTATACTAGTATAATACAGACAGCTAATAACTGCTTTTATTTACACAAGAGTGCTAACACATTCTTGATTATAATAAATATTATTGGTGTTGGAATATGATATTGAAAGACGTGTTTTTCATAAATTTTCTAGTTGCTCAATGAACCAACTATAATTCACATTTTTCACCTTTTGAAATTTGGACAATTTTAACATTTTTAACATTCACATTCTGAAATATTCGTTATTGTTAATTTGCGAGTGACAAAATGATCATCAATGATAAGCTGCTCAACAACTTTGAAAATTGTTCTATATTGTAAATTTAGTTTGAACAATTCTAATAGTGCACCTAATAGACTGAGGTATAAGATGGTAACATTTCGAGAGTTACATTCTTAGATCTACAATTACTGCAGGGTGTCTCAAAAGAAAGTTCACATTTGATTTGCTGATTGCATGAACGTAACTATTCCGAGGGGCGCGGGGGTATGTCAATCGCTAGCTTTTGGGAATTTAGTCGCTATGGAAACCCGGACCATCACGGAGAATATCTGCCGAGCCGTCATTGGAAATTTTAGTGCTCGATTAAATGAATGCCATGAACTCAACGGTTTACATTTGGACAATATCATTTTTAAGAAATAAATTTCCAAAGTGTGTATTTTTATATGTAATAAACATTTTTTCAATAAACTACTTACTTTTTTTTATCGATTTTTTAAATGTGAACTTTCTTTTGAGACACCCTGTACAATTACAATTACTATCAATTTTTTAATAATACAATCACGTCTTTTGATTTCATTGCCAATTTCAATGGCAAAACACTTTAAGATATTTCTATTTAGTGCAACACAAAATACCAAAATTGTACCAAGGTTAAGGCCAAGCCATAGAGACGAGCCAGCATTACTAATATGCGAATCGTCTACGTGTAGAGAGAGTATATAGGGAACATGTTGCATAAGTAGTTGTTGAAAGAAAACAATTACTTTGCCACTTAACAGCTTAGCACATCTCCGAATCGGGCACAGAACTCCCACTTAGACTGTCTGCTGCAAATCCAATTGAAGCCAAGTGTAGCTGTCCAAGTAAGCCAAGTGAGTAGCTGGGTATACTCGTACATATAAGTTTGAATGTGTATAGAAGGTTTGTAAGAGATATCCATAGAGTTATACTCAAGGTCATTTCATAAAGTCAAAAGGAGTTTGCCATGCAATGAAAACACGAAGAGACAAGCCGAGAAACAAACAAAGCAACAACGTATATGCATATAAACACAGATACAGATACACAGAGACATAGAGTAAGAGTTGGATAGGGCAATGAATCTAGCAGGATAACTCAGATGTCAAACGAGGAGGACTCTATTGCTTTCATAGTCGGAAGGACATACTGAATGTATAAAGACCAAACTTGAAAATGGAGTTAACATTGCGACCCACAAAACGGCATCTTGGTTATTGCAGCTGGCTAACTTACTGTCTGGCTGCATGGTCATCGTCGTCGTCCTTATGAACGTCCTTGCATACAACAACAGCCGGCAGCAGAAGCAGCAGCAAGTCTTCAACGTCGTCTGCAGTTGTCTAACCAATGACTCTCTGTCTGTATGTGTGTGTGTGTGTGTGTGTGTGTATGTTTGTGGTTGTGGCTTATATGCTGTCTAAAATGTTGCATGCAAAGCTTGCATTCTTGCCACACTCTCTCACTCTACAATCTCTCGTTCTGTTCGTCTTCCTTTTGCTCCAAGTCTGCCAAACTTTGTCCTTCTGAGGGCTGCCGCAATCTTGACAAGTGGAATTTTGTTCGTATTGTCTGCTGCACAGATTTCTCTTGCTTAAGCTACATGCCTCCTGCTCTGCATCACTATTGCTCCGACTTTATTTCACTCTCGTCCCAAATGTATTTTCGCCTAGTGCAAATTCGCTTGAGGCAAGTAGCTTGAGCATAGCATCTGAGCTTGTGCATTGCTGCTCTTTCCTTGTGTATGCAGTACACGATATTTTACATATTCGAAGTAGCAAATAGAGAGTAAAATGCTCGGCACACTCGAGAAATTACAGATAATTTGTGAAATATGGAACAAGCTGCATGCAACAACGTTGCAAGTTGATTTAACTCGACTCGACT
The DNA here is from genome assembly GCA_035044765.1 of Leucophenga montana. Taxonomy (NCBI): domain Eukaryota; kingdom Metazoa; phylum Arthropoda; class Insecta; order Diptera; family Drosophilidae; genus Leucophenga; species Leucophenga montana. The sequence continues at coordinate 1,953,065 of JAWNNQ010001104.1, read as the reverse complement.
CGAGTTGTATCGAGACAAGCTGAAAGTAAAAGTGGCTGCTGCCTTCTTTTTCTTCTTGGTCGACGTTGTTGGTATCGTCCTTGCTTCATTTACAGCTCGAGCTCATGTTAAACTTATTTATGCTGGCAAGCAGCAGCAGGAAGCGCCAACAACACACACACACACACACACACATACACAATAAGCAATAAAGGATGATTCTTTTTACATAGACTGTTAGAGCTTCCAATGAGGATTACGTAGTAAACGTTTTACATTATTGTAAATGGAAATTTGGCAGAAGATCTGTAGTATGTGAAAGATTTCCGGCCAAACATTTCAGATACATACCAGTCGACCAAAATATCGAAAACAAAATTGTGATCGACAGTCGATCCCAAATATTTTTCGATTAGCTTTTCCCATGACTAGTCATGCTGTTTGTGGCAGTCGAATTTTCGATCTCGATAATTCGATAAAGATTTCATTTTTTTCCAGGGGTACAATTTGGATTCCTTTTTATCTATTTAATAAACCGTTTAGTAAAATGTAAACATTAGATTATTAAATTAATTATTTAATCATCAAATTTGAAATTAACTTCCATAGAATAAACAATGTTAAACAAGGCAATGGATTAATTTTCGATTTTACAGAAACAAACAATTTTAGTACTTTTTTGAAATTATATTGATTTTCAAATTATGCGAAAAGTTGTTGGTTTAGAGATCATGTCGGTTGGGATATGGCTTCAGTAAATGTACGTAATTTAAGCATTTAAGAACTTTTTGAGAATTACAAACGCTTTCAAGATTTAAATGAAACTTTATAATTCGTGACTAGTTTGAATGCATTCTGTCATACAAATATAACATTACTATTATCACTATTTTTGTATCTTTTCCTCCGGTTTTAAGTTCCGGTAGAAATAGTTCAGAAGTAAATTCAATTGGCATTGAGTATATGAACTTTATAATTCCAATTTAAAGTGAATTCCAATCGCGAAATCATCATAAAAGTAAAAGACAGACCATTATAATAATATTGTTGTTGTTAAAATGTTGTCAATGTTGCCCATTTTTCTGCATGAGACGAATTATTCTGTATGTCTGATGTTTACTTTAAAACTAGTCTCCAATTTTATTTAAGTAACGACTTTTGTAACCAGAAGCAACGCATTATTGAAAATAAGCGATTCACGATTATGAATACTAAAATGAATGTTCTATAAACAAAACACCCTTTATATAGCCAGTCTGTGAGATGTATCAAGTCAAGTTGTACTTATTGAGTCGAGACATGTTGCCAGACGTTACGTATACGTAATGTTGGTAAGCTAGACCATAGTCAGCCATGTCAGATACTTCGAGGCGAGACTTCATATTTGACTATCTTGTATATATATATATATATATATATATATATATATATATATATATATATATATAATATAACTGTGTGTTTGTCTGTGTGTGCAAGGAATTCCTCAAGGTTGTTGCGACATGATTTCAATGCGACTTTACTTCGCATGGCTGCCATTTTAACAACTACCGAGTAGCAGGATTCATGCTGCTACATCTCAAGCAACTGGCTGACTGTTTGTCTCTACGTCTAGCTGTCCGTCTGTGTGTGCGTCTGGCATTAAAGAATTTCCTTATAGCTTCCTGCAGCAACCAAGACTATCGCTCTCAGTGTGTGTCATGTAGCAGGAAGCTGTTGATAGTGTATGTAATGTGGCAACATTATTTGCTTGATTGCTTTATTGTACGCAAAAGGTGTTTGTGGTTTGACACTCTACGAGTATAGCAACAAACTCAGCTACTGATGCCTTCAAAATGCTGCAAGGACTCTTACTGCTTACTGTGTGTGTGTGTGTGTGTGTGTGTGTGTGTGCATATTTATTTCTTGCAATCGACAAACATCTTCTTTAACGTATCGTATATCGTTTGCTCTCGAGTATTTTATTCTTAAGTAAATTGTTTTGTTCTACTTCGTTTATTAGCTTAAATCTAATACAATGCGTTTGTATATAAGATGTATCCTTCTGTTTGTGTCTTTGTGTTTACATCGACTATGACTTTTTTGGCATTTCAACAGCTTTGGCAGGCATTTTAAGAAAATATTTAGTAAATATTTTAGCAGCAACAGCTTAAATGTTTGCATTTCCGATAGTCCTTCTCGATATTCGAAGATTTATTACAAGGCTTTCAATTTAGCTTGTTGCTGTTTATTATTGCTATATCAGGTGTGACAATTCCTTAAGGATTTATACATATAATTGCATACGATTTGTTTGTTGAAGTTCAATAATAAAATATTGCGTTAGGCTTTTTTCTCAGTTGCTTAATAGTCTTAATTCGATTTGTGTTATTTTACTGAATAATTGAGTGTGTGAACAGACTTTATTTGACTCTTGTCTTCAAAGTGGTTCTGCAGTTATTATGCTTGAATGTTTTTCAAGTGTTTATTGAATTTAGTATTTCTTACATTTGATTTAATTGCTTCAATAATAATTTATATGAGATTTTAGTGAAATAAACTTAAACTGTTGCATATAAAATTAGTAATTGATGTAAAATAATTCTAGTTTTAGTAATTTCGATACTTGCGGTTTGCGGTAAGTTATATCAACAAGCTTGTTGTAAATATTTGGTCACCGAACGCAAATAATGAAGCTTAGGTGTAATGAATGGAATTTAGGGTAAATAAAACATTATTTAGATGAGGTTATTGCTCTCTGAAACAATCTAGACATAAAATTTTAGTTAATTTAGTATCCAGATGACAAAAGCATAAAAAAACTTGAAAGACTTTAGTAACTCTAAAGCGATTATTCAAGTCTAAATATTTTAAGATTAGGTGTGAATACGTTAATTATATATTCCAAATGGGTAAGAACAAAAGAAAAATAATCGAACATTCAGCTCAGCTTAAACTAGTTACTGATGTCAGTAACAACCTAGGGGCTGTTCCAAACTGGTAATTCTATTTAACATCATCTTTTGAGATGTTTTTTTGTATATTTAAGGTATTCACGACATTGTAGCGTATTTACATATGTGGCGTAAGTTATGCGAATTCGATGGAAATACCTTTTTAGTTGGCAACTCTATTACCAGTGCTGCCAGCTTACAATACTTTGTTACTTTGTACTTGAATAAGAGCTCGTAAATGAATTAAAGCTCAAACGATCCCATTAGGCGTATGTACTGTTTGTTGTAGCTTTTGCGGATATTACATATTACTTGGGTATTCACGCAGCAATCTCGTGAATACCATAACTTTCTCACGTTATACACATTGTAAATTTAGATCTTAATAATCATAATCGGAAAAGATCGCTGCGTTTCGGCGTTACTACTTCATTTCTGACATATATCTCATTTAAAGTTTTACGAACTTTCAGGCAAACTGAAAATATGCTTTTCACATTCCGTGCGAAGCGTATGAAAAAAAGCCATCCAAGCCATCATATTAGTATAAATATTAGTATTTTTAAACACGTCTCTGCTATCTATGGTCTGAATATATATTGGAGCAAAAGTCTCCAGGACATATATTTAATGCAACAAGTCATGAAAACATCAATCAATACTTTTAATGAAAATCATTTGGTGCATCGCAACAAAAAAAAAAAAAAAGAAACTTGGGTTAATACCTAGTGTATGCAACGCCTGTTCAATTTCATAGTCCAAGTACGCGATGTCTGCTGTCTCCAAAAGACATATTTATAACAAGTTGCAAGTATATATATTTATTTATTGGCTGTGCTATGCTTGTTTACAGATGTGTACACATAGGAGTGTGTGTGTACAAACATCTGCACTCTTTTTTAGTGATGAGCAAAGCGTTGCAGCTTAATATTTATCTTCATGCTACCATAAAAAACAGCTTAGGAAAACAGCTTGAAAGGACGAGTTGTTTTCAAGTTGCTAAAGTAAAAAAAAAAGAAAAAATTAAAATAAATAAATGTATATATCTCCATAGGAGTTTGTATATGAATGTATCTATAATCCACAGCGCACTTCTAAACTGAATAAAAATACGAAACAAAAACAACAACGATGAGTGTAACAAGCGCAGCAAAAACAAACAAACAACAACAACAAGAACATACGATATATACAATATTTTAATTAAAAATTCAATTTTAATCAATGCATTAGCAAAATGTCTCGTATATGCTCTTCAGCAATCTCCTATACAACCCAAACTCCAACTAAATAAAAATATGTCGATGACGATACCAACAGTGGGGCAGTGGGAAGGATGTATGGAGCTGCAGCTAAAATAAAAAGTCAGGAGCTTTGGAATGGTATCTGCTACTGCTACTGCGACTGTTTGTTACTTCTCTGAACAAGTTTCTAGTTTTGGTATTGGGAGTAAAAATATATAAAAAAAATAATAAAATAAAATTCATAGAACAAAACTGCACAGAGTGAGAAAGAGAAAAAAAAAAGAAAAGTTACGCCACTCGAAACCAATAACGAAGGAAAAAATCTATAGAAAATAGCCAGCGTAAGTGTATATATAGGTATGTATATACATACATATATATATATATATATATATATATATATATATATATATATATATATATATATATATCCGTCCGTCCGTCTGTTCGTATGTCTTTCCATGTGTGTCTGTGAAATGTGTTGCATTTTTATTATAACTTGAAAACGTTGATAACTCCGCCTATTTCTAACGAATGTTCGTACGTAAGAGTTTACGTACTTGTATGTATGTATGTAGATACAATATCTATACATATATTTATATATATATATATATAGTACAATATATGTATCTAGATACAGCAGCGCGCATAGAGAACACATTCGATTGAATTTAATATGCATGCATACAATGGCAAACATATATATACATACATATATGATGCTTCTGCTGCTGCTGCTGTTTGGGGCGCCACAATTGAGGAACAGTAGTAATACTGAGGCACAGGCACAGTCAGCCGTTGTCGTTTGGTATTTGGTCTGAAGAGGTTGAGCGTGCATAGTGTAGACAGCGGGAACCGAAGAAGGGCATCTCTGCAACGTCATCAACAGCATCCAGGCAACGGCGGCATCGACATCGACAAGCTAGAATGTGGTGTAGTTTGAGTTCGTTGGAGCATCAAACGGCATAAGAGTAGAAAATAGTAGTCGAGCAAAGTCGAAGAGAAGGAATATGCATATGGGCAACTAGAGAACAGAGTGTCCTTTGTAAAAGTTTAAATCGCAGAAAAATGCACTGTAGAAAATTCAAAATAATATTTGAATGTGTTCATGGTTATGCATCTGAACAATTAGAGTTATAAGATTATCTAAAATTTTTGATTAAATAAAATATTTTAATCAAATATTCTTTTTTGTTGTTGTTATTTTTTAGAGATGATGCAAATATTAAGTCGACTCACTATACTGGAAGTTAAATGCAAAGTGTTCCAACAAGCACGAGTGAAGCAAAAGCATAACGTGAACAAACTTATATTTTTCTATGTAATATTTTGATTGGAGCATGTCGTTTGTTTCCTTGTTGGTTGCTGGTAATCTTCGCCCAGCTTCCTTCCCTAACTATGCTTTTACTTCTATGGAAGCGTCATACCAATTGTATAAAGAAAAAAAGTGCGAGAGTATGGTACACGCGTTACACGTGTGTAATCGAATTAAATTTTCATTCATTTTCGTAAAGTTATCTTTCATTTATTAAAATAGCTCTAATTGTAAAGCCGAAAAAAAGTTTTCAATGAAGAGTGTTTGTCAATTAATATATAGTACACTGGCTGGTACCCTGCGCGTTTCTGCCTCTCCACCGGCCTCTCCTTTGCCTGCCACTCCTTGCCCTGTCACCCATTCCCCTACCCATCTTCCCCCGATCCCTTTCCCCCTTCGCATACCACCCTTTACCCTGCACCCATTCCTCTGCGCCTTCCCCTACCAACCCGTACCTACCCGTACCTACCCCTACCTACCCCTACTTTACCTCCCATTCTCCCTGAGCCTTCGAACCCATTAACATCTATATAACATTTCATCCCTCTATCTTAAATGGTACCCTGCGCGTTGCTGCCCTTTCCCCTGCCAAAACGAGCTCTACCCGTCTTTCCCCTACCCGTCTTTTCCCTGCCCCCTTTCCCTACCACCACTTCCCCTACCACCACTTCCCCTACCACCACTCCCCCTACCACCCATTCCCCTATTTCCCTGTCCCTCTTCCCCCTTTCCTCCTCATTACCTTCCAGCTCTTTCCTTTCCACCTCTTCCCCTACACTCCCCTTTCCCTTCCCCTTCCCTCTTCGATCCCATATACAACATTTTATCCCTCTATCTTAAATTTGTTAGGCCAGGAACACACGTGGGCATTCACAGTGAATCGAATTGTAAATCTAAACCATTCCCGTATCCCCATGAGCACACACAAAAATTTTCATCCAAATTGGTCCAGCCGTTTAGGAGGAGTTCAGTTACGTACACATGTTCAGAAGATTTTTATATATCAAGATAAGTACTTGAGTATAGTTTTGTTCAAATGGCATGAAGCTATCCAATTTCTATGCTGGTCATCATTATAATGAAACATCATCAGCTGCAAGAGAAAGTATCAAATAGAATTTTCAGAATTCAAAATTTTTCCAAGCGCTCAAAACTTTATTCAGCAAAGAAATAAAATATTTAAATCTTGAAATCGACACCTTAGATAACATAATTTACCTTTCAAACATTTACTGATTTTTCGCACAGCATTTTCGCACAGTGGATCCACATAGGCTTCACACTAAAACACCCCGACCCGACCATAGTGCAACGCAACACTCTAAAGCTTATGTTATGAAAAGCATCAAACGGCGTTCGATGTCCACGACAACAAATCCAACGCAGCAGACCAAAAAGCCGTGGAGATTGTAGAGGAGCGGAACACCAGTTCCAACTACGGCAACAACAACAACAACAACGACTAACTACTTTCCGCCAACGATGAGAATTTTGATGCTGATGCTGTTTATATTTCTGATGACGACGACGGCGACGACGACGACTACGACGACTAACGTCCAGAATGACGTTTGGAGTTCTAATGTTGCGATGCTCTGCGGATGCGATGCGTTGCGTTGCTCTGTGTACGCTGCTAAAGTGTTGGTAAGCGGGAGAAGAGGTTGGGTTGTTGCCAGTTGCAAAAATAATAGCAACAAAAACACTAAGTGTAGCAGGGTAGAGCTGCGGGGAAGTGGAGCGCAAACATTTACATACATAGCAAGAGTCGTGTAGAAAATGCCCATTTTCAAAAATTCTAATATGTAAAATGTTCAACAGAGAAAACTATGTATGGGCGCACCGAAAAACAAACTAAAAATATAAAACCGGAGACCGGCAGGACGACAGAACGACCGACACAACGACCGACCGATCAACCGATTGAGAGAGAAAGAGAGAGCGACTAGCCGGCTTTCGTTTCGTTCAAATAGATGAAGCTGCTGCACTGGAGGACCTTAATGGAAGATGGGTTGGTGAAAGACGTGGAGGAAACAAATCGAAATGTATAGGAAAGGAATCGAAACGCAGCCAAAGGCATCGATACTAACGAGCAGACATGCGAGCGAATGGGCGACGCGTCGTATGAACGATGACTGAGAGCATTGAAAAATAATTCTAACAAGGACGAGCAGGCAGATATTTTGCCTATGTTTGTGTATAGCGAAAGGAGGCAAAAGAATACTCCTAGAATGCTGCGTGTGTGTGTGGGTGTGTGTACGTGCGGCTTAGTAGGCGCTTTGGCTTTGTATTTGGCTTGAGTTTTAGTTTTGGGCGCATTGAAGGAATACTGCAGAGTAGGCACTCTCTTCTCATTGTAGCTATTCCTTCGATTTGAGTAACAAAAAAATTGTTTCCATTTCATCAAAATTTTGAATGATTGTTCTTCGTTTGCTGTTGTATCTGTTGTCGTTGCTGCAGTTGGTTTTTTTTTTGCATTTCTTATTTCTGACGGTTTTTGTTTGTGGCGTTGCAAACGCATTCTATTCATTAGATTAAAAATTTGACGGACTAACATAGAATGCCTGAAGTTACATGCAAAGCTTTCATGGTTTCAAAGGTCCTATGGTTTGGTATTGGTAGATTTTCAAAGAAACTTACATTGAATTATTTTGAATAATTGAAACTATAATATATACTTGTAAGTTTTATCAATCAGTCTATATAATTTCAATTAGAATTTACATTTTCAACTTTGTTAAATGAAAGTTTTTGGATATGAATAAGTTGGGTTCCTTTATCCGATCTAATTCATTATGCTTTCTTATCTTCTCACATCATTTTAATTTACGAGGCATATCCAGAAAATAAGTCACGGCCGGAGGGATTTTATTTCCGTCATGTTGGCAACACGGCAGTGTAGCCTGACATCTCCCCTTTGCAACGAGACCAGTACGTTGAGAACTGTTGTCGCGACAACACGTTTCGTGAACAATGTCAATCCAGTCTTCCGCCAAGTGCGAAATAGGCGGCGTACGTGATGATCGCAGATTGACTATGGATGAACAATCACAGAAACCCTCGGATATCGAAAACTGTCCGCGAGATGGGTCCCAAAACAACTGACAGACCAACACAAGTTGAATCGAGTGGAGGTCGGGCAAGAGTTTTGTTCTGAACTGTTCGCCTCGTTTAAATGGGATGTCCTGAACCATCCCGCGCATTTTCTGATCGAGCACCTTCAGATTACTATCTCTTTACCCCCGTGATGTTCACATGGGTGGAAAAAGGTTTTTAACCGACGAGGGGGTAAAGGAGGAGGTGGAGAAGTGGACGGAGGGGTTGGCGATAAAGTATTTCGAGGAAGGCATAACAAAATTGATACCCCGCTTCACCACCTGAATAGAGAGGAATGGCGACTATGTCCAAAAATAGCTTACATTATGTACTAAAGTATAAAGTAATTTCTTTGTTTAAATAAATAATTTTAAAACCTACAAAAATTCAGTACCCTTACTTCCTAAATATGCCTCGTATGTTTTTAAGAACATCATGCAATACTATTGTAGATTAATGATATGAAAGTCTGCAGACAATTTAATAATTATTATTTTGTTCTAATTATAAAAACAAAAAAAAAAACAATTTGAAATAAACTGCTTATTCGGATTTATAAAACTTAAAAAGTGCTTAAATATCATATTTTTAGTAATTAGACTTACTTGATCTTGGCTCGGCAAATCTGGAATTTATTTTTATGAATTTCGAAATGAATATTGCCAATTTGGCGGCTGTGATTGGGATAGAGGATTGTCTCAAATTTTGTTGCGTATGAAAGAATTAGAAATAATAGCTACTTAAATCAAATATTAAAAAAAACTTCGATTGAGCGGGGGTTCAATTCACGTCTCCTGGAAATTTGCAAGTCGTGTTATTGAGGCTTCAAATTTATATATAGGTGTACAAAATCGGTTATTATTAATGAAACTTAGTATCAAACTTAGTTCAATTCACCTTTTGTATTTGTATTTAGTGAATCCAATTCAAAACGAAAACGATTTTTAAAATAATTACTTAAATTGAAACATATTCGATGCAACAAAATAAATGCAAAATGTTTTAATAAGTAGGTTGCTTATGGTTATAAAAAGTCTTCATACCAACCATCACACCAATATCGTGAAGATTGAGGAAATAGAGCCTTACAAACACACAGACACACGAACAAAGTTTGATTGACATGCCACATAAATAGTCACAAACTTATTATGTCCTTTTTCTTTAGATACAGGGTATAAAAACTAAATAGTTCTGTTTAAATGAAGGAAATCTTTATTTATTGAATCCAAGCTACTATTTTTTCGTCATCCGTTCTATAAATACGGTACGCAATATAAACATTATATTCTAGATCATACAATTCGGCTCACTCCAGCAGAAAAGGTTCACATATTTTTGATTTACGGTGTTAAATTTTGTACTAGTCAGGAATAGCTTCATGGTATTTGGGAACTTCATATAAAAATAGAATAAAGACAATGAAAACCTTTTTAAAATAAAAGGTTGGTTTGGTGCAGTTGTAGTCTGTAGCTGTATTCTATAGTCTATAAATTTTCAGTTATCAACTGCCAATAAATTATTATAAGCCTAGATTTGCAGCTTGGCTTTTGAGATTTTTTGTAGTAGTCTAAGTGTTCCTTCGTTCAAACAAATCTTAACTAGGGAACGTTTCCCCCCAACAGCATTTTCGTTCAGTACAACCAATTTTTTGTTGGCTACGTTTCTATAAAATAATGTTTTGTTTTATTTTTCAGTGGAATTCTCTCCCTAGAGTAGTAGAGTTCCCCTCTTTTCCTCAATGAAGCGCTCTGATTCCACCCCTGTATTAAATATGCTCGAACTTTTTCAAGCCTATGGTATAGGAGCAACATGATCCACAGAAACAAATTGGTGTACGAAGCATTTTCAGAGCATCCAGTATTCATTAAGTACATTGCCTTTGAATTTCTCACTTCGAAAATTAGCAAAACTACATTAAATTTTGTTAAACAAGTTTAAACAGAAAACATAGTCGGTGTATGCAAAATTTGCAACGACGTAGATCACAACAAAAAATTTGGTTATGCAAACGTAAAACAGGAAAACGATTTTCAAACGCAAATTTTCTCTGAGTTGAACTCGATTATAGATGCGATGCGATGCAAGGCAATGCAATAGCAATGACAGAAATCGCCTGAAGACGAAGTGATTCAATATGCGTCGTCGTATACAAAACTAAGCACGCATCGAAAAATGGCCAGAAAGACGGATTGACGGAAGGATAGTCAATTTCTATCGCTTTTCAGCGAGCTGCCCACACAGGCAGACCTCATATAAATATATACACACTCATGTAGACGCGATGTAGCTAATGCGGGCGTCTGTAAATGGCGACTTGACGCAGAGTAAAATTTCCTAGCAATAATTGAGTTTTCATCAAAGAGCAATCAACCGAAATTTTCCACACCGGTTCGTTCGTTCTTAACTAAAGCAAACGCTCGATGTTCGATGCAGGAGATAGGCGCAAGCGAATGCATTTCTAGCGTATCCTGCGAAATTGATAGAGTTTTGGAATGAGTTGTGGGGCTGAGGCGAACGAACGAGCGAGCGAGGGAAGGCAAGCAAGCGGTCAAATTGGATGCAACACAAGGACGAGAAATGCAAATGCAACGATGAGAAGCAAGCCAAAAAATTTTTCGTTGGCTATTAGACATACAAGCAGAGGAATAGAACAAGGATAAAAGGTGCGATGCTGCAAGTGATGCAAATGTGATAGTAAAGGAGGTTCTCATGCAGCTGAGTCAAATGATAAATTCAGAAAGTGCAGTGCAATAAATTTTAGGCACCACGAAAACGTACAAGGCGCAGAAAATTGCAAAGCACAAATATGCGTCGACAACGGAGGCGTTGGCGGAGCTGAATTCAAAGTCGAAAGGAGGACATCGAATTGGTGGCATAAAATAAAATTTAATTAGAAACGTAACCATGGCAAAGTGTGTGTGCGTGTGAGTGTGTGTGTGTGCAATTCTGCCTAGTTGCATGTGCTTTTTTCTCCCCGCTCGTTGCGTATCTCTAACGCTAGGATGCAAATGCACGAATGCACTACGATGGCACACGAAAGGATGAAATATTTTGCAAGAACTGCAATAGGCAATAAAAACAACAACAACAACAACTACTCAGAGAGGGAAAATGGTTGCAGCCACATCAACATGAAAATAGATCGGGAAAATGCATTTTTCGTATGCAACGACAGAGATAGACTACATAAAGTATATATAACAAAGGCAGAGCTAGAGTGAGAGCGAGAAAATGCAAGCCACATGTGCAGTGTTGCTTCAAACCGCATCGACTCTTCAACAGCAACACCAACAAAAACATTTTCAAAAGCATACGCAACACAAAATGCAAAGTTAGCGATTGTGCGAATGCGGCTTAAGCTCCGCAGGAGTAGTGGTCAGGATGTGTATACGAGGGGCAGGATGCAAGGCAGCAGCTAACGAAAAACTTAAATTTCGTTGCATGCACAAGAAGCAGGCAGAAGAAGGCGCTGTGCTGAGGCAGCAATGAAAGACAAAGCCATAGCATACAAATAGGCGCAGTACATCTCCACCAAAAGCATCATCGATGAGGACCACCCAACTGGTGTATGCTGCTATGTCGATAACCAATTTCAGCAAGAACAACAATAGAATTTGGACAAGAACTTGACGGAAACCACGAAACTAAATTGCAGCAACGCCGTCGAAAACGATGTGCAATGAAAGAAGGAGGAGAAGCATTTATAAAGAAGGACATGCGTGGCAGGCAGTTTGTGACGGTGGAGACATACATGAAGGCTCAAGCACCATATACACATGCATCTATCTGTATGATGTTTTTCAACTATTGTTATCCTTTGCATGCGCCTTGCCAGCTTCAGCACAGAAGACCATCAAAGGAGCGAAAAAGACGATGCGATTTTCTGCGTTTTTTTGTTGAAATACAATGGCGGCAGCGGTGACTGCTTGACGTTGGCGATTGGATCGCATACAAATACACACTTATCATACACGATACTCCTAGTATACTAGACTGGATGCAATGGTCAGCAAATAAAGTAGAAATAGGAAGATGTAGCCGACCGAGTAACGCACTAACGAACGCGGCTGCTGTCGCGCTACTTGATTGCCACAACGGAGGAGCTTCAACTGGAGTTGGAATCGGAGCTGGAGTTTCTGCAGCAATGGAGTCTGCTGCGGATGAGGTGGCAGCAACTCTATTTGTAGGCGCCAATATTCAATCTAGCACAGCCCAAATGCTAATACTAGTACGACGTTCCTTGGCAAAGAGTCGACAAGTTTTTTTTTATTTTTTTTTGCTGTGCGTGAAGCATTTGTGTAAGATGTAGTTTAGCTGGGCGGAGGTTTGAATACTAGTTACTCAACTATATATTTTTGCTATATACAATACTTATACAAGCGACTTTATATATACAATATATACTTTTTGATTGCTCACGCCTTAGTGGTGGATTTCGCCTTGTGCAGCATTGACCAGTGGAGGAAGCGCTTTTTGAGTAAGTGCGAATTTTTACTGCTGTAGGTGCCATGAAGCCTCATCTAGTATCAAGCGGCTTTGAAGTATATAAATACTTATGGAATAGAGAAATTAAAACGATGATTAGAAACATATGAGGGATGTTTCAAAAATAATCGAACTGATACATAGATGATGGCTGTCATATAAAAAGAATTATTAGTGCAGTGCGACAACCCTAAAAGGCTTATGTTTGAAGGTTGAAGAATCTGACTTATTTAAGTAGTTATATTGTTGTTTGGTAGTCATTAACACTAAATACTTTCAGAGTATCTATGAATAAATATATTTTGGAATACTTAAAAATATGAGCGTTTACTCATTTGTGTTAGCCACCATGTTAAAAGTTCTGATCAGTCTGATAGCGAATTGTTATTAAGCTTTTAAGTGTTGCTTCTTCCAAACTAATTATGTATTAAGTCAAGCATTTTTGAGCCATCCCATTTGTATTAGTATTCGTATATTTATTTGCGTCAAATGCTGAGAATTATAAACTTTCATCAAAACAAAATAGTAGCACTTATAATTCACAAATAGTTTTTATATATTCTTTATGAAATTTTGTACTATTTATTCTATTAAAACATTTTATATAGTAAATGGCTATACAGACCCAGGAGCAAAAGTTTCTTTGATCATTCGATTTACATTCTACTGTTTGGAATAAATCTAAAATCTAACTAGAACTTTTATGTTGAGCTAACAATTCCAATTCCAATTTCATTATTTTACAATTTCGAGAGCTTTCACAGTTCTAGTATTGCTGGCTTTCTTTCGTTTTTTATTTTAGCAAACTACTCAAAGTAACGCAAAATTCAGTTAGGCACTTTCAATCATTTTGCTATAAATTCGATTGGACTTTCAATTAGTCACTTCAATTGCATCTTCCCACATATGTATTGTATGTATGGAGATATTTTCCATATGCATTCAATCATAAATTTTCTTAATTGAATTTCTCGAACTGAAAAAATATTTACTAAGCTGCCATATTTCAAGTTATTAAATCTGCGCACGTCGCACAAAAATCAGTACAAGAAAAAATGTTTAAAGTTCGGTAAAGCAGAAGCTTCAATGCACTTTACAGGAACTGAATAGAGAGCACACTAAATGCGATGAAATCGAAGGGCTAGGTGGTGACTTGGGTGAGGGATCTGCGTCAGAAGCAGGCAAAGGAAGCACAATGATTAGTAGTAGCTTCTGATTTTCGCCATTTCGGGTTAAAGGCGGCGAAGTCCTAATAAAAGCATATAATGGAACATGTACATATACAATATAATTGAACTCTTTTAGTTAGAATTTTCAGAAAAAGTTATTCAAACTGCTCTTGTAGAATTCTATGGAAAAAATTTCTAACAAACTTTTAAAGGTTTCTGTTTTATAATAATGACGAAGTTTCATTGGAAATTTATATTTGGTAGGATTGTATACAATTAATCTATTTTTTTGGCATCTCCGATCTCTTCTTCTACGTGTTACAAAGTTATTCAAAAATTCATAATACTTTTCCTTACACATCCTTGCTCGTATGTATAGAGTATATATAAAAAAGAAATAATGGTAGAGATGCTGCAACTTCATGCAAAGAAATATTGAAAATGTACAAAACGAAGTGAAACATAAAATAATAAAAGAAAAGCATGACAAAGCAGAGAATATGTAAAGCAAAAAATGAAATAAAAATATGTAATAAAAAGGAAGAAAGACAAATAAAAAAAGGCAAACGCAGGCACCACCTACCTTTGACAAAAAGCGGCCAATGGACGTGACGAACGCAGCCAGGGAGCGATTTGCTCTTAAATAAAAATACAAAAAAAAAAACCAAATTGAAACTAAAAAAAATATCTATAAAACAAGCTTCCAGCGCAGAAACAAATGAAGGAAGCAGCGGAGAAGTCTTTGGATTGGAGCTGCGGAAGCAGAAATTTATATAGAATATTTACTAAGAGTTATTTATGCAAAAAAGAGTTTACTCTGAGAGAAAAACCAAGCTTATGATGCTGTGGAACTGTTCCCGTTCAAGAGTTGGACACTTTTTTGCATAGTAGTTTAGTACACCAGAGACGCGCCTGGCTGTGACGCCTTGACGAGTCGAGTGATGAGTATGTATGGATGAATGTGTAGATGAATGGATGTATGGATGGATAGATGGATGTTTGTACCTCGAGTATAAAAGGGGTGAGTTTAATGCGACAGAATGCAGGTGTGTGTGCAGCAAATTGAGCTACTATTTCACTCTACTCATATATATTTAGTTACATATATGATTATTTATGCTACGTGAGAGATATATTGTAATTACTCAGACAGCAAGGGTTTGGCGCAGCATTTGAATAAAGCACAAATGCGCACAAATCGAACTAAACAAAATGTATTCTTGGATTGATGTTTATGGAAAATGTGAGAATCCATTTCAATAAAAATGCAAAACATCTTCAATTGGTTTAAAATAGCTCAGTTAAAATTTACAGAAGAGCTTAAACATCTTCTTCTTTAATATCTTTCCGAACTCAAACGAGAAGCTTGTGATCTCTTAAAAAACCATAGTAGAAACCTTAAAATGCACATGGAGAAGGAAATCATGCAACCCATATATATTTTGTAACTACCCATTTTAGCCTAATAGATAGGTGGTAAGTGTAAAAAGTAATGGGAGTGATTTTATTGTACATCGCAGCCTGCACTGGATCGATGGAGTTGGAAAATAAGAATATTTTTATCCATGTAACTTGTTGTTGTCCCCTGTCGAAGCTGTTGTAGTAACGGGTGTGTCATCTCAATCTGTTCAATGTAAACATTGAATAACTTTGACAATTCTCAACCGATCGGCATAATCAAGGACATTTTGTTTATGGCAATTCAGTAGAATGGAGATACATGACTTGAGGCTTTTGGGGGTTAAATTTGAGGATTTTCTCACGCTTTTAACAAGCAGAATTACCGCTTTTGGGGCACCAGTAATCCTAACATAATTCTCAAAACACCATTGCACGATGAGACACTGACTCTTTGGGCCGGTTTTTCCTCCAAAACTATCAAAAATCAATTCTGCTTCCGAGCTGGTGAGATAGTTGCCTAACACTTTGGATTTGATTCAATCGGATTACTTTTTGTGTGCATTTTTGAAGAGTATTTTTATGTTATCAAGCCAAAGACTAGAGAAGAACTCAAAGCCACAATATGTGCCGAAAAGCAGCGACATTGACCGATTGCTGGAAAAGCAATTTTTTTTTCAGTATTATAGTGTGTGTTTTTTTTAGAGGCGTAGAATTTTGAATTGAATAAAATACTGAGATTACATAATACCAAATTGAAAATTGGCTTTATTAAAAAGATAATTTTATGTCATAAGTATTTAAATATAATTTCGGGTATGGGGGTACCGCGGCTGGCTCGGATGTGTCGGATTCTGGAAGACCAATTTTCGTCTACTTTCTATTTAGAGTATACTTGGTGCGAAAACGATTCATGGTTCATATAATTAGTCGCGCGGATGGACGATTATGTTGACCGTAAAATGAACGTACCGCATTTTAAGATTCCCGAACTGAACCACGATTTTCAAAATAAGTTTGCACAATTTGCAAGCGTTATTCTGGTTGTATTTATGATGAAATGACAAGCCAAACTGAGCAGAAATGGCAATTGCGTTGCCAGATCTGATCAATTTATGACACTTTAGTCCCTGCCGGAAAAAAAGGCTAAAAAAAAACCACAAGAACTTTATTTGAAAATGATAATATTCTTCGTTACCCAATTATCTTGCTTCAAGGCTTCTACTTTCTATTAACGTTTTTTTTTCTTATATCATTTAATTTCTGTGAAAGTGCTAAGAAAATTGAATGAAAATCACCAAAGGCGTGGATTTTTTATAAGTAGACTAAAGATTGAACCCACACTTGACGCCAATTAAGTTCGCTTTTAAGAAACAACAACAACAACATGAACAAAATTAGAACAACAACAAGATAAATATAAAAAACTCGAGCAAGTGTAACAGAAGCATGCATTTTAGAAAATTAAGCCGATGTCAGTACAAAAGCATGTACCAATTACCAGGTATGTCAATCCATAAAATCCATTTGGCTGTGAGTAAAACAACTAAAGAAGTAGAAGAAGAAAAAAAAGACATAAAATCTACAAAGCAAGCAAAGGCCAATACAAAACTATAGACAAGTAATGAAAGAAGTAAGGTTCGAAAGCAAGGATAAACCCATGAGCTGAAGGTGTGACAAATGCTTTTAAGTTTTTCTCCATTGCCATTGGCAGCCATTGCTGCCATGGCTGCCACCAAGCAGAGCATCTAAAGCATTTCACGCATCGTTGCAGCTTTCAATGAAAATTTTGCTTTTACTTTGACACGCGTGCAAGCCTCATGCCGCATGCTGCATTGCAACATATCACAGCTAAAAATATAGTAAAGGTGTAGGCTAGAATAGTAGGCAAAAGGCGTCAGGACTCAGCAGCACCAAATGGGCCTAAGTGATATGCAAAAATAAGGAAAAATGTGAACGTTAATCGAGGCACTAATACCCTTCGCAGGATCTTTATGTTATATCTTAACCAAGAAACGTGTTTAAAAAACATCGAATTTAGATAAGCAGCGCCTTTCAGAAAACTGTAATTTAATATAGATGCAAAGTAATATATCTGCTATATGTTAACCTTGCATTTGATAATGTTTTACTTATGTAAGATATGATTGCTACAGTGATCCAGTCTATATAAATGTTAGATAATCTAGTCCTTAGCTTTGAGAGTAAAGAAGTATTAATAGCACTCATATTTTTTCCTATGACTTTATCTAAAAGTGGACTTGACACAGTTCACATACCAAGTTTCAGCTTGAAATCTCCAACAGCCGGGCGCACTGAAAAACAACGGATGTGGCTAAATCGACTCGATCCGTCATTTTGATAAAGGCACTATATACACTATATGTCTCATGTTGCCTCCTTTATGGCGTTACAAGCTTTCAGAAAAACTGCTACTGATATTCTCTTTACACCACGTGTGAAGGGTATCAAAATAAGAGAGAAAAACGTTTTCTTTCCAGCAGTTTTTGCTGTCATGTCAAAGTAGAAGGCGACGCATGTAAAGTAGTATAACTTACAGCATGCAAGAATGTTAGTATGAGTTGCATGGCAGCGTCATCGTCAGGACTTGCAGGACATGTGAAAAAAAAATTTATGTAGCTATGACATGTAACAACTGGGCAACCAGACAACAACAATGCGCTGAGAAGACGCGAAGCAGGCTTAGAAAATATGCGGCGTCAGCAGGAGACTGTAGAGAAATCAACGAAAAAGGATAAAGCCTACGCTGTCCAAGTGCGAGGCGCCTGAAAAAATAAAGAAAGAAACAACGAATGGAAAAACAAGCAAACAAAATGTCTGCCACCAAAAAGAAATGCGAATAGTTGGCAGTCATCTAAAAAGGACACGCTTCACGCGCAGCGTTCTTCGATTGGTTGCTTGCTGCGTCACCATGAAGGAGTTGGAGTGCGTATGCACAGATATCGTTATATACATATACATACTTGAATATATACACTAGAGTGTTACATGTGCCATCCATTGGAGCCATCTATGAGTTGAGTAAAGTGGTCTAGCGGCAAAGTTGTTTTAGCCCTTTCGCTCCCCGAATCATTCATTCAGGCGAATTTTACTCTTCAGAAGTCAGGCTTTTAGCGCAAAAGCTTTGTCGCATGCAAATTCATTTATTCAAATGTCCATCACAAACATTTCCTTTTTTTAACTTTCTTTTAGATTTAGATTTTGGTTTTGGTTTTAGTTTTGCTCTTGTGCGTTTTGTTATTTTAAGATTCTTTTAAAAATTTATCTTTTTTTTACGGATTTGCATGTGTATCGAATTTGATTTTTTTTTTTTTCAAGTTTCTCATGTGTATTCATATTTATTAATCGATTTGAGAAGACATTTCTAAAGAGGAAGTGGGAAAACATGTTAGCGAATTTGTGGTTTTACTAGGAAATTCGAAAGAGAATTTTATACAAAATACAAATGTGTTCTAGTTCTTTATGTTTTAAACTTTATTTTGTCCTTTTGATATATTTCCATATATCTGCATGAAATTGAAACTGTATATAAAGTTCTAAGGCTATATTTGTTTGGAAGTTACTCCCAAAAATTTTGTTTTGAAATTGAAATCGACCATACTAAAATAATTATTTACACAAAAACCAAAAACTGAGCAGTGGGGCAGTATGTATGGGGCTACACCTAAAATTCGGATGCACTCACCATTTGTAGGTGCAGAGTAAGGGACTACCATATTAAATATCAAGTTGAAATTGACAATAATGAAAATGGTTTTCATACAGAGTTTATTCGGAAACTAATGTCAAAGACTAGAAAAAAAATAGTGATCAGATCGGTACAATTCTTTAAAAGCCATTCTCCTGCGTCTATATATCTCAGCGAGAATTCTAGGAACCGAAGGCGTCACGGTAATTCTTTTCCGGAATGCTTTTTAAAGCCTCATTGATGTTGTCAACCCTCCCTAAATTTAAACCTTTCATGGTTTTCAAGTGCGGAAACAAAAAGAAGTCTGTGGGAGCCACGTCAGGACATTTGGGAGGCTGAGGAACCGGTGGAGCACCTGCATTGATTAAGTAGCTGTTCACAACAAAGTGTGGACAAGCCCTGATGTTGAAAAACACAACGACCTATGATTACGTGATCATGTTGTCCAAAAAGTGACCGCCTTCTTCTCACAGGTCTCTCACACGAGCCACATTTTCGACTGTACTGGTCGCTGATAGCAGTCCACCGCGGGTGTTTATCGCTCATCTCATCAAGCCCTTCATCAAAGCCTTGAAGCCACCGGTAGACTTGTCGATTCAAAAGGAAATCACTGCCAAAGGAAGAATTTATCATTGGAAACGTTTCCGCTGTGGTCTTGCCAAGTTTAAAACGAAACTTTAAAACGGTGGCCGATGCCGATGGTTTGATGGCCGGTTAAGTCAGAGATACGTTTGTAAATGGTAATGACTGATTTTGTCAGGAGAACTGTGTTTCTAGTTCGGTTATACTTTGGCTAAGTACAATCGGCACTTTTGTAGCTGGAGGCTGTGACGTTCTATCAGAGGCTCTTTTCTACAATTGATCGATTGTTTTTGTACGGAATATTTTGATGGAGATACCACCCTTACATCATTGTACATTGATATATTTGACCATGTTCCTGTCAATTCGTACAATATTTTCTTTGGGTGGGAACCCATATCAGGGAGTTCTTCTTGTTTGTAGTAACCGAGTTGTTCATTTAATTTCAATCTGTTTTTAACTTAGAGTAACGAATAAAAGAGCCATGGCCTAGGGAAAACTTTACTGAGAAGATTCACTCTATCTGTTTTCATTTCAGTTCAATTCTACTCGTAGACTCGTCGAGGTTGAGCGTGTGCATTATCTCAGTTTTATCTTGTGTAAAATAACGTCAACATTTTTTCTTTTTGAAGTTCAGTTTGGAGAAGTCGTTGTCCGCGGTTTCTGATCTTTCTTGCTTCTACTTTTATTGCTTTTGCTTTTGTGATAAGCTCTCCGGATGATTTGCAAATACAAAATTGTTGCTGATGTGTGAATTATGTTATGCAATGGAATTCATATTTGGACTTAGTTGCACTTCTTACCTAAATTAAGATTATGGAACTGCTTTCTGTAAAATGTGTGAATAGTTTATAAAGTAAATGAGTTGATCATGGTCGCAAGGAATTTTCAGAATCACACAAAAAGTTCATATGTTTTTTGCATATAAAGATTGATGTACAGAAACTCTTTCTTTTTTTGCACAACTTATTAAATATAATATTTACGACAGACCTTAATAAATCATTCGCATTATAGTGTCTACAACTTTTAAAACATATGCCATGTTTATAGTTTCCTGAGTCTTATTCGCATGTATCCTTTGTTGCAGCAGACACATAAAATTCAAAACCTATATTTTCAAAATTCAAATTAAAGCATCATTATTACTTCATATAAAAAACTCAATTCGAAAAAATGGCTCATTATATGCGGTTTATTATTTTCTGTATGTTGAAATTCGTTTAAAATGAGAAAAGAAGTAACTTAAAGAAAGACAAAAAACTCACGACCAGAAGCCAGCGACCAAAAATAATAATATATTATAATAATTTGCTGAAAATATGATTAGCGCTGCTGAAAAAGACAAAAAAAAAAAAAATACTGAGGCGAATAAAAAGCCATCAATGTGAAAGAAGAAAAAAATCCAAGCTGAAAACAGAGAAAGAGGTTCAAGACACGCATAAAGCCAAGTTAAGTCAAGTCAAGTCAAGTCAGTCAGTGCAGACAGTCAGGATAAAAAAGCCAACGGCGCAGTGTGGCATTATGAGAAGCCACGAAAAAGGAGTTGAAGCTGACGCCACTGCGAGCGTTAGTTGTAAAGTTGTTTGGTTGGTTGGACTACCTGTCGGATGCACACATCGATCATCGATCAAGTAGGAGAAGAGACTAAAGCTGAGGCATCAACTTCACGGCAGCCGTAGTCAGCGCCAGCGCAACAAACGCCGCCATTGTTACGCCCCAAATGGGCTACTGTTTGAGGTGCTGCGATTCAAGTTGAACTCATCTCATAGCATTCGATGCCATACGTCGTTGTCAGATTTTAGTTGAGTTTCAAGTTGAGCTGCAAATGAGGCTGCAGACTTTTATGCTGAGCCGTCATCGCCACCGCCGTCTTTATTGTCTGCTACAGCCTTTACTGCCGCTGTCGCTGCTGCTTATGCAGCTTTTGCTGTATGCATGAATGTATCTTGTGTCTTGTATTTGGCTGTCAGACAGCTTCTGTTGTACGCAATAATTTCGTTCGTCAGTCGTAGCTCGATGCTGCTGCCAAGTTCCCTCACTCACTTATCCTTTCGATGCAAAACTGCTTATTACCATTAATTTTGAATTGTTTTTCGTGATCTTAACGATCGCCGCGATTTGCAGCTTGAAAAAGATGCAGTTTGGTATTTTTTTTTCTCCAATGTGGAAAATGAGGCAGCAACAGCAACAACAAAAACAACGTCGCCGTCGACTGCACTGCGCTGCCACATTTTGATGACGACGACCTCCAAAGGTTCTTCTTTGGTTTGTTGCACGTTTTTTGCGTTTATGTATCTTAAAAGTGCATTGATTGTTCTTGTCGTTGCTACTCGTTCTATTGTTGCTTTGCTTTGCATATGTTGCCACTGCCACTGATGCTGTTTCTGTTGTTGTTCTTCATTTTTTTTTTGCTGTTGCAGCTTCTGATTATGATGTTTGCTGGCAAACCCTTACCACATAACCTATCATGATATCGAATCGGTCTGTGAATATATTTTTGTTCTGGGGTTTTTTTTTCTGCTTCGCCTTCGTTGAAACATTGTTGTGTTTAAGTCGAGAATTGATTGTTTTTGTTGTTATTTTTTCTCTTTAATCGGTTTAGCTGCATGTGAAATCCAATAGCTTGAGTTAAACATTGTGAAAAATAATTACGTTCACTTAAAATCGTAGTCATAATATACTTATAAAATTTCAATAATACAGGCTGCTGCAATTGCAAACAATATGTTCCAATTTTAATCCTTTTAATCAAATTTGTCTGCGAATGCCATTTAAATCATATTGATTTTATATATACAATTTATGAAGATTTTTATAAGTCTCAATATCTATTCTAATCCATGGTACTTAGATACTAGAGAAATGGAAATAAAGAATAAATGCCTGGTTCGTTTACGATTAGAGTAGCTACATATGTATATCGTACCAACTATTTTGCAGTGTGCTGATTTACGACGACAAAGCAGCATGATCCTTATCCTTTTCGAGCTGAAAAACCTCTGATTCCATATTTGTTTCTGACAATCAGAGAGCTGCATATTATTGTTCTGCTAATTCGGCCTATGAGTGCACAGATCTGTTGTAGATAGTTAGGAAATAATTTATATGGGGACCTATTGTCAATATAGCTAAGCATCAAACATCTACTTTCTCTCGTATTAGCTCATTCGCAGACAAAACATTATTTTAATTTATTTGCAAACCTACAGAATATTTTTACGTACTCTTCATAAGCAGTGTGAATACTAATGTTTATTTTATTTAGCGATCTATATATCATATATATGAATTTTAGCTGGCTCAAGATTAAATATATTTGACATATTTTTCTCAATGTGCATACATACTTGTCGTTGTAGAAGCTATAAGATGCGTGAAGTGATCATATTACGTGCTATAAGCAATGACGATATCAGAGTGAAAGCGATATGTAGTCCTAAAAAAGAAACGATAACAAGAAAAAAAAGCAGAGCCAAGCGACAAAGCACCTTTGAAACTGTTTTCTCGCTATGATATCGCTTTATCGCTTGAACTCGCTTTGCGTGCACTCCAACACCTTTTCAGCGATCACATAAGAAAGTACAAGCAGTGGTTTGCAGCCCGATATAGCGCAGTAATATTGTATCAAGCTAAGACCGGAACGGTACACACAGGATTTGTCTGTCTTAATTTCTCTCCATTATGAGCAAATAGAAGTTTATGAAGTTTTTTTTTTGAGGATATACTTTTTTTGACTCACGAAATATGAATAAATTAAATTTTTCAAATAAATTAAACTGAAATGCGCGTTCATTCAAAAATAGTTACTGTTTAATGCGAGATCGTCGACGTGATCTATATTACGGTAACACTTATTTCTGGTCCAAAACGTGAAATGTAGTTAGATAATAAGTAGATCGGCTAAAAAATGAGTTCATTGAAAATCCGACAAAGGACTGCGATATTTGTAATATGTTTCTGAGTAAGTATATTCTGGTATGTTATCTTTCATTAAAATAGAGACGCACCCACCTAAATACTCGTAGCACAAATACGCACCCTGTACTCCATAATTTAAAGAACAAATTGTGCTGATTTGAATGCAACTTAAATCAACACAACAAAAAGTAATAAATACTCATAATAGTAAAAAAAAAAGAAAAGGAAAACAGTAAAAATCAAAAGCAAATGTGGTCGTCCAGAAGACGAAATGGAATTCCAGCCTCACAGCCACTCATCCTTATTTTTTTATTCAAATTACAATACAACGAATTGATGTGCGATGTGGATCGATCGAATGCACAAATAAACCAAACCAAACCAAACCAAACTAAACCAATATGTAGAGTATACAATACTATAAACGATATAATCACCACATAGTAATTTGTATTTTTCTGAACTGATTTTGCGATTGTGGAATTGCTGCAAATGTGAAGTATATTTTCGATCTGTGCAAATGGAACTTCAGCGTCTGCTGTCTGCAACTTTTATAATTCTTATGAATTCGTTCTTATAAATGAGGAAAATTTGTTTGTAATTACAGTAATATTATAATAACAACAACAACAACAACACCAATAATATCTAGAAACTCAAACTTTAATTCGATGAGAAGATACTTATTGATGTAGATCAATAAAAAAAAAAGAAAAAACAAAACAGAAGAAACTGAATGCTAAACTGGCAACCTGAAATTAAACAGTAGCAGTAATCAAATCAACACAAAACCATGTTAAGGAGAGAACAAAGAACTCTGAAGTTGAAATGATCTGCTGAGATACATTTCGATTTAAATAGTTTTTGCTTCAAATCAAGCATAAAAAAAGAATTCAACTTTACATGCAAATCTTTATTTGCAGCGCTCTCTAATTAGAAAAAAACGAGAAAACTTTTTGCCATTTGTAATTTATGTATGCGCGTGTGTGTGTGTGTATGTGTGTGTGTGTTTATGTGTATTAGCCACGGCCTCGAAAATTGGTCACCGAAATGCATAGTATTATAAATTTAATAATTATTATCGACAATTTTACTATAAAATATAATATGAGAAGTACGCGCTATTTGTCGCTTTGAATATTCATGGCGTTTGTTCTACTCTAAAACCAACGAAACTCGAATCCAACCCATTCCATCCCATTCCATTCCAACTATATGCAGGACATTTGTAATCGAGTGTATGTATATATTTGGTGTGATGTTGTGTGGTATTTGAGCCTTGTCCTGGCTGCCTGCAGTTTGTTATATAACATACATAATTATAGGCGAATCGTGGTATAGAAATTTCATGTTTCAGAATAGTATACGCGTACAAATGCAAATATACGCAGAGGCGAAAATGGGTTCACGCGGATGGATTTTCGGGCGGTCAAGTGGGTGTAAACTGCGTATAACAGTTTATATGCACACATATGATACATAAGTATATGTATATAAATATGTAGTTAGATGAGTGTGTGTGTGTGTGTGTGTGTGTGAGTGTGTTAGCATAGGCCTAAGTGTACATAACTGCATCAGAGATCGTGGTACCAAGAGGATTTTCAATTCAACAATACGATTTCAAACATTGCAGGATTTGAAGCACTGTAAAGCAAAAAGATAAATTTTATGCATTTCTTGAAATGTTAAAATTTATATAAAGGAAGAAGCCGGAACATCTCGAAATCGATCAACCACAAAAATGGTAACTTTGTTGCACTAACTGGTGGCTCTATGCTTGTCAAGGTGGTAAGAGAACTAAGAGAAAAAGAAGCTGCAGTCGGGCGTTGCATGGGTTAGTTTTTTTCGCGCCACCACTTTGCTTAAATATAATATTAATTTTAATATATTAAGTATAATATATTAATTTAAATATATAAAACTAAATATATCCTAATTAACGGCATTCAATTGAAGATAATATTAAGAAGGAGTTTTAGGTCAAGCGTTTACCATTTTGAACTAAAACTTTCAATTTAAAAAATTCGATTATACTTTGAAAATGGTGAACTCCATTGATTTCAGTGTACTCGAATTATGTATACCCATCTGTTCCCTCAAATGTCGAAAATTTTTTTTTTAATCTATGCGCAGTGCAATTACTTTTTTTATAATAACTAGAATCGAAAATCGTCAGATGGAACTGACTGAAGTGACTGTTTCTCAGAGACTATAACACATCAAAATCGACAAACTTGCGGTGTAGACTTTCAAGGTGTTGAACTACTACAAGTTTATCTTAAAATTTATTTTACGTTCTGTTGAAGCTGACTATAACCCACTGTGCATACAAGTTTGTATACACACACACACACACACACACACACACGAGCACCTCCGCCAATGCAAAAACCTCCAAAAATCGCCATTATTATTGACATAGCACACTAGGAGGAAATACACATTAAGTTTTCAGGCTCTGGCGCGTTGCAGAACTACTAATTGTTGTTTTTGCTTGTGTTGCGGTTGACGACGATGGCGACAATGATGATGATGATGATGGAGGCGGCGGTGGTGAATAAGCTTCGCTGCGCAAAGTGCGTAGGCGTTGATGAAGGAGTATTGGTTGAAGTTTGGTATCCTAGCTAAAGCCAAAGCCAGAGCAATGTCAAAGAAACAAGCAACGATCTATTAATGGAAAACTGCTGAAGCGAAGTATGGCGATGCTACTGCTTCTCCTACTCAAGTTGGCAGTGAAATTAGATGCGTGTGCAAAATGCATTTTCTAACACGAAACCAAGTGCAACGTATGCAATGGCCTGACGATGCTGGTGATGACCACGATGTCCACGTTGACGCTAAAGTTGGTGCTGAAGATGCGATGGAGGTTAGTGCATCCAATGGCTCCAATGGCTCCACAGAAACCACCAACATTGCCGCTGCTGCCACCGCTGTTGCCGCCACCATGCGTCGACAACGTTTTTGTGATTTATTTTTAATTGAAATTCTAGAATGCGTGCAAAATACGCATGCAAAGTTTGTCTGTCTGGCTGATGCTCCTCCAAAGCACTGCTTCAGGCGTACAATTCTCATGTGCATAATTTCCCCTTTCACTCTTTGTCTCTCTCAGCATGTGCTCATGAGCCTCGATATTTTTGCATCCTTGCCATCATCCTACTGTTGGTGCTGTTGCTCCTTCTCCACAACGTCGCCATCGCAGAGAAAATGCGTATAGGAAAAGCCGCAGTTGCCAACGCAGCTGAAGCCGTTGTGGACGTCACCATCGAGTTGCATTTCTCTGTACCAAGTGGGGTATGCATAATGTAGGTAGGGAGCAATGGGATTTCTAACTCGTTCTATATTGTTCGGGTTATTCGATGGTGTTTTTGTTTCTGTTGTCGTTGTTGTAATGTTAGCCTCGGAAAATTTTCTACAGCAACAAGACCAATAACAAAAACAACACAAAATTGGAATTAATTTTGTTTTAGAGAAAATTTAGCTTGTAGGCGCAAAATGCTGCATGCTGCATATTTGCTGATAATAATTAAGTGCGTCAGCGTCGACGGCAACGAATACGATGACTATGCTGATGATGTTGATGGGTGAGGTGGAGAAGAAAGAGAAGTATGGCGATCCTAAGCAACGAAGTTTTTGCTGTTGCATCAATGGAGGACAGTGTTCGTTGATTCAACTCTTTCTGTCTGTCTGTCTGTCTGTCTGTCTGTCTGTCTGTATGTCTGTTCGGTCCGTCTGTTTGTTCTGAGTGCAACATGCAGAAATTTTTTGGTCATTTCCGGCGTAGGAAACAAACTGTTCCAAACGAAATTTTATGCGATAAAATTGTTGTTGTTGTTGGTCCTACTCGCCATCGTCATCGATAATGCCAACAAGGATGATGATGATGATTATGTCGATGACGACTTCAACGAGTTGTAGAACTTTTTTGGCGTTGTTGCAACGAACGGCTGCCGTTTTTGGAGTTGCTGATGATGAGTTTGTTTTTGCATTGCTACCATTGCTGCTGCTGCTGTCATCGTCGTTTGTTGCAGGCACCTAAAAAGCTTAGACAAACAAATATACCTACATACATATATACAATATACTATAAAGGCACACATTCATTCTAGCACACATCTAAATGCAGTCTATACATATAGATGCTGTATCTGCGTCTATATCTGCCTTCGTTCGTTCGTTTGTTTGTATATGACCAGCATCATGCATCCGTTTTCTCATTTGTAGTTTTTGCATTTCTCTGCATTTTTGTGCTGCAAGTTTTCGGTGTTTGTTTGAGCCTCTGCAGCTCCTTTTCAAATACATATGTGTGTATGTATGTGTGTGTGTCTTTTTCTTTTTTTTTTTATTCACCGCCGCCGCTCGCAGGAAACGGAAACGAAAATTCTGCGAAAAACATCGAAAACAACAGCAATAATGTTGGCATCCATTGCCATCGTCAGCGCCATTGATATTTGGTAGGCACAGTGGGCTAAAGGCAAACTATAATTGAAGAATTAAGAAAGAGAAGTTAAGAGTTAAGCTGTCTAAGTCCCTGGATTTGTATTTGAAGTTGGAAAACAAATAATTTCTATAACAGATAATCCATCTTTTGCCATACCAGTTGAAATTTCTACAGCTTTACAAGAATGGAGTAAATAAAAGACTGAAGTTAGTGACGTACGAAACTTGGCCTTAGAGACAAAGCGTTAATGATTAGCAATTAATTGTTAAATGATGTTCTATTAATTACTTTCAATTTTTGAATTAAATAATAATGAATTTTTCGGTATATATTAAGAGAAGTAGTATTAATCCTACTGAAAAGTAGACCTGTTATTTTATGAAAATGAAGGCGGACATTTTTATGCACTGGAAAAAAAATTGTGTTGGGAAAAAATTGTGTGTTAAAAAAATTGACGACATAGAATTTTTGGTAAATTTGTTCATGGCTTTTTAACTTAATATCTACCGACATTACTTCTAAGTTTTGAAAAGGGAAAACCATCGCTGGCCTGTGTTATTAAAATAATGAAGAGAAGCCGAACTTTGATTTAGTCATAAGCGCGTTCCTCCAGTAGATCTTTGGATACATTTTTTTTTTCATTTCTACTTTATGAAATATTACTCTAGATGTTGGCCTATTCCGATTTTAGCTTTCGGGAAAGTAGATTTGTTAAAATGGATAGCCGTAACATTTTTACGTAAATCGTGTCTGTCCTAGTGCGATATCTGAAATATTTTAGCAAGGAAATAATCTGTCGCTAAATTTTAAATATTCTAGCAAGGAAATAGTCTTAGTAAATAGAAACGAAGTTTACCGGGTAAAAGATGAGAGGAATTTCCATAATCAATGCCACCCAGTTTCGAAGAATGACGACTCTTTTATAAAAATGGTTCAACCCAAAATAATGTATTTTTATATTGACTTAAAGTTTCTATCGACTCAGCTGATTAGGCGATCATATATCAAAGAAATTATTAGGAATGAGTGTCAGATAGCAAATCAGATGAGAACTCATGAAGGTGTGAAGGCTGCTTAAATCAGTAAAATGTAATTAGTACTCGGTTGGCTTGATTATTGCTAAAGAATAAACGTATTTGCTTATATTTAACAGTAAAGCTGTACTTGCTGTTCAACATTTGCAGAGGAAGAAATAAATTAGGGGGTAATGCGTACAAAATAAATTAAAGGTTTATTTGAGTTCTTGTTTATATTTTTTAGCAACACTAGCATTTGTTTACTTTTTTATAATGCCACATTGTAGCAATTTTGTATTCAAATATTTATTTTGTTACAAACAATATAAAAAGAATGGGTTTCTTGTGGTCCCGATCTACAGTTCAATTATTGTGAGTACATTGAAATTCAGATAACAAATCATCACCCTCTGAGGCGTCTGCGCTCCACAAACAGCGGCTGATACATTTTAATTTTCTAAGATCTTTGAAATATGAATATTACATTGCAAACAATCTGCTTATGAGCTATGTGATCAATAACAGATAGGTAAAGAATAGTTTCAAGTTACATATGTGCTATAGTAAAGAAATGTTTATCCTGTTCCACTGTACAATATTTTTCGCGATGCTTGCAACGTTTGTTGTTTTCTGCATGTATCTAATACGTCGCACATACGAGAATATCTCCAGAAAAAGGTACAGAAAATTGCCTATACAGATTTTCTAAAGCCCCGAAATGCCTTGATGCAGGCTACTCTAACAGCATCCGATGCTGCGTCCGCTGATGCGCTGCGCTGCAAGAGACAGGACATTGACGATGGATGTCGTTGACGCTGAAGCTGAGTAGAGATGGCGATGATGGTGGCGCATAGAAAATACAATTTTTGAAATCGGCGACTCAGCCGCCATTTTTCGACTTAGGCGGAAGTATATGCAAATGTAAGTGTGTCTGCGTGCATGTGTGCATGCGTGTGTGTGTGTGTGTGTGAGTATCTACGACTACAATGACCACCACCCAACAGTGGTTGCAAAAGCTGCGGGAAATCTACGCATACAAATGCAAAACGAACTAAAATATACGACATACGAACGAAATAACTAACAAACGAACGCACATTAGCTCCATCGAATGCACGAAGTTGTACATCGAACGAATGTGCGAGTGAGAATGCGTATAAGAGTAGGTAAACGGAATGGTGAGTAGATGATGTGCGCCTAAAACGCCATTATAGACGCCTGGACCTCAGCTCAGCGTACTGCAAAACAGAACACACAGGATCAGCACTGTAGGAGCCTACCACCTATCGACCATCAGCATCATCATTTCTATCGTCTACTCCACAGCGTAAGAATAAAAATGTGCGTGTGTGTTTGTTTTCTGTACATTTGCATTTTACGAATATCCTTTCGAATTAGAAAATACGAGAGCGACCCGCACTCGGAACGAGGCTTTTGGTTCCATCTTCTGTTCTTGCTCCTTGCACGATGGCCAGCTTCATCCTGCAGCTCGAACTCATTTCATTTGCCGACAAGCAACTAAGCACAGACACACACATGCTGCGTCTTCTTCGTCGTTCCCCTGGCATTGTTGGTTTTTGCACTAACGCATTTTTCGCCGAATGTCCTTATGCAGGACATTGACGGACAACGGCGTTATGCAAACGTTCACGACGTCTATGACGACGTCGGCTGCGAGGGTTTCTGAATTTGAAATTCACTTCGTGCACTCTTTCGTTTCGCTTTTTTACTCACCCGTTGGCCACTTCATCCAGTGTCTTTTCGTATGTTATTTCCTTTCGTTTGCCCGTTCGCATGCTGCGTCCATTTTTCGGCCACTCACACACACACACGCACACCTTATTCGTATTCGTATGCCGCAACGCCGCGCCTTTTTAGACGCAAATGAAAAACTTTTTCGCAACTGTAAAGATTTTTGGTTGGCTGATGCAGCCAATCTCCACGACTTAACGTTGGACTATGGCGTCTATGAACATTGAAAGGATGCGGTGCCAGCTTCATGCTGCATTTTTGTTGTACGTACACGTATCTGATTTCCTCAGCAAAAACTAGTCGCAGTTGAAGTTTTAGTTTGAGCCTTCCTCCTTATTTTGCCTCTTACGAGTATGTTTGCCTTTCTTCTGTTTGGGTGCTGTTAGTTCGTTACATCGGCACACAGTGCGTATGCGTTATTTATGTGCTTCAGTTTTTTCTGCACGCTTTATTTATGTGGGTGCACATTAGTATGTATATGTATCTGTAGGCATAAAAATATATATAGCCATTTTTATATAAGGTCCAAAGAATTATCTTTATAAAGATGAAAATATATATGTACTGAGCAGTACAAATTAATTATGTACGATAATGTTATTGTTTCAATAGTAAGCAAATAATAACAAAGAAAGAGATACAATATAATAAATACAGAGAGCATTGATCGAAAATTGTAAGGCAAAGAGAACAATCTGAAGAACATTTGGTACAGCTGTGAACGACCGTTCGACACGCCGATGCCAAAACATTTTCGTGAACATTCGTACGCTCACTGATCGAAGTCAAATGACTGTAATACAGCAAAGAGAAGCATGATAAATGAGAGTGAGTAAATTAAAGCTGCATATTGCAAATAAACTCTCATTTAAAACTTACAAGAGCTTATAATTCACAAAAAGTTTCAACAAGATTCAACAAAAATGGCATCATTATTCCAATATATTTAGAATCTACTTTAGTCGATTTTGTTGTTTTCTTATCTTTTTTTTTTGATTTTTTTTGTTGTTGTTATTTACTCTATCCATATTATGTCGATGTATTATTTTATTAATGGATGCCTTTTTAAGGATCCAAATAATGGTTTATATATAAAATAACAAAGAAAAAAAAAGTTCAATATTTTTTGGATATGGGTGTACAAAAACCAGATTCGGTACCAAGTTTTAAAGCGATTCTTTTGTAATCGGCTTTCTTAGTAGCTGAATTCTCAGGAGTGTAATAAAAAGAAATTTGTTTTTGAACCGCTTGGATTTATATATTTTATCCATACTTGATTCATACTAAATCCTTGAAAAGTGAAAGTGAAGTGATTCAAAAGACTCTGTTTGTTTCGCTCATTTGCTTTGTATTTATATTCAATTATTGAGAAAGAATCGAGGCTCATGGGTCTAGTAGTGGACGAGGACAATACGAAGCACTTGCTGTTCACACGCAAACCAACGTTAAGTCTTGGACGGTCTGTCAGTATGGAGAATTTCAACTTCAGTGTTGAGTGTTGGCCTGGGAAAAAAAACAACCAACAGTAACGCCAGCCTGGAGAGCACGTTTGCTAATCGATTCTACTTTGAGCTCAGCAAGAAAATTAAAAGTAGAACCCTCTCTCGAAGTACGAAGAAATTAATCTATAAGACGCTCATAATCCCGGCCCTGCTTATAGCGCACCTGGACCTAGACAACATCGAATATACGCGGCGAAATATACTATTGACATGTGGATCTCAAGAGTAGAGGGTCAAATAAAGTTAAAGGTAATTTGTTTTGAATTTGTTTGCTACTTTCTTGTTGATATGTAAACTGAAATTTGCACTTAGGCACTTGTATAATTAAAAGGCTTTTAGCTGGAACGGCCATTATGCGGAATTTAGTTTTAAGAATTCAAATGCATTATTAAACTATTATTATTCTCTCTTTTGCCTTACATGTTAGTTTATATTTTGTCATTTCGACATATTCGTTAGTTTCATATTCAAATAGTTAGCTCTATTTGGACATTGATGGTACAATGTAGATCGAATCACTCCCACATACATTATGCGACTTCTGAAAAATGTTTGGTTGGTTTATATGATGCAATGCTTAATGAAATCTGTTACATTTCCATATTCCATTAAAATAGCTTTTCATTTTATGGAAACTCATAAAATTTAATCAATACGTTGTTAACTTTATGACAAAATTATGACACTATTCATTCACACTATGCATAAGAAATGTTTTTATGTATGTAGATAGATATCTTAGTGCAACACAACAAAAACCGAAGGAAAAACCTAAAATATATTATACCGGTTAATTAAACGCCAATCAACTTGTTTGGCATAAAGAAATAACTAATTTATATTATTATTTCCGCAAGTTAACCCACTTAATACAAAACCCAAGCAAGAAAAACAAATTGAAAATTGTAGATAAATAACCCGAAAGAGACGTTGCACTCTCGATTTAAGTGGCTAAGTTAAGTTGAGGCATTCAAATGAAGACGAAAACGAAGACCAACAGGCAAAGACGCATCAGCAGAGGCAACACTTCCTTAATATCAATTTCAATAAAATATAAATTGACAGCAAAGTGACAGACATTCAGGCGGACACATACACTTAGACATTTAAATAGATGCGTAGATACTTTTCTATATACTTTCGCATGTATGCGAATATGAGCCGGCATGCAACATGAGTTGTTGTTGTTGTACATTGCAATAAATAAATATAAAATTGTAAATGAAATGTGTGTGCCAGAGACTAATAGAAAAAGCCTCTGCTAACTAAACACCTACGACTTAAAAGATCTTTTATGCACTGATTGGAGGTATCCGGTCAGAAAAATTTAAAAGAATACTTAAGTAATGTTTCCAAAACAATAATGGAATTGGAATTGTTTTATTGGTTCTTATTAAATTTTAAAAATAAGCTTAGAGTTTTATAGAAGAATTAGACTCGATGTATGATTACATAATCTAAGTTTCATCTTTTTCCTGCAGGGTTACTATCATGTACGAATTGGTAGAAACGATGCTTTAATACTGAGGAAGTAGTTCCCTAATGCACACTCTTCTATACAACTAGACAGACTGGCGGAGGGATATAACTTGTCTTGTAGAGCTGGAATGTCAGGCGCATCCTTCTTGGTATTATATACTTCATGCCAAACTTATATACTATTCACACTGTCTGTGACAATTTAGGAATGTTACTAAGTGGAAATTTGTAATAGCGTATTAACACGCATCTTGTATAAAATAAATAGCACTTTGATATGCGCTGTTCAGATTTGAAGCTACCTGATAATTGTCCGGAATTTGAAATTGCCTCAAAAGTAAAGCTTATAGAATGTAAACAGACCTCTTACAGAAAATATACTTGATTGTTCCAAGAACAATTTTCAGCCACTAAAGAAACAAGTTTAAAAAGACAAATTTTTTAGTGGTTTCTAATATTGAAATATGTTAAATATGTTAAACTTTATGTATGATCATACATAAAAACATCCTTCTAAAACTTTGTATGAGGTCACTCGACACTTTCTTCGCTGTAACACTTAAAAGTATGAACACTTTATAGCTCTAACTAAACTATTTGCCACAATATGAAATCAGAAAGAGCTTAAAATCATTCATTAGGGGAATGAGAGAAAGACTTATATATAAATTTCATGATTTTTATTGACAATAAACAACAAAGTGCAGAAAGCGAACACATATGCTCAGAACCAGAAGACCACAAAAATGGCAATTAATTAATTTGTTTACACATTTCACACACACACAAAAATGCTGCACAAGAAGATGTTGACGACGACGACGACGACAACGATGCAGATGCAGAAGTATTTAGTAAGGAAGCAAATGTTGCAAGTGCAACAGCAATAACAACAACAACAGTACAGCTGCAACAGACACTGCTGATGCTGCAGACATGCATTGACCGCATGGAAGCAAAAAGAGCAGCAATGACGATGAAGACCCCAACAACTTCTACGAGACGATAGAAGTTTGAAGGCAGCAGCACACAATTTCAAATTCAAGGAACTCGACTGCATCTTCTTGTTGCACTAGAAATTCAAACGAAGTACGAAAGAAAATAAGCAACAGATTAAAAACTGCAACAGAATGGAATGCAACACGATGGCAGCAACTGCTGTAAGTCTCTGATGTGTTGTTTGTTATTATTTTTAATATTAAATTGCAATTTTTGCGTTGATTTAATAATAAAAAGAAGAAAAAAAAGCACCAGCAGCAGCAGCCAAAGCTGAGAAACTAATAAATGTGGCAAGATGCAGAACAGCACGTTGCAATTTTAATGACTCAAAAGAGAACATGAAGTGTATGTGTATATATAACAAACAGAATGGCATACAGATATATGGGAGAGCTAACTAAAATTCGCAAAATGGGGTTGGGAGTTACTGCATAGTTTCTTCAATTTTAAAATTTCTTTATTGCTTCAGCATAATTTCCTATAATTTTATTAGACTTTTTAAATAATTTTTTTTTTAATATCTTAATATTAATATTTTATCCATAAAACATGTTTTTAAAGCAAATCTATTTATGGCTGGCTTGAGAAGTTTTTATAATAAATCGTCAAATCGGCAGAATCAATGGTGGTTATGGAAAGGGAAAGAGAGGGAACATCTGACGAACCAGCAAACAACAACAAACTTATGCTAGTAGAAATCGGAATATTTGCTTTACGTCAACTTCTCTCTCTCTCTCTCTCTCTCTCTCTTTCTCTCGCACCCTATCTGTTTCCCTCTATATCTCTCCGTGTGTCTTTCAATTCATATACCTATACAGTATTACGTAGCGTACTTCAATAGTGAATAATTTTGCATAGAAACAATTTAATAAAATAAATAATAAAAAGTATTAATTACATAAAAATTAATTTAAAAAAAAAATTCTATTGGAAAGATTAAAATAGAGAAGAGATTCGTTATTGCCGGATGTTCCACGACACCTAAACTTTTTGAATATTTCAAAATAGTCATATATAATCTGTATAAGAAATTTAGCTGGCTCAAATTCAATATGTGAAACATACTTCTTAATGTAAAATGCCCTTGAACCAGCTAAAATTCATATATAGAATAAAAAAATTAAAACTGAGTCGACCTGAATATCAATTACTAGTAATTTAGCCAGTTTATAATATAATGCGACAATTTTGACAATGGTGAAGCAAATCTACTTTTGTTTTTCTTTATTGTTAGACTCCTCTTCCAACGTAGTGTTACTTTTTAAAGCAAGATTCGTCACTTGCTTCAATTTTATTAAAGATGCTGGACGTCTTCTTCTTGATTTTTTATTTCTATTCTCCACCGAAAAAAATCGCATTTTGCAAATGCTGACAAGTACAACTTCGTAAACATCGCAGTTTTGAGGGATGTCGTAATCATTCCATATTCAAATAGGCACTCGTCAAAGATTTTCACCAATTTCACTTCACATAAAAATCTGAAAACAAGTAATAAACAAATAATTTGAGCTTCCTTCATCTTTAATTTTGACAAACTTCCTGAAATTTGAAATAAAATATTTTTTAACTATAAAACTTATTAGTTGCCACTAAATTATTAATCTTTGTTAGCCCCTCCGTAAATATTGGTATTTACATATACTGTGTTGGGGGCAATGGCAGAAGCAGCAACATTTGTTCTTGTGCTTTCCATTGCAGATATTGCTCTTGATGTTGTTGATTATAAGAAACAAATTTGTTTAGCTAAATACAAAGTTTCGCATTTATTTGCTGTGGTTTACTTTGGATGCGAAAGCGCTCAGCAGACGTCTTCCATATAAAGTAAGCTAATATATAATGCAACAACAACACAAAAACATTAGCACAACAACAACAACCATTAAGTAAATATACAAAATGTAAGCAAATTCGATCCGTTCCATTCCGATACAAAAATCATCCGCTACAATATTCAAGTCCAAATAGCAAAAGCCACAGCAACATTGTATCCCATATTATCAGTTAGTAAAATCGATTTTGTTTAAATTAAACGAGTTCTTGCAACAAAGTATAAACGAGACATTAAATAAAATATTTTATTATGCTGCAACGACAGTTTTTTCTCTTGCGAACAGATATAATACAATATAGTTATACCTAGTAAAGTGCTGTAATTGTCAACTTGTTGTAGTTTTTTTGTTTTTAATTCGCTAAGCAATTTTAAATGTTTGCAATAGTTTTGTATCTCAATGCATGTCATACTCGAAATCGTTTAGTAATTCAATCTCATTCACAAAAAAAAAAGAAAAAATGAACGGAATATTTGCCACCAAGCGCTCAACTTGTTGTTTTCTATGAAATTTTGACATTTATTGAATGCGAAAAGATTATATCCAGTCATTAACTTGTTTCATTGCATTAGATTGCATACAAATTATTGATGTGACTAGTGTAATATACTAGTATCTTTCTCCTTCTATAAACGGCCAGGCAGTTGCAAAGTAGATACGCGATCGTTTAGAGCTCTTCTATAGAAAAAAAATTTGCCAGAATACTCGTCGGTAAGGCCAACTTACTGAGATGACCCTCTTAGTATTGCTTATGTTTCAGTTCTCCCACATTTCCTGTGTTGTCCTGCAGATGTACAGTTGTTTCCATCTTTTGCTGAACTTATTTAAGAAGAACTTCGTTATATTTCGCTTACAAGTTGCAAGCGACAAACTTAGCTCTTTCCATGTTAGTTCGTCAGTTATGTCATTACCCAAAATATTTATGTGTCCTGTTACCCATACGAGTTGAATCTCAAAATGATTGTATAAGGATTTGTTCGTCAAGATGTATTGTAGATGTTTTTCTTCGTAAGCATTCTGAATTCGGAGTATTCTGAATGCAAGATCTCTATGAATAATATTACTTCGCACAAACCAAACGGCTCCACAGATACTTCGAAGTGTCACTTCGCTGTCACCATGTGAGTTTTTTGTCGAGTAAACAGGCAAGATAAGCGTACCTGGGGGACTTGTGGAATGATACATCCATTGTAGCGTATTGGGTGGATTACTAGCAAAAGATAGTTAGGATCTGTATGCATATAGTCACAGAGTGTCTGAAAAAGTTTCAGACTTGCTATCACTGTCAGATAAGTGGTGTAAGGTACGATCTTTCATCTTTGCAGAAGCAGTAAGAGACATTCTTAAATATCTACGAAGTTAGTCGATGAAGCGCCGAGGAATGCTGATAAAATATGTTCTAAGTGAATTAAAGAGTCCTCTAGTCTAAACTAAACTTTGTATTGTTAATTAATTCTGGAATGAAGTCATTAAAATTCTTGTCTTTATTGAAACCCAAAGATAGTTAGAGTTATTTCAGAGAGTAAAATTTAAGCAGTTCAACTTACCAGAAACTACAACTTCGGCACTTAGTAAGTTCGTGTATACGAAACCATCCAATAAAATAAATACGAAAATAAGTAAAGAAGTAATTTTCGAAGATTTCCAGAAAACTTTTTTTATTTCCTACTTACCTCAGAAGTGAATTAATATGCACAACAAATAGAATGGTAGATTCGTTTCTTCAATTTAGAATTGAGACTATGACTTCGAAGGAACATTCCTTAAGTTTATCATGGCATTAAAGCTTAATGTATATATTTGAATTACTTTAATAAATAACTATCTGTCAATAATAATAATAAGTCTTTAGAAAAGTTGTATATCATTTTAAACTGCATATTCAATTTTGTTTATGTGAAAATGAAACATTTTAATTTATTTTAAACTTGTTTTAAACTAATTAACAACTAGAAAAACACCTGATTTTTTTTTTCAATTTTGCAATATAATAAATTAATTTCATGCCTGCAAGCGCTAAAATATTATTATGTCGCACCAGATACTTTTAAATCTCATTTCAATTAAGTTATTCAAACTGATTGCATAAAAGGTTCAAGATCAAGCAAAAAAAAAAATATAAAAAAACCGTTATGAGAAACTCGTTTGTTGCAAAACCAACATAATTACTGCCACTAATCGAGTCAAACATAGGCTGCATAAAGTATTAATTTAAACAGACTAAATGCAACATTAGGCCAACATTAGATTATACTGCGTTTAGAGCGGAGCAAGGCAAGGTGCTCTGTTTGAGATACATTAAATGTAAGCATACAAGTTCTTCTTATGCCCGATACTAGAATGCGGCTTTTTAATTTAAGTTAATGTTACACTATGCTGGAAAATCAAGTTTTATATTATATGTAAAATTGCTACTTTGAACGAAATACTTTTTTTCCATCTTAGCTTTAATTTGAATCGCTAGCGAATATGCATTGCCCAAAAACCTTTTAAATTTGGATTTATTTTTGTATTCTCATGTATCCAACTAACAAAACTTAATCCATAATTCAATTTAGAAATAAATACAAACATGCTCAGTGAATTATGCCATAATAAACAAATATTAATTGCCGATCGTAAATTTCATTTTATATGGTTTTCGTCCAATATTTTGTTCAAGAACAATACAAAATACAGAAAATATTATTATTAATTCAATACATTTTCTAAATACACAATTAAAAAGGCAACGAAATTGTCTTAATAAATTCGCATACAAAGAAGGCGACACTGACAAACTTGACTATATCGATGACGATGGACGACGTGGAGGAACTCGTTGAATAAGTTTCACGGAGAAGTATTGAGACAAGCGCTATAAAGGCGACAAAGACACTCCTCCGGTCTGGTCTGGTCTGGTCTGAAATAGACGCTGGTCTGGTCTGGTCTGGTCTTTCACTGCAGCTGTTAATGGATGAGACGGCGAGAAGCGAGTTGTGGCACACAGGAAGAGTTCAGAAATATAAACAAAGTTGGCTACTATAAAAATTATAGTTAATGTATAAATTTAATGGCGACTCGTTTATTAAAAATTTTATTTGAATTCTTTTTTATTTGTGAGCTGGTTCATATTTTTTTTCTCCATTTCTTTACATTTTGCACTCGACGCTGCAACAAAGTTGCATACACATTTATGGCATTGACTTGTCGGTATATTGTCTGGAAGTGTGGCACGTAGCGAAGTGTTTGAGGTACTAAATGACTGAGCTTGGTTTGGCTTGACTTGACTTCGTAAAGCGTTAAACTATAAATCGAAAGAAAAAATCGCTGAAAAAAAAAATAACTTTAAAAAGAAATGAAAACAAAATAAACCTTCTTGTAGACATAATAAAGTTTAGAGTTAGTGGAGTGGAGTTGCTTGCAGTATAAAGGGCACATGATCTTTGAATATTATGTGGTTAGTTTTAATCATAGGTTTTGTATAAATGAAAATTATAAATTTTCTTGCAGATTTATGAAATTGCACGTTTATGAGTATTGCGTGCTTCTCTTTTGAGTGCATTCGAATGTAAATTGATGTATCAGAATATACTACAATTCTAAACTTCTTTAAATTGTTGTTTTATTATCCTATATTATAAATTTCGTAGTCTCATGCATAAAAAACACATGTTCCAACTGCAAAATTTGTTGCAAGTTTATTGCAAATGTTGCACATAAAGTCATATAAACTATATATTGTGTCGTGTGTGAGGTTGGTTTACTTTGTTGCCAGTCTGATTATTTTATACATATTGCAATTAAAATTCAAATTAAAATTTTATTGTCGCTGCTGGCATCTTTCCCGTCTGCTTATAAGGAATATAATAATCAAAAAGAAGTCAGAAGAATATAGCGCTCCAATTTGTATTATTTTCGGAATCATAACTTTATGTTTATGTTTACGCATTTTGTTGCTTTGTTGAAATGTGTAGGGAAAGAACTATATTAAGAATCTTCATAATATTGAGTACTACTTTGAAAACTTGAATTTTATAAAAGCATTGAATTCATTTTTCAATATTTGTTGTTTAGTCTGACTTAATCCAGCTCAGTCCAGTTGTGTAATCTGGAATAGTTGTTCGTTTCTCAAGCAGCTAAAGATGTTCTTATTTGCTTGTGCTCGAAGTTAAAATTAATTTTGATGTGACAAAATTTATAAAATTAGTCACCTTTTTTTATTGACACCGTTCATCGTTTCTATATATTATATCGCATAAAGTAGCAACACTATTTATCAGCATATAAGTCGGTTCGTTCATCTGGACGTCTATATGAACGACACAAAACTTTTCCTTGACGAAATAAGTAAATAAATAAATAAATATCGTTAGCCTAAATAAAAGGGACTTATAATACCCATCTACAAAGGTTTTAGACTAGACTAGGTTTTAGCTCTTAGACTATTTTTTTTTTTGCGAGAAGGAGGGTCGAGCTCAAATCATCTGTTGGATGTAAGTTTGTTGGATTGTAAGTTTCCGTCCATATGAAGCCACAATGTCGAATGTCAAGTTGATTTTGCTTGAAATGATAAAGTTTTTCATAAAAAATCCCAAAATTGGGTGGTGGATTTGTATGTGGCTGCCACTAAATTGGAGATATCACATTTATTTCTCTATATGTGAGGCTTTATTTACTGTAATATGAAAGTTTTCTTACAAAATCCCAATATTGGGCGGTAAGTTTCAAAGGGGGCTAGAATTACTGATTCTCCTCTTTATATTTATGTGAAGCGTCCGTCCATAAGAGCATTCATGAGGAATTTTACGTCGATATTGGCTGCAAAAAAAAAGGTTTTGGACTATAAACTTTTAGTGTGCAATTCGATAATACTTGTAAATAATTATTTTGATGATCTATGAGTGGTTTCAAACTAGGCTAAAAAGGTTAGCGTAAGTTTGTCCCAAATTTTTGTCTAATTTGCATTTTCCATGTAATGTTTCGATATGAGCCTTAGACATTAGGCATTAATGTGTATATACTTAGTTACACCTTAAAAAAAAAAACCGACAGTCGCTCACCTTTGTGGATTTTTGCAAACTTTTCATTTATGTGGTTTTATATACATATTTCCCATTTCAAGCGTCAAAAATTGCTGTCGTCAGTATTTGATAGACTTCGTGTTTTAAGAAGTCAATTCAGTACGTAAGTATCTGTCATGATTTCTGTAAATATTTTAATATATTTCAAACTTTTCTTGTCGATTATTGCAAAATTACCTTTAGCTGAGTGCCAATAAGTAATAAGCATTTTATTTTATATTGCTCCTCTTAGCACTTTTACGGATATCAAATACACTACACCACAAAACTCTTTGCAATTGCTCATCAATTTGATATTATAATATTTTTGTTAATAAAAGAAGAAGAAAAAAAGAAAGGTGTTCCGTTTTGCATACAAAAATTTATCTGCAGACGACGTCAAACTGTCCTAAAAGCCTACAATGAAATACTTAACACGAACAATCCAAGAAAAAGCCAAACGGAAAAACAACTTTTCCGTTTCAGGCATATCAAGAAAGCTAAGCAAAAATATATGTACAATTTAATGCAAAGAAATAATTTGATTTGACATAAAGCAGACGGTTTAAAACCCATTTAATGAGCGGACATGTCTGGAAAAACAGCAAAACGAGATACTTAGCTGTTGAAGGAGATGAAGTTGGAGGAAAAGATTTTTGAAGACCTGTTACTGATTGTGAGTAGTTAAATGGATTTGCTAATTTTCTAAAGCCTCAAATAGAACCAGAATAAACGAAAAGAAGTACATTTGGCACACAAGTTATAAGCGTACGAAACAGAGAAACAAGTTCCAGATGAGTTGAAAGCTGTTAGGCGTTGGATATTGTAACACAATAATCTGGCAACAAGGTAGCTGCATACAAACAATAATAAATGCATTTTTATATTCTGAATATAACATTATATGATTTATTGAAATAATGGGCAAATTTGTAGATAAAATAAGTGGCAAAGGCTTTTAATCGATCGTTTATACTGTCGTTCGATTGCACTCAAGACTTGTGCACACATTGCCGCATATCTCCTTAGAATGATGTATTTAATAATGGAGTGGCGGCTTCTATTACTTTGATACTGAAGTGTTGTGACTCGCCTACTCTAACCAGCTAAATTATTTGACGTTATCACACCACGCCGCTTAAAATAAATAAAATTACAATTTAATAATAATCACATCAGTAGCAACTATGTGCAAGTTTACTCAGCAGTGCATGAAGTGGAGATACTCATACAAGAAGTTCTATTGACGACAGCTCAAAGATAAAAGCGGCACTTGAGCAACAACAAATAGTCAATTAATTATTACTACAAAATATTTCACAATTTTTCAATAATTTGTTTTCATTTCACTTGTTTTAAACACATTTTTTTTTATTTTTCTTTTTTTTTTTACTCTGAAACCACATAATTAAAACTTGTTGAAATCGGTAATATTTAGTATCTTGTATTTACAGCACCGCCCCGCTTACTGCTCCAATGGATGCATGTAGACATATTCTATGTTAAGTTTTTATTATTTACTGATAAGTCGTTATTTTCGTATCTAGTTCTTGTATTTTCCCATTTTGACGTTGCTTTGTATGGTCTGATGATGACTTTGATAAGAATAATTAGTATTTTTCGGTTTTATTTTTTTTTTATTGTAAAATAATGTTGTTAAATGTGTGAATAAAATAGAATAGAATAGAATATAGAATAGAATATAGAATAGAATATAGAATAGAATATAGAATAGAATATAGAATAGAATATAGAATAGAATATAGAATAGAATATAGAATAGAATATAGAATAGAATAGAATAAAATAGAATAGAAATGCCGTTTTATATGCGGCCCTCTGCTTATGTTTTACCAAAAAAAAATTGTAAAACAGATTTTTGTTTATTTGTTCAGTATTTCTTTCATTCGAAACTACATTTTAAACAATTTATAAATAGAAACAAATGTAATCTGTCAACTAGTGGTTTAATCAGCACCGCCTTCTAAAATTGTTGTACAACAACCTCAAAAAAAGAAAAACAAGCGGAACACAACATTTTCCTTTTATGTTTTGTGTTTAGATAAATTTTCCATAATAAACAAAAAATGAATAGCATTTTTTTCCATTATTCAGTTTTGAACTATTTATCTTAGGATAATTTCTATTTCTATTTCAATAAAGATGATGGGTAATCTATCTTATTGATAACATTTTTGAGTATGCACTAAAACTAATAAATTGAATAGGTATTTTCATTTTGAAAACTTAATCAGTATTTAATTTACATTTTGAAAAAATGATTTTGTTAAAAATTCACAAAGAATAAAAAAAGATTTCTCATCAAAAGAAAAAAAAAAATCTATAAATTCGTACATTTAAAAAGATCATTTCAATATCATGAAATGATATGAAACCGTTTCAAACTAATATGGAAAATATCATATTAATCTGAATTCATATCATTCGCCACTTTGAAAATACAATACGAAAACCGAAAGAGACGAAGATAAAATACAATCCACAAGACAGACAGATGTGTCGATCTAAAAATAGATACGAAAA
The DNA here is from genome assembly GCA_035044765.1 of Leucophenga montana. Taxonomy (NCBI): domain Eukaryota; kingdom Metazoa; phylum Arthropoda; class Insecta; order Diptera; family Drosophilidae; genus Leucophenga; species Leucophenga montana. The sequence continues at coordinate 1,908,630 of JAWNNQ010001104.1, read as the reverse complement.
AAAAAATTATATTTCTATATTCGATGCAATCGAGAAAAGCAACTGGCTGTGATTCGGCATGTTAGCCGATGTTGTTGAGATGATGGAATTTTGCTGTCGAGCGACGGTTTGTCTTGCCGTGGTTCGAATTCCAACTCCTTTACCAGAGAATATTTTTCTAAAATATTAAAAATTAGAGTGAGAGTGGGGTGGGGGGTAGACGGGTTTAGGTGAAGCTACTACGCAAACAAATGCAAAAGTTTGAAATTTTCGAAAATACCAAATTTTAGTTAGAACTAACGGTTAAAAACACGCATTTGATGAAGCTTTTTTCAATACAGCCACACAAAAAATACTTTCCCAAAAACGCATTTAATCGATGCCCATAACGACAATTGTCATCATCTTCATTAATAACAAAAATAACAATAGCGCCAAAAAAGCAACGACTGCAAAACAAAAAAAAAAAACAATTCGGGATCAAAAGGATACACAATAGCAGAAAGTATACACATAGATAGAAGTTGGTGCAAATGGTTAAAGATATAGTACTAGTATGAATGCAAAGTATTTAGAGAAGGCAACAGAGTAGACGTTACTGCACTTTGAAAATACCAAGAGAAACGCATTTCTCAAAGCAAAAGCTCTACTGACTACTCAAACTCCATAACGCGAACTACCACGATGAGGATGATACGTATTTCTATTTGTATGTTTTATTGTTATCATGGTATGCCATCCAGATGCATTCAGTTCCATTCGGATGCATTGCCATCCCATTCAAACACACATTCATTCAGTGCTGTTTCGAAGCCATTCCAATCTGTGTCTATCCTATGATAATTCGAATGGTCATTATTTATATTCTTTGAAAGTGTTTTTGCGTATTCAAAAATTCTATTAAGGAAGTTCAAGTACAAAAGTTTTGTGTTTTGTGCGTTCATGCATTGCCAATGTTGGGCGGCACAGCACGGCTCGGCTCGGCTCGGCTCGGCTAGGATCAGAGTTTTAGGAGTTTTCGACGGGTTGAATCGGGTCGTTGGACGTTCATTGAATCGTTCGTTGTTGTTTTTGTTTCAGTTTTTGCGTTTATTGTTGCATTTCTAATGTGATTTTTAGTATTGTCCTGCGACGAGATTGTTGCATCCTTGTTCGTTTCGTCGTGACTGTATTTGTTTCATTCTAGAAACGTGCATTTCATATCTGTCTATACTGTTGGCCTTTGGTTGCAGAATGCAACATTCGTCTATGTGTGTGCGTTTGTGTGTTTGTGTGCCTGTTAAATTGTTTGCTTGATGCTCGATCAAAAATGACAAATGTAGATGCATACATATATACAAATATATTCGTATATGTACTATATTTTTTGGTTCACTGTTCCTCTCTCCTCTTTATCACTCTCTACTACATGCAAAATGTTAATTTGAATTTGTGAGCATGTCATTAACACACAAAAATACATATATACATACAAACATACAAACATACAAGGACCTTACTCACACTGCTGCTCATATATGTATTTGACAAATGTGTTGTTAATGATGCAAATGCAATTTTCGAAAATTTTCCAAACTTTGCCATGCACAAATCAAATAACATTTTTCAGTCTTTGCATTTTTGAATTTTTTAAGATGTGGAATATATCTCGTATCGTATGGATATAGAATATATTGCACTGCTTATTTTATTCAGTATTTCAGCAGACAGGCAAATTTCAAAAAATTAATTTATTTTAAATAACTACGAGTAGTAGAAACTCTAAAATTCATAGCATCTCGAACTATATATAGTCGTATTTAAAATGAAATTTAGATAGTTACAGATACACACTAACTAACTAAACCAATGCCTCATTAACAATTGCGTAGTTCAACGGCACCGTTACGTTACACTGGCATATACAAATGCGAGAGAACATATTTATAATCTCCCTCTCTCTTTCTCTCGCTTCATTCCATTCGATTTTGTCCGAAAAAGAAAAGAAAGTGAACAGTAATATTTTAACATGATTCCACATATGCAGTTGTAGTAGACCCATTAATATGCAAGTGGTGTAGTGCACAGCGATATTAGTGTAGAGTCCAGCAAACTTTTATCTAGTTTATACGACACATTTCATGATATAACGAAATAGCCTTTTTGTGCGATGTTTACCACAGTTCAATAATCGCTGTTGAGCAAAAGCCTTTCATGCAATTCTCGGGTATTGGTGTCAGCTCAGATGCGCATGTTCCGTTTGTTAACGCATCCATTCAGCTGAAAATGCGCTTCATCAGAGACCTGGATGAAAATTTAACTGTAGAACCACGCCTATCGATTGGTATTACTCCCGTCACACGATGATTCCTACAGCCTGAATGGCGCGCATTTCAAAAATGGAAATTATGTTGCTGCACCCTGTATAACAACTAGAACAAATTGCTCCGATACAAAAAAGTGTTTAAATCGATATTAATGAATTAAAAAGTATTAAAATTGTTGTTCCCACTTTTAATTATAAAAAAGTTCAAGGTTTTCTATTGTAGTTTTTACCACATAAGGTTCCGTTGTTTCTTGTGCAGTCCTATTATATTTTCCAAGTAACACTGCACAAACAGTTCTATAATGATTTACTATCCATTTCGGATCAATTTTCTTGAATACTTGCTGTTGCAGCTTTTCTAAAAAGAAGAAAAACATGAAATTAAAATGACAATAAATCTATCAGTTTAATTTGATATTTTATTCAATACTTTTAAGTTCTTCCAGAAGAGCGTCATAATCCATTCCATTTAGTATTTGAGTCATACACATAAATACAAGCACCAAGCAGGCCCAATTGTTTCTCATATCACTTTTAATATTGAAAGCTGTGAGCGAGATAAAGTTTTCTTTTTATCCATGTGCCATTAAAAGTTCTAAAACAGAAAACATCTATTATTATATTGAATTTAAACATACACTTATAAAAATATGAGGCTTTTAAAAAGTTTATTAGAACAAGAGCAGTTTCCTTGCTGCACTACGATATATTATAGTGAATAATACAACATATTCTTTGAAAATTCAATAATTTCTGAAACAAATTCGTTGAAAAATGTAATTGTAAAATTGATTTAAAATTCGTTATAGTACTAATAAACTGAACGAAATATAAAATCAACTGGACTTCATTTTCAATTGTTCGTTTAGCAACTATTGTATTGTACCCCACGAAATGTCTATAAATTTTGGTTTCGTTTTACTTTTATTGATGTATCTCAGTCTAATGGTGAATGGAAGAAAACGTTTTAGCAGCACTCAAAGAGGTTTACGCATCGATTCTATATAATATAGAACACCATTAACAAGATCTTTTTTTTACAATAGCTTTCACACCAACTGAATCGGCAAGCATAAAATGGATAATTGACAATTATCAATATATATGTAAAACCATGATGTAAATGGAATAGATTGAAGCATACATTTATATGTAAGTAAAAACTAAAAAATTAGGTTTTGTAAAACATTTCAGTTTTGAATAGTTTTTTTTTATTCCTTGGTACTGAAAATATGTGTCTATAAAAGTACGCGCCTAGTTGAAACATTTGTTCCCTAGACTGAACATATAACATACGTATCCCAACTTCTGAACTGATTACTTCTACACTTACATATATATATATAATTAGTCTTAGTGCATATTCAATACTGTGACTAATGAATTCCATTCAATTGTTTTTTTTTTTTGTTTCTTTCAGTACTACCATTTTAACATGGTAATTTAATTTCCAACAACAGCTAAATATAATATATAAAATAAAAATATTTAATTTACATATGGTAGCTAAAATCTATTTACTACTACTTTTAATATTAAGTACGAAATGAAAATTACCTGGCGCTTTGTTGTACTTCTATTGATGTGTTTAAACCAAATAGTAAAAGGATTCAAAATAAAAATCCGAATTAAAAAAAATCTATATAAAAGAAGTAGAGCAAGAAGTAGCTCTCCCGATATGAATTGGATACTGTATAATTATAAGTCTGTATGTAAGGTGCTAGAAAGTAAATCTGGTCGATAGTATCAGTAGTGTACAAAATTTGATTACAATATTGTATAAAATTTTAGTAATAAAATGAATTCATAAATGTTTTCTTTTTAAAAATTATCAACCGAAATTCTGACCAAACTTGGGCCTGAAAGGCGAGTGAAGATAAGGGTAGGTATGTATAGCTCGACTTGCAGATATTTATTTTCCATTGCGCGTTTCACGTTATACACCTACGAGGTGTGCTAAAAAAATGTGGCTTTTTATTATTCTCTAATAATATTTATTCATCAATATCTATTTTGACCCCTCCAAAGTAATTCCCATCAAATATAATACTCGAAGCACTTTTGATATGCGCTGTTTGGTATGGCCTTGAGCCCCTCCAGCGATGCAGTCTTTATCACGTCAATTGTGGCAAGACGTCATCTTACCAGTTTTGGGAACTGGAAAAAGTTGCAGGGGAACAGGGCCGGTGAATACGATGGCTGAAGTATGATTACGGTGTTGTTTTTGGCCAAAAAATCGAGAGCAAGCAACGATGTGTGAGCATTATCGTGATGCAAAAGCAATGAATTGTTTTCCCACAAATCTACAACATCCACAAATTCACAAATCCACGAAAAAACTGTATGGCATGAACCAACCGTTAAGCCGAAATCCTTTTCTCTAATAGTGATTCGACGATTCTATATAACAATTTTCTTCACTGCTTCAACGTTTTCATAGGTTAGCGACGTTTTAGGGCATCTATGGCGGACATCGTCATTAACGTCTTCTTGGCATTCTGTGAAGAACTTATACCACTTATAAATATGTCTTTTGCTCAAAGTAGAAGCACCAAATGCCACAGTCAACAATTTCGTACAGATTCATTTTTTTATTACAAAAAATCCCCAAGCACACTGAAATATGTCTAACCTTTATGCTATGTGTCAAAAACAAACTAAAATGTAAAATCGCTTATCATTTATCAGATGTTGGAAACATGTCACCATTAAAAAAAGAAATCGAATAAACTTAGCCCGCTAAATTTGAAAAGTCACCTTTTTTTAACATGACCTACATATATCAGTATTCTAGTGAAAGTGTGATCAGCTCGTTGGACCTACCGGGTCGTATCTTAATCAAAAATCTACATTTCGTCCATGGTCAACATGAGCCGAGGTAACAATTAACGAAATTATGAAGTCCGCTCAACGCGATCCCGAATTATTAAATCACAAGCCGTCAGCTAGGCTCGCTATATCAAAATACTTTGAGTCATATTTTGATGAAAGATCTAAAATTTCAACGATACAAAATTCGATTAGTGCAGAGATTGAAACCAAATATCCAAATTTAGGCCTTTTTGTCGAAAAATGTTGCAGCTGTTAGAGCACCTTTGGAGTATCAAAATATTCTCTTTTCTGACGAAGCACATCAATAAACTAAAGCGCCGTTACAATTCAAGAGCAAGACATCGAAAGCTCCTGCATACATCAAAAATATCAATGACCATTAATTATAACCAATAACCACAACTTTGTTAAGAGAAATCTTCTTCCTGTGACTGAAAGAATTTGAAGCAGAGATGGGCTCGGTTACCCGTCACTCTTCAGTCTTCTTGTACATCGATTGATACGACAGTTTTTGAGCACACAGAACATCAAATTGATGTGTCATCCGCTCAACAGTGCTGCCTAGGCACCCATTAAGTTCTTTTTGTTCTCGCACTTCAAATATATATTGTGAGATCAACGATTTTCGATGCCTGAAGAAACTTTAGAAGCCTTTAAACAGCTCGTTTGGAGCTACCCACTTCAGAGAGGTAAAAGTGCTTAGAAAATTGGTTCAAACGTATGCAAACGGGAATGGATGTTCTTGGTGAATATTTTGAAAAACAATAAAGCCATTTTCATTGATAAACTGGTTACAGTTTTTCTATTAATAGGCTATTTTTTGTTGTTGCTTTTAACAAAATGTTCAAATTCACCAAACTTTCTGGCACACCCGATATAATAGTTATATGTGTATCTACAATACGTGTATCTACAATAGAATATGGATAATTCGATCCCAACGAATTAAGTTGTACAAAATTATTATTAAAATTCTTTGGATGAACATATGAAAATTCACATACTCAAAAATATTAGGAAAACTAAACGAAAATCGCATCGAAATTGCAAATTGAAATTGGAGAAATATAAAATGAATGAAATGAGCACAAAACTAAATGCAGGAAATGGTGACAATGCAGCGAATATGCAACGCGAACAAGGATACTACCATAAGCAGAACCAACCAGCAACAATAACAACAACAAACTCACATTATAATTGCAATACTCGTTGTAGAAACAAACTCGGCATGGACGCGGGCAACATAATCTAAAGCGGATATTGCATGCGTATGTAGCTACAAGTATATATATATATATATATATATATATATATAAATATATGTGGGTATGTGAGTGTGTGCGTAGGAGTATGCGTAAATGTATTAGTATGTGTGTGTCTGTTGTAGATACAAGTACGTACGAGTACAGTATAGGAGATCTATGTGCATAGATATTGTCTTCGGTGCTCGATGCTCGTTAGCAATGGCCGCCATCTCCTATCGTACAGCTATATTTATAGATACGCATATATTTGTTGCTGTTGCAGTTGATGACGATGATGATGTTGATGATGACGTTGGCGTTGGCGTTGGCAATGGCGTCGAGAATGAATTTCTATGAAATAAAATATAATTTGCGTGTGTTTGCCGAAGTAACGTTGCACCGCCGCCGTTCATAGTAACAGAAACAGAAACAAAGTCAGCCAGCAACGTTGACAACGACAACAAAAAATAATAACTGCAACTGCCGCAATGTATTCGTATGTGTATTGTATCTGTGTGATTTTACAATGCGAATACGTAGATACATATGTATTTATCTGAGAATTCTGGATGCTGGTCGTTGTCGAGTCGATGCAGCCTTGCAACGCGTAGCATAGAATTATGATTTATTTGATATTTTAGTTGCCTTTCGTGGCTCGTTCTCGTTTGTCTATCTGCATATATACTCGTATAGGTACATATAGCAAAGAAGTTGACTGAAAGAAATGAAATGATACATAACAAAATTTTGGGTGATTATTTTTGCTGAAATGTAGTTGAATCATAGGCCAATTTGTTTTTGCTATTAATATCAAACAAATAGTTAAAGGTTTCAATAAAAAAATGTTTTTTTAATTTTAAACTTTACGTTGTGTATGCCTATTTAGAGCAGCGTTAAACAAAGTCGCTTATATCTAATCTAGAAGGGAATCTTTATTATGTATAAAAACATGAAATGGTATTTACAGTTTTCCATGTTACACTTTTCTGTTCAGCGTATCATTTAAACTTTGCACGGCGCGGAGTTGTAAGCTGGAGCCTAAACTGTTTACAACGTTTTATGTCAAAATCATTATTTTTTTTCAGTGTGACAATTTGCAGCTAAAAAGCAATGTTATCTTTCATCTTTCTAAGCTGAGCGGCCACTAATTCGAATTTTAGTTTCGCTGAGAGAAACAAAACTTCGACTTCGGCAAGCATTCGGCTCACATATTTAAGTTGAAAGGTATACCTATATGGATATGTAACGCTACTCGGCAACAGAAAAGCATACTAGTGCAGGCACAGAAGTACATGATCTAACGTCGAATGGCGCTTGTGGTTTTTAAACAAGTTTTTTTTTTTTTTGTGGTAGGTACCACTTATCATTGCTTATCATCACGCTGTGATATTTTCACCAATCTTCATCATTATGCTTGTGTTTGACAGCCATTAAAAGCAAACATAAAAGACAGATGGACGGACAGAAATCAGAAGTAAAGTTATCACAACCGCGTTGGATTTTGCTTTCTGCCCGTTTGTCTACATTTCTTGTAGGCATTCAAAGACTACTAACACACAATCTTAATGATGCAGATTGCTCAATATTCGACAGCACTCTTTTTTTGTTTATCAGCCGAAGTCATGTACAGAGGTTATCTTAAGGCTCGTGAGTGCAAGTAAGACAAAACAGATAGACGGCAACCATGATCGAAATCAGCAATGCACGCCGGGTATGCTAATTTCATTCTGTTCCTATAGAGATCTAAGTTTGATATATATTTTATTTTATTTTCTTTTGAACATAACATCAAATTGGATTTTTAACCACTGCAATTTAAATTAAATAGCTTTGAAACATTCATTTGGTAGATAGATATTTGTCTCTTGATTATAAATTTTGCAATCAAAAGATAAAACAAAGAAAATAAATAACATCATTGTGATGCATTCATATTTTATTTATTTCAGTGAGAGAGATGGGTTATAATCATAAAACATATATGTACATAGGGTTGATATTGGTAGGGTGAACGATGGTTGTATGGCAGCAAAATAAATTAATAGAATTGCTAAATGAGACTGGATAAAGCGATAGTTGCAACGAGTCCAATGCTACACAAAAGAAGCAACACTAGAAGCGACACCGTCCGGCACAATGACTCCAGCGTCACTATCAAAAAATGCAAAACTTTGGTAGCTGCAGCAACGTCATCATCGTCATCATTCTTGATGCAGACAACAATGCGATTAGTTAGAGTTGCAGTTGCAAGCCTATCTGAAATGAAAAAAAAATAATGTTTTTTAAAAAGATTGTGAGGCGCTGGCTCACTCAGATACAAATGCAGTGAGCAAAAATCAAATGACGAATGACATTTTATAACGACACTCAAGAGGTGCGCTATAGCGTGGAATTGGATTGGTTTGCTCGGTGAGTGGGTGTCTGAATGCAGCCAAAAACTCATCTTATATGCAAACTCAAAAATTCGTGGACAAAAGTATAAAATATGTGTACGACAGAAGGCAAAAGAATGAGTATCGAAAAACTAGTAGACACAGATGACTACGTTTGCAAAAGGATTCTAAAGGATAAATGTATATATGGCAGAACAATAGAAATTGGTTGCTATTCCTAGTGAAATAAATATGAGTTTTAGTTTTGTTTTGTGACAGAGCACACGTTGCAGAAGCAACTCTGATGCATGCTGCGTGAGATATCTAATACTGCGTCTATAGTATCTACTACGAGGAGGATGTATGAGGGGCTAGTGCACAATGAATTTGGCGCTTTTTATTGGCGGCTAACTAACCTAGAGCAACAACAACAGAATGTGAAGTAGAGATTTGACAGCAACAGCAACTGAGGCGCATTTCATTCAATGCGTGCAACTTCTCTGCAGTTTCTGTTGCAGTTGCAGCATTTGTCAGTGTGCGTGAATTCATTTCAATTTTGCTTGCATCGTTGAGCTTCACCAGTCACTGAACTCAATTCGTCTCATTTTCAGTTTTACCTGAGGTCGTTTGCTGTCAACTAGCACCAACATTTGCCACAGCAGCAACAATAGCTAATATTGTTTTTACTATACACATCGGAAAAAAAATTTCAATGTATTGTATAGTTAGCAAAATGTTGTTACTCGCTCTTTCTGAAATTGAATCATTGTCAGTCTGTCAGTCAGTCAAACTGCGTGTGTCAGATTTATGAAACTCTATCGACATTGAACAACAGAAAAACATCTAATTTTGTTGCCAATATATATGAAAAGTGCGTATGCTACTTAATTGACGGTGTGGTTTATGTATGATATTTATTTACATATCTTTAATTCAAATCTTTGATGTTGCATTGCTCAGAAGCTTTAAAATACTCTTGAGTGGGGAATTTTTATTCAGTCAATAAATCTTTATTGTAATTTTATTCTGGATTTTTAGTAATTTTAGATAAATTCAATGCAAAACCGGTACACTGGATAGTTCCGTTTCAAAATCAGCCACGATTTCAATTTGCTTCACATGGCATTTTCTATAAACAAGTTGTGTATTATAATTTTTGTGCAACTATAATAGTGAAGCACGTCACAGATTCATAGTGAGGGATACAACGAAGCAGATGGTGCACAAGTGAAGCGTATATTAATCGATCGTCACGATGCAAACACATCCTTTAGTTTTTAATATCCAGATATAGTATAAACCCAAACTGATCATACATAAAAATTGTTCTTCCACAACCACTTTAGAGGGTAGGTACCGTAACACATTGTTCACCAACCACCAATATCCCCTTCTTGGTTGTATATGGAAATTGTTTATTACTTGACCATTCAATTTCCAAATCGAAATAAATGGTTAATATAATTAGAACACCAGTTTGTAGATATCCCTCTCGGACAAACTGTCATATTTAAACTTCCCTCCCAAAAATAATTAGAAAATATATGGGAACATTACTCGTATGTAGTACGGTCTTAAGCTATCTAGTTGAAACTTCGAGTAAAGACCACAAATCAATACTAACTTGCGGGCAGCAGATCATATAAAATGCATCGTATTGCAAAATGCGCATTTATGCAGCTGACGAGTTGTGAGTAAAGCAAAGCTCATGTTATAATTTACAAGCAGTTTATGCAGTTACAGTGTACGGAAAAGCGACTTGCTGCTTTTCAAGTAAACATTATTTTTTTTTTTCATTTTATGTGCTGGAACGAAAAAAGTTCCCGTGTAAAACAAGTGAGTTTTATAAACATTCTGTTTGAAAGCGCTGTATACTATTAAGGCCAAAGATCGAAATTCAATCACAGGAACTCTAGTAATATTTAATGGTTTAGTACTTACAATAACTCTTTGAGTTCGCCAACTTCAGAGTTCCTGCAGAGATTTCAACCTATTTAAATTACGGAAATGTCACAGTCAACTTAAAAAAGAAGTAGACTTTTACTAAAACTTACTCAACACATATTTCACATACTTTATATAGACTCTCATGTATCTAGATATGTCTGCAACCCATTATGTTAACACACAGTTTCAAATCACATGCAAATTTGGTAACAGCAACAATTACAACAGATACATAGCTGCATATATTTATGGACAAATTTATGAAACAATGAAACATTTAACATTTTATAATCATTCATAATTTAAATAGTAAAAAAAAGAGAAGGAAAGGAGCATATTGGTCAAAGATGTTGCCGACAGGCAGACAGACAGACAGAAAGAAAAACAAAACAGTCAAATACTCGCATAATAATTTGTATAGGTCTATGCTGCGTTTGTCTGTCCGGAGTTCAAAAGCCATTTATAGCTAAATAATAACAACGAATTATACGGAAAAAAGACAACAGCAACAAAAGCTTACTAAAACATATGACAATTGGAATTGCAGTTGAACAGTTGAAGTTGCAATAACAACGACGGAGCAGAGGCTGCAGCAGCAACAATTGCTTTATAATATATGAAAATTACACGACAGATGAACGAGAGACACCACAGTGGCGGGGAAATGGCAAGGAGAGGGGAATGGGCCAGCGAGCGACTAAAAAATATGAAAAATCAACAAATCATGCACAAAACAATGGGTAAATTTTTTCTTTTAAAACAATTACACATATTTTGCATGCAACAACAGTAACAGCAGCAACAGCAGCAACTGCAACAAGCGGCATGCAACAATGCGGCACAAGGGTCAGTGAGGGAGTGAGAGAGTGTTGGAGGGGAACAGAAGGCAGTGCAGTGCAGGCGTGTAAGCCAACATACAGTAGCAATCAACCAAAAAAAATAAAAAAAAAAAATAAAAAAAATATGAACACAACGCAACAAGTTACAGCAAAGCAGTAAAAATATATTTTTGCCGCTCGGCAACTTATGCTGCCACAGATGCAGCAATATGCAAAATGTATGCCTTATTTTAATATTATATCTTTCAGATAAAATATTGTAGCGGGTATTATCGTTCTGTTGGTAAGTTTGTTACGTTGCATCTTATTATAAATGGAGAGGCTTGTTAAGCTATATGAGATAGCTTGAAATTGACAGGCCTTCATTTATTTAACTCCTTGCTCTACGCTTGCACTCAATGCTTCTTCAAATATATAAGCACTTGTGTGTTGGCAATCATTATAGAGCGTATTACATAAAAAATTATTATTCAGATATTATTAGTGTATAATAAGGCCTTAAGGGCCGCCGCACTAAAAGAGCGGAGTTGAGTACAGAGCCCCACGGAAACACATGGTAGGAATAACTATAACTAAGTCTCCAATAATATTAAATATTAGAGGGTAACAAATGAGGTAAGTTACATATAAAACCTCTTAACTTACTTCACCGAATTATTATTGTAATCAAATAATTGATGCTTCAGAAACTTCAGACATCTTCATTCTGGTCGTAGCCCTTACGATTCATAGCCTTTTAGGAGGCTAATTTGTTTCCACAATTTCTGTAACAATTTTGGAAATGTCGAATTAAAATAAACAGTTGAAACCGTGGTCAAAAACGCATCGATGTTCCTAGTGAAAACGCTCTTATTCGCACTAGAACAGATCTAGTAGAAGGGGAAGGAGAGATCCAACGGCATGGTAACGTAAAGTGTACAGCAATGGACCATTATTGTCCTAAATGATGATGATATGATGTAACTTTTATTGGCTATTACAACCTAACATAGCCTGACCTATAGTATACCATAAATCTAATTCTTTACTAGATCTTTATAAAATCGCATAATATTCTAGCATATAAAGCGTATGAATGCTTCAGTTTTACCTAAGCTAGTATTTATTCTTATATTTATTTTAAATTTTATTGTTAGCTACTCTTTTGGGGTGGCTCTTTTAGCAAACACAAAACAGCATTACAGCTACGAGTAACTCACCGGCGCCGCCGACGCCACACATCAACAATTGTGCCACAAACGAAGATGCAACAACAGCAGCAGCATCAATAGCAGCGGCGGCACCGGCAGCAACAATCGCGCTGGCACAGAAGCAACCAGCAGCAACAATCGTTGAAGCATGCAAAACAGCCAAAAGTAGCTGCAAGTAGCCGCCGCACCGCCATCGTCGTCATCGTCGTCGTCATCGTCGTCGTCATCGTCGTCGTCATCGTCGTCGACACATACACACCGTCGCTGCTGTTGCATCCACATCGCCCACGAAGAAACACGAAAACGTGCGGCGGCTGTTGTTGACCGCGTTGCAGACAGCGGCGGCGCCCATGCGCAGTAGCAATGAATCAGATGGATACGGCAGAGGAGTAGAGGGCGGAGGAGGTATAGAAGCGTTGCAACAACCGATGCGGCTACCGTCTTTAAATGTTCCAAACAGACATAAGAAGAACAAAAATGCAATTCAGTATTAATAATAAAATCATTTCTGAAGCTGCGAACCTTTTTTGCTGTTGCAGCAATTGTTGCAAGAATCTGCTGCTACTACTGCTACTAGTAGCAACAATTGGCGCTGTACTTGTTGTTGTATTGTAATACTAGTTGTAATGTCTTTATGCACAACAGTCAAAAAAAAAAATAGCATATGCACCACTTAAAATACCATAGCATACGAGATACTAGTATATATGGTATTCACGATCTGGTAGTTTAGCAGAGTATTTGGTTATATTTACAATAATACTCGTACTCGTCTTTACTGCTCTTAAATACAAGAAATACTCGAACTACTTAGAATTCAAACATATTTAAGAGTAGAGTATCAATGTATGTATTGGAGTACTGTGAATAGTGTTATAAGCAATGAATGTAATCTGTGGCCAATATTACTAGCAGTGTTGTAAAATGTTGGTATTTTTTAGTGTATGCTCAAATGAAATTCAATGAAAAAATGCTAAGTTACTTTTACTAGATAAACGAAAATTAATTTATTTTGAATACTTGCTATTGTAATATTAACACAGTTGCGTGTAGCTACACGCATGGTCGTGAATACCTTAAAAAAACATGCTCTTGGCTTCTTTTAGCATCCATTTCATCTCTTTCGAACTAATTCAGCGCTTTACACCCACCCATCTAAAGTCGGCAATGCAACGTCTTTGATTGCTGCTGCTGTGGCTTCTCTGGCTTTTGGCTTACAGTAGCAATGCAATTGTTTTCCTTTTGCTCTTCCCTCACTAACTTGCAGCCTCTTCTCCAAAACTATGTACATCGTTTTCCCCTTGAACAGTTTTAATAAATATGTTCAAGGAAATGCTGTTTGGTAATTGTTCGTTGGCGGTTGCAGCATTTGTCTTTGCATTTTCATTTTTTTCCAGACAAATCGGAGTTTTTATTTTTGTTTTTTTTTTAGATTTTTGTAATTTTGCTGCTTTTTGGTTGGTTGCATTTCTATGTGAAACATTTAGCTGAAATTTGATAGGCGGCTGCTGTGCAGAGTGGGGATGTGGGGCGTTAGTTATAAGACTTTTATTTCATGTTTTGCGATTTAATTTCGCATTTCGCTTGTCGACACAGGAAATACATTGCAATGGACCTTAACCAACTTGCATAAGATACATTTTTTTGCTGCGAGATAAATTTAATATCAAATGCGTTAAAGCGTTGATTTTTTCAACATACATTATTGTTTTGAATTTTTGAAGGCATTCAATGGCTAAAAACTATTCGAAATATTTTGAAAATTACCGGTTGTAATAGATATAATAAACTAGAATTGGTTTGGTTTTAACAAGTAAGAGCTATAGTCCAGATTGCAACGTCTTCCAGTAGTAGTAGGTTTCACTCGTCGAATAAGATAGCCTAGAGTTTTTTAATAACGATGTGGTAACGAATGATTTCTGTTTGAAAACTTACGTAACGCCAGAGTTATAACGAAAATGCGGAAGGCGTAACTAAATTTATTAAGAAACATGCAAAATCTAGTTGTGTACTGTAAAAGCTTTTAAGTGCTAAATATAAGTTCTAAGTTCGAAAATAGTTTAGTTGTTATCTGCCTAGAATCTAAACCATCTTTGGCAGGCTAATGGCTCCCGAGCTACTGCATAATCGGTGGTACTTTTAGGTTTCTTACTTCACACCAATCCATGCTCTTTTTACTGTGCTCTCTTTTGGGCGGTTGTGGTTTAAAGAATTATATAGACACAAATAACTTTTTAGTACGTATACTCCAGCTTACTCTCTATCTTATCTCACTCTAACTCTCTCTCTCTCTCTCTCTCCCTCTCTCACTCTCTCTCTCTCTCTCTTTGCTTCACATTAATTCCAGCTTTTAGTTTCTTTTATCAATTTGTACTATTACAGAAGGATATTGTCGTTACGAATTGCACAGTTCAACATGGTGTAGTTGTTGGAAAGCTAAGGGTCATTTCCTAAGTACTTTGGTGAGTCCAGGTCAGAATTGGCCTATCACGTCAAGATTTATTTGAGGTTATGTAACCAAAAAAACGGCGTTTTTTCCTACTTTTGAGGTTATGTACAGGGTAAAAAAAATATTTGTGGTCTGTTTTTCCAGTTACATCATTTAGTACCACTCTTACCCTTTAATTTAAGAGTTGAAGAGATCAATTACGATCAATTTTTTCGCAAAGTTATGGCTATTCGAAGTTACGAAATATATCCCTTCGACGTAATTAGCATTATCTCAAAATTCTGACGCATTCGGATTCTACGCAGCAAATTACTTCGAAAATGGCCCTTAGCTTTCCAATAACTAAACCATGTTGACCTGTGTTATTGTGTCAAAGTCTTAATGTAAATGCTTTTTAGGGCACATAACCTCAAATATCTCAAAATCCTAACGTGATAGACCAATTCTGACCCCGGATTCGGATTCTACGCAGTAAATTACTTCGAAAATAACCCTCAGCTTTCCAACAACTGACATGACCCCGGTATTTGTAGACCTGTGTTATGTTTACAATTTTGTAATGTGGGTAAAATAAAATGCAGTTCTAAATAAACTCCTTTGATAATTTGAAAATGGTGGTACCCAAAAATGGCGTAACGGATTTAGTATTGGTAAACCAGTGGAATTCACTCATACCTCATTTTTTTCAACATAGAAACACAGACTTCAATTAAAAGTCGCGCATGCTCATCCCCCTAAACTCAGAATAAAACGCGCAAAACGAATGGATGGAACGAATAACATGGAACATATTTTATTTTTGCATATTTTATTTGGCGTTTGTTGGATTGAATTGAGTTGCGTTTTACGCCCCACGACAACGAAAGAATTTTTAACAATATTCCATTAATTTTATACACACGTTTAACAATTGCATGTAGAGCAGTGTACTCGTTTAAGAGAAAAAGGGCGCCAGATGATGGTCGTCAGCGAGTGAGTGTCTGGGTACAGGGTTCGATGTCAACTCTGTGGAATCAGATGTTGAAGAAAAAGCATGCAAAATATAAATGGCTTTAAATAAATGGTATAGATACTAAGTACATTTGTACAAAGACTATATCAAATGTTTCAAATTGCCATTGAGGCAAAATGGTTGCGAGTTATTAAATTGTTGAGTTACACTTATAGCAGTGCGGTACCTAGAGAGTCAATACCGAGGCGCTGGTACACTGTTTGTTCTACAGCATGTTTGAATTTTTTTTTTTACAATTTAACTTCTATTTCTTGACCCTTGTAAATTTTGATATAAAGAAGTAGTCCTAAAACAAAGCCGCGTGCAGATAATACTGAAAAACAAAAAAAAATAATAATTATACTGATTCAATAAATAAAATTAAATAAGATTTAACTGTAATTATTATTGAGAACTTACCAGCAAACAAAAATTTGATAAATAACGATAATATATTGTCGCTAACAACTGCTGTGACAATAAGCAAAATAGTACCAAGAACAACAAAGATTATATACGTCAAGACGAACCATTTATTTTTCTATACAATAAAAAAGATAAAATTATAGAATTTGATTACACAACCGCAAATGAGAATTAACTTACAGCATATGCTCCAATCAATAGAACAACTCCAGCAATGAAATAGAGACTATATGTACAGATTTCCAATGATTTTAAAAATTCGTATTCGTTGTTATCGTTCTCTATAATTTTACAGTAAAAAAAAAATTGAATGCAAATTTTTATGTATAATTTTTGTACTTACCTAAAACATCTAATAGCGCCGTTACTACAATAGTTATTGCTGCAAGTATCGCTAAAAAAATTCCTTCTACAATACAACCAGCCTTTAGGGTTAGACCTAAAAGCATAAATCTAACACAATTCATCGTTTTCAAATTTTGCTTATATTATTAATAAAAACATGAAGACATTTACTAAACTGACAACTCGCCTACTTTGTGTAAAATTAAAAAAATGTTCTAAGCATTTTGTTCGATAGAATATAGATGTATAGATCTTTCCAATAGTGACGGATTTATGTTAAAATTGAATAAAAAAAAGTTGTGTGTGAGATACCAGTGACTTCTTTGAAATTATCAATGACCACCGCGGCATTGTCAATTACTTTGGCGCAAAGTTCTGGTTAAATTTGAGCTAAGGCATGGGTAATGTTGACTTTGAGGGACTTAAGGAACCCCACAAGAAAAAGTAGTTCCGTGGCTAGTTGATTTCGCCGCTGTGTGACTTTGGGCATCAGCTGTGTTGTATGTAGCTTAGTACTGTTGGTACCAAATGTCGTTCATATCCATATTAGTAGTCATCGATCGGTAGTACTCTCCGTTGATTGTTTTTGAAGAAGTACGGACCCACAATTCACACCAAAGAAAGACTTTCTGCAGATGAATTACCATTTGGTTGGCGGTCGTGTGGATTGCTTGTTCATTATGCACTGTACCAGAAATGCGACTCGACGGTGAAAATGATTTTTTTGCTGAAATCTTGGTCCGCTTCAACTGCTCCAGAACACAGTCAGCGAACACACAGCATTAATTATGGGTGAGTTTGATTTTGTACGAATGTACGCCTAAGTCTCGATGTAAAATAAGCTAAGTTGATATTTGCAAAAAGGCGATTCCTTGTGCGCAGCACCAAATATAATGCGTCGAGTTCGCCTGCACACTCTTATGGACAGTAGCAATGTTTTCGGCCGAAAACATTTGTTGGGGATTTTTCACTAAGCCGGTCGATTCGACTTTGGCAACCAAACTTTGAATAGTTGGCTTGAAAGGAAGACGGTGTAAACCGTAAAATGTACTCAACGCGCTCATTGTTGCCAAAAGAGAACATCAGTTATGATAACTCTACCCATCTCTATTGGAGAGTCCGCCAATTCCTTTGTAAATGTACGTTGGTGTTTATCACGAAATCATTTCACGATAAGTTATGAGCTTGCCGCTGTCACTTTGTAATTTTTATGTTTGGTGTAGTCGTTTTTTCTTCGTGCCAATATAGATAATTCGTGATCACCCTGCGAGCTGGGTCAGAACACATTGTCTAAATATACATTTAGCTAGACACAGCCAAGATAACCTGTCCTAACCTAACCTAGTGTTAAACTTAAATTTTACTTGTATTTCTATATTTATTACATATTTTGTTATAATAAGTGCGGGAACTTTTAAATATGACTTTGCAAAGATGCAGTAAACCGTTTTCAACAGCTAAAAGTTAGAAGAAAAAAAATTCGACTAGCAGTATAGGAACATAGAGTGTAGGTGACCAACCCAGTTAGAGTAATATCTATTAGCTTTTTCATTTTTATTTGTAATGTCAAAAAATATTAACTTATTCGTTTGAATTTTTTATGAAAATAAAATATTATCACTACCTTTTCATACCATGTTGGGAAGAAATTTGTTTAAAATTTTTAACTGAAAAATTGAAGTGAGCACTGTACACGTATTGTTAATAGCATCCAAACAGAATCAAAGCACGATGTGCATGCAAATTAAAGCAGAAATGGACCAAAAGAAACGCAGCAGATGGAAAGAGAAAGAATGAAAGAGTTTGAGATACATGTGTGCGATACAACTGTGCGATTGTGCATGTGTGAGTGTGACTGTGTGTGCTGCTGCAAAAAAGAGTTTTACTTAAAACAAGCAACTAAAAATGCGCGAGACAAATTTTTGTTTTAATTTTTTAACATTTTGCATATTATTTTGTAGCGAAACGCAACATGAGCTCTCGCATTCGAGTAGGAGATATCTAAAATGATGGAATGACTATATAGGAAGTGAATTTCAAGTGGGTGTTGCTGAAATATGCGCAAATATAAGTGGGAGTAAAGAGACTGTGTGTGTTGCTAATGGGCAGAGTAAGTGGAGGCCGATGTCCTGCCAAACATTTTTTATCAAAGCCTTCAGCTTGAACGGCAGCAGCAGACGCAGCTGTATGCAAAAGGCTCCAGCTTGAGAGCAACGCATTTGCCCCAAAACTCAACTCAACTCAACTCAATAGTATAAGCAAAAAGTTGAAACAAATCTACGCCGAATAGCAATAGAAAAAAATTTTCGCGAAAAATAGATTTTTACTTGATTTTTCCTGCACTCGAATGTGCTGCTGTCTGAAAAAGTTCTGTTCGTTTTGCTATTTTTGGCGAAAACATTTTTTTAGGCTTAGGCGAAGAGGCAGTATGCATTGGGCATGGTGGCAGGTTAGAAAAATGGCATCAAATGAAAGAAAATTCAAGGTTTGAGGGCAGTCCAGGCGAAGCGAAGCTACAATAAAACTAAGCAAAAAAAGCATTTAGAGAAAAATTTACAATTTTATTTTTTTTACTGCGTCATGCGCGAGAAAAGCGACTCCCGCATGCAAACTCAGCAGCAGTAAAAGGAATAAGGAGCGAGTATGCAGAATGGAATATGTGTGTGCGTATGTGTGTGTGTGAGGCTATGTTGCAATACAGCTCAAAATCAGCAGCTACCATCACAGCTCATACGTGCAGACATACATACGTACGAGTACATTGCTTACCAAACGTCGGCGCCTGAGCATACTCAAACAAAACGCATATAAACATACTGCATACTTTTAGGAGCTTAAGCATGATATTGTAATTGAGAAAAATAGAATAGCAAGTACTCGTACAGCAACAGAGAACAATGCACACACAAGATGAAAGTCTTTCCAACTTTTCGTTTTACTTTGTCGCAGCGTATCTGACAACGCTAATCTTTCCATCTGTCAATCGATCGGTCGGTCGGTCTGTAAGTTAAATTTTGTTAAAAATGCGTCTGCTGACAGTAAAAATTCAACTAAAAATGTTCAATAATGCAAGCCATTGGATAGCGATTAGAATTTTGTATTTAATTTGTTTTATTTTTGAATAAACTCAAGAAAATACTTCATCAACATAAGAAGTCAAGTACAAAAAACTTAAAACTGGCCAGCACGTTTGTATGATAGCTACCACAAAAATACCTAAAAATGTATATAATGAAATAATGCAGCAAAATTCTGACTCCTAGACGAACCGAAATACAGATGGGCATGTCTCAATCGACTCGCCTCATCGTGCTGAACAGGTATGTACAATATATACTACCTTGTGGGATCTCCAATTGTTCCTATAATGTATTAACTTTTCTTACTTTTACATTCTTGGCGCTCCAACTGTATATCGGTCATGGCCGCACGTAGCCTGGTGCAAGTAGATGTTAATACCATGTTTGCGGAGGTCGTCCCAGACTGGCTCTTTTCAACGTATGCTCTGTCGCCCTCTCGGACGTTGTCTCGGAGGTCGTCGTTAATGGGGAATTATGTCCTTTCTCTGTATCTTCACTAGTAAAGGTATTGCTTTTCGTTATCTTTCATGTATTTCGTATTTCGTTATCATTCATGTAAAGCCTATGTGTGTTACATCTGTTGTGTAAGTAAAAATTGTTTAATCCTTTTACACCCAAAACATTCAACGGATTTTGATAATATATAGATTGTGCACATCTGCAAACGAATATCATTCAAATGGCACTTTATTGTCAAAATCGATTGTACACTGCACCCGTCACAATTTGATATAAAGATGTCAGAAATATATGACCGTCTGCACAGGGCTTTAGTAATAAAAGTTTTTCATACAAAAACTATAAAAAGAGCGGCAGCTTCGTAAGAAGGCTACCCCTTATATTGCTGTTGGAAGTTTCCTTTTAAATGTACAGTTTATGTACAGATTTTGTAGGAGATTGTATATATCTAAGTCAGATGAACAGAAGAACATAGCTCTGTCGACTGTACTTTTGATGATGATGTAGAATACGAGTATAGTTATGAGTTTATGAGGTCTACAAAGTGTTCTTTCTTGATTTAATGACTTTGTTTGATTAATAAAAGCGAATATTTTTGGAAATGGGAACTAGAACATATTAAATACCAGTCGTTTTCACAAATAGATTGTCACTGTTAAGTCTCTATACCAAGTTTGAGACCGATATCACAAAACTTGACGAATTTAATGTGCAAAGTTATAGAGAGTTGACAGACAGATGGACCATAGTCCATCATTGCAAGTCTTGCAATGTCGATCTGATCAAGTTTATACATAGTATATACTTCAAGTGTGTCTCAGGTGCTTCTTTTTAGTCATTGCAAACACAATGACAAAATTTGAATACTCTGTTCATATTATGTGTTCATATTATGTAAGATATAAAAATTCAAGCAAATATGACCACAAGCACTAAAAACAACCGCAAACTGCATTCAATTGACCGCATTTTGTATTTGAGTATTTTTTTTCACAGCTTAACAGTAAATAAAACTAAGCGCATCCTATAAAAATGTTTCTACCCCTAAAATATCCTACTTCTTTTATTTATTTTTATGCTGCAAATTGAAAAATCATAATCTGGCCACTAAATGGCCTCGACAGACAGATGCAACACAATGCAACAGTGACGCTCTGCAAATGCAACAAGAATCGCTGTGGGTGGAAGTTGCAACGGAATGAATTGGTAGTATGTTGCATGTATCTATATAGGTGTTGCATGATACTACGCATCTGTATCTGTGTGTGAATGCGACGCTAAAAATGCAAACACGTTGGCTGCTGCAACCAATTTGACATTAAACGCGATGCTGTGCTGAATTGAAGGCCTACAGTGCCAACAACAAAAACTTTCACACACAAACTTTGGATACGACATATTCCTGCAATGTTGTGTGTGTGTGTTTTTTTTCTTTTTTCAGACGTGCCGTCATTTTTCTCCCCTACTCAATCGCACCATGCCACTATACATTTTTTTTATTGTACGCTGTTGTCGCCCATTTGCACTGAATCTGTGTTGCATGTTTTTTATGCGCTTGCCACTTGTTGCACAAGTTGCAGCCAAATGCATGGCGTGGGCGTTGCACTCGATTCATCATATTGACACTTAATGCTGTCATGTATGCAGGATGAGACTCATCGCTTCCACCAGCTTTGTTAAAAATTTTTCCGCTGCATGGTCAATGTCAGCAGAATGGTCATTTGATTTAAGCCATGGATGCATTTTTATCGCATGAAATGGTATTTAGGTGTAAATTTTATGCCAGTATAAAAAACAAAACAATAGAAAACATTGACTTTGATGTAACCAAAGCATTTATACTCTTCAAATGGTTTTTAATCAAATCAATTAGCGTATTCACATCTAATCGATAGAAAGATTGTAGATGAGAAAATTAAATGGCTATGTGATTTCTTTTGGCTTTTAATCTGTAATCGACTAGGTGTAAATACCACAAATCTTTGAATCGAGTGATATATGTTCAACGGAAATATTTGTTAAGAACATCTTTCCTTAAAATCTGAACACAATTTTCAAATCGATATACAACAGAGTTAGCATTGATTCGACGAGTCAATAATTTGATACATAATTTTTTATAGAAATCTTATAATTATCAAAAAGATATACATATATTTCGAGCAATTCTGCAACAAAATGGAGCTCTGTGCTGATGTATCAACGCATCGCGGAAATGTCTTGCTCATACATAAATACCTAAAAAATAATGGATACATTAAGACCGCTGAGGCATTCAAAAATGAGGCGCACATTGGAGACTACACACTGTGCCCCAATATTGATCTGGGTGCAATATGTCTGCAATATAGTAAGTGCCATAATATAAAAGTTAATGAAAATAGAAAAAATATTGACTTCAAAGCCGCTGGTGATGCCATACATGAACATTTTGTATCCGAAGCTGAATCTCACATCACTCATGCCGTTGTTGCACAGCATGACACTGCTACGGAATGCCAGCAACTTGTGGAGGAGCTGAGCAAAAGCATAATGAGAAATCCTGTCTATCTACCATGGTGCGATATCTATGGCAACAGACACACCATAGAGGTTATAAAGTACGCATTGATTTCACGTGTGCAGAAACCGATGTTCGTTGGGCACGTTTGGGAACCGTGGCGCTGCATTTTGCTGCATGGACCACCGGGCAGTGGTAAGACACTGCTGACCAGGTCAATTTTTGCAGAGACACATGTCAACGGTATTACGTTCTTTAATGTGAAGTGGTGCCTGTTACAGGCTAAATGGCGCGGCGAATCAGAGAAGCTGCTGCGTGTGCTGTTTCGCATGGCAGAACAATATGCACCTTCGCTTATATTGCTGGATGAACTTAGTGATCTAATAACTAAACGAGATATTGCCACACCATATGAATCAGGGAAACGTTTTAAAAATGCGCTACTGTAGCTTTTCGATAGTGTGACAAGTTCTTCACATTGCGTCTTCATCCTGGCCACTGCCGTTGAACCGTGGAAAATCGATGTTGAATTTATAAAAGCTTTCAACAAAAACATTTTAGTTGAATTACCCAATAAGGAGTGGCGTGCCAAATTGATAACGAAATCGCTAACAGCTAGTCACATTGTTCCAACGGATATAGAACTACTGCGACTGGTAAGAGTTTCGGTCAATTTTACTGTTGATGAGATACGCCTAGGTTGCAAAAACATCGCTTTACAACAAATGTTCCAACCTACTAGTCTTGGTGCAACAACTCCAAAGACTACAGTGGATCGAACATCATTGATGGAGTTACAATTTCAAGCAATCAAACCGCTTGGCATGAACCTATTTGCCGAACATCATGAATGGCAGCTGCAACATGACACTTAATAATGAAGTTTGATTTTTGAATTTTTTACTTATTAATGTACACAAAGATTGTTTATTATATTTTAAATATTGAAAATATTAGCAGCGCTAATGCAAAAAAAAAAAATTGTAGAGATTCTATCATTAAGAACATCTGCTTAATTTTTTTTTATACATGAAGCGGCACAATAAAGCATGAGCTCGTATCTTGAAACTGCATTTTTACCCACTTCAACATGTTCCATTGAGCTGAAATTGATGTGAATACGATAACAACATGATATTACGCATTTTTTGAAGGTAAAATGAAAACGGAAACTCCAATGGGCTGGAAAAAAACGATAATAAAAGAATTTAGACTAAACTTGGTTATCTGAACTTTTTAATAGAGCTAGTACCTTTCCACTATATATATATATATATATATATATATATATATATATATATATATATATATATATATATATATATATATATATATATATATATATATATATATATATAGCTATAAAAATTATGGAATTTTCGGCTGTCATGTACAAATCCTCCTTTGTGTATTTTAATCTCTATTCTCGATGTGAAAATCGATAAGTGCAAAGGGTCGATTTTCGACCAATGGGCTATGCTAGTATTTATAAAACTCTCTACATATGTACTCGGAAGTTAGCAGTGTTGTTAAAACAGATAAGCGATTAAGCTATTGTGAACTAGGTCATATTAATAGCGTATAAAGAATACTATATCTCAAAAAAAAAATGTTAAGGCCTATTTAGACTGAAATTTCTTTAGTAAGAAACTCGCATAAGAAATCCCAAATCGCATATAAAGCCGGATAGTATAATTTCAACGATGGATTACATTGATAACTCTTCACTTAAAGTGCAACATGACACAACGATAGCAACAACAACAAAGATTCATTGATTCACTTAAAGCACGACAACAACAGGCAGTCAAATTGTGCGTTGCACTCGTATCGTTTCTTTTTTTTGTGCAACGCTGCCACACAATTTTGGATGAAAAAATGTTGTAGTTTGGAGTGAGTTGCTGCTGCTGCATTGAAGTAGTATGAGCAACGCATTCGCTGATTGTTGTACGTTCTACTATACAATATGCAGTACACGTGTCAAGGTCATCAGGAGCAGTGTTGTGCAGCATCAACATGTGGCAAATTATGCCATTGCTGATAACGCCAACGCCATCAACAACGGCAACATCAACAGCAACAACAACAACTCATGTGTTGCCGCAACGCGACACAACGACTGACAGCAGCAACAACAACAACATCAATATTGCAGCGCAGCAGCTTTATATGCATATGTGCAACAATTGTTGCAGAGCCTCACACAGCATTCTCTTAAAATTTCGACGCACACAAACAATACATGCAAGAACTGATTCAAAGTTGAATAAAAACAATTTTTTTTAATGTGAATATTTAGCTATTCTTTTTGATGGGTTGGGAATGCCGACGCAGGAATGAACGTTCGCTGGAGCAACAACTTTTCGAATCATTTTCAAATCAATATAATTAGCAAAAAGTTCTTGAATGGTTTGGTTTAATCTAATATGCTCGTCAACATTATTTATTCTGTAAAAAGGTAAATTAGTATTAGATGGTTGAAAAGTAATTTTTTATTATATTATTTAAAAGAAGATATGTATATGTCTGGAACAAAATGGAAATGACACACAAAATACTATGGCAAAATAAATAATTACAGATATCTTAAACGAACTATCGAAAGTGAATGGTTGACTGTCACAAATAGCACGGCTAATCGTGGGAAGGGTTATTCTAAAACGATTCGTTATCAACTGCCGTTAACGATAGTTTTGCCCGCAACACGCTCGCGAATACTTTCGATCGCAATATTATTTTCAAACTTTTGGTCAACTGGGTTCGTCTAATTGTCTGTCTGACTGTCTATCTTTCTTATGTATGCCATGATATAAATATATCTGATGAAAGCCAGCGTGCGAGTACATTGCATTATTTTAGATGGTTTTTAACATATCCATCGAAAGCTAATGTAAACTTTAATAATACATTATATTCTGCATATTAATATATAATTAAGCATACATACATACATAGTAAGGGATTAGTAGTATAACTTTTGAAACGGCTCTTAATTAGTTCAGATCACTGAGTTTGTTCCAGTTTCGAATTTGATGAGTGTACGAGTAAAAAGTGCCACAAATGGGTGTCACTTCACTTTTTTTTCTTTTTGCGCACTTCATTTTTTGTGCGCTTTGCGTGCAGTTTTGTCATCATTTACTTTTTTTTTTTTTTTGTTTTGTGTATGCCTGTGTTGTTTGCCACAGTCAATGGATGCACTTTATTGCAGTCTCGATGGGCAGCCGGCTGTCTGTCCGATCATTCGTTCATTCATTCATCCCGGTGGCTGTGATTATCCCTGTGTTGCATATCAATATCCTGTTGTGGCAGCATAAACGAGTAGGATATAAAAAAAAAAAAAACACAAACACACACACACACAGGCACCGTTACAGACACTCACAAATCTGAAACGCAGCACGCGTTGAAGGTCATCACATCGTCAATCGGTTTCGCCACTGCACTTTTTGCCAACGCCTAAATGAGTGTGTGTACGCGTTTCTGTATGATTGTGTGCTTGTATGCGTGCGTGTATCTGAGTATCAATGTTTGTGTGCATGGCGCATTTTTGCATTTTTTCACGGTCAATTTTCATTTTCCTTTCCTTTCCTTTTTTTTTTTTTTTTGCATCTCATCGACATGACTGCACAGGACAAGCTCCCCAAAGTGCATCATCGTCATGCAACGGCCATCGAACGCGTTTATTAGCGTTTTCAATCTGTTTGGCCAATATCCTTGTTGGTTGTAGCATCCAGTTGCATATATTGCATTGCTGAATTTGACTTTTGTGTGTGTTTGCACAATTTGTGGTCAATTTTTGCATGTTTTGTGGTGTACCAACTCCCATTTTTATTCAATTTTTTTAAAATTTTTTTGTTTTTTGTTTTTATGCACGCGCGATTTTTCAAATGAATATATCCTTGCAGCACTTTTTTTCTTCTTATTTTTGTTGCTACTGGTAGGCATCGACAACAAAAACTATGAAGAGCAGCATCAAGTATTGCATTTTCGAATTGAATTGCAGTTGATGTCGATTTTTGAATTTTATCCATTTCAAGTACAGAATGCAGCGAATAAAATTTATTTACATGCATGCATGCAATGTACTGCAAATTGAATACGCTACACATATATAATGCGCAAAGTATACAAGTTTCCTCCTTATAGGTATACCCATTTTAGGGTACCGTACCCTTTGTGCCATCATCATTACTTCGGAACAAGACTAATCATGTTAATCACTAAAATTTCACCCGAGCACGAAATTTCTCTCTACGGGCCTGCCTACAACTTAGCGTTCATTGCCCAAGAGATATTTTTGTATTGGCGCGTTCATGTCCTTCATTTGACTCGGTTATTTTTGGTATACTACCCAAAGACATCTACGTTGAACTAATTTTTTATATATAAACCACATATATAAACTCTACAGTGTATCGTATTATCGCTATAGCACACTTACTTTAGTTTTTTAACACGCTTTTATTAGCTTGACCTGTATCTATCTATCTATATATCTATCTATATATCTATCTATCTATGTAACGGAATCTTTCAACTTATGTTTCACCAATTATAGTTTAAAAAAAAACTAAAAAAACACGCTTTAATAGTAATGTGAACTAAAAAGTAAAAAATTATTTTGCATAAGTTTAAAATGAGAATTAAGTGATTGACAAGAAAATTAATTTTAACATAAAAAAAGCGTGGGGTTTGCACTGCAGTTTTTTCATCCTTTTTTTCTATATATTTTTGGTCTAAATGCAGTTGTTGCTGCACTTTTCTATATGTACTCGTATATTATTTTTGTAGTTGTTGTTGTGTATATTTGTGCTGAATGCAACACGTTGCTTTGTTGTCGCATCATTTCGTTTTTTATGCCGTTGTTGTTGTTATTGTGTTTGTTTTCGACACCAAAACTAATTGACCGCAAATTTGTGGTTTAAATAAAATCTATACGCGGTTTGGCTATTTTTTTATCGGTCTACATTTTTTATGTGTTTTTGGTTTGTGATTTGTGCTAATTGTTGTTCTGCCTATTGTTATTGTACTTATATTATATAAAATTAAAGCTTATGACAATAATAAAGATATATGTTTAATGTGCTTCATATGTTTTAATATTTTAAACTTATTTCATTGCGTTAGAATGAGGAGTTTTAAGAACTTGTGTGTGTCTGTTATGATATACTTATATACTAGATCTCTAATGAAGTAAAAAATATATACTTTTTTCATACATTACGATGTGTTTAAAAGCGAAGGCAGAGACGTAGGAATAATGTTCAAAAATGACGTGTCTAAAAAACGTTCATAACGGAACGGACAAACGAACATGAAGCCGTAACCAATCAATTAATTTATTAAATTCGTCAATGTATTTAAGCGCTAAAGCGTTTTAAATGAGGTTTTGTATTAACGAAATACATTAGAAAATTTCTACTCTTAACTATTGTTATACATTCTATTCTCAAGGCTTTACCGTGGTAAACGTGCTAAAGATTTGGAGCGAAACTGATGCTTAGAAGTATAAATATATAAGATCTTAAGATATTAAAATGATTTTAATTAATTTACTTTTCTTGTGTAGGTTGAAGTGAACCGATAAAAGTTTACTGGCACCTAAGTGAGGCTCATCCAACATTATTGTTGGCCGGTTTAAAACACACAACAACATCTAGCAGAATATTAGGAGAATATTAGGAGAATATTAGGGTATTCATCACAGAGCATGTGATCGCCCTTTCAACACAGCTTATTGCTTAACAAATTATTTCCTACTGTTGTTCGCTTTCTTGTCACTTTCATTAAAAATTTGTAAGTAAGTTTAAAAGGTAACATAATAAATTTGACGCGTCTGACTGTGGCTTCAGTTTTTATTGCATTGTTCCGCACTAATAAATACCAAACTATCGATTTTAGTTTAAATTGTAAGTGTTTGAAAACACTTTAAAGTACATTCGGGAGATTGATTTTTTTATTTTTTAAATCGTGTTACTTGAGACTCAGTGAAGTCTTCTTCAATGCAAGCACTTCATTTTATGCACATGGATTACCAATAAAATTCTTTGTTTTGCTTTAAGAATTGTCACCCAGGAATTACCATAAAACGAAGCAAATATTTCATAATTTCAAGCACTCAACATTATAATTAACCTGCAACTGTTCAATTTTTATGCTCCGTTTATTTGCACAAAGTCTACAATTTCCTTCTAAGCATTTTCAGTCTTTCATTAATTTTTTCCTTCATTATAATTTGAATCTTGATGTTGTGCATTTTGTATTACTTTTTATAGAAAGAAACTCTTTTGTGCAATAAAACGCGGAATTATAAACAATTCCTACAATAGTAAGAAACCAAGAAAACAGCTCATATTCTCTTTACTTTACTTTATATAGATACAATACCTACATAGATTATTTAACTGTCATTGTGATTTTTTTAATTAGTCTTTTTCTGCATATTTCAACGTCACTGAGATTGCTTTTCATTAACTTCTTAAAGGCTTTTGTGCAACTCGAGTTGAAACATAACGAATACTACGTTACCCTAAATGTCTTTCCAATTTAAAATGTTTTTTTGTTGTTGTTCTGGATTTTTATTGTCAACATTTTTGTGATTCTTTCAATGTGGCTGATATTTTCTTTCGCTACTTTATAATAAGAACATTCACTGCATTTTTTTAATTGTTTTCTTTTTTTGTATTGTGGAAATCACTCATCTGGAAGTTGACAATAAGAATAAAATCGATTCAAATTTTAGTTGCCTTAAGATACAATCATCTAAATCAATAAATATCATAATATATAAAGTAGTTAAATTTCCTACTACTATCCATCATTTCTCCTAAGGAGAGCCGCCAACGATTTCATTCATCATGTTATTGTAGAGTTAGCAGCCTCAAAAGCCTAGCGCTGCCTACCGTAGCAGTGGTACCTTCCATTAATGATATCAGTTAATACATTTCGATAGGTGATGAGCCGAAAGAAATGATTTGCTTGCATTATCCATTATAGAGACTTTTCCAGAATTTACAGACTATTTAACAAAGAAGAAAATTTCAATTTATTATCATATTTTTGTTGAACAAATTAATAATATGCTACCTTTCTATGTTTACTTATTGAACAATCTGTAGTTCTGCTGTGAGAGAAACTTGGTAGTGGGCGGTAAAATCTTACCCCATAAATGGATACATAAAGTTACATGTGTTTCTCCGAACGGGAAAACAGCGCAGCAAGTCAACCACATTCTCATTAACTCGAAGTGGTGAATTTTCTTCTAGACGTAAGAGTGAAATGTGGCGCTGACATAAACAGCTATCACCACATTATTATGTGCAGCGTTCGACTGAAAGGGGCAGCCATCAAGGTGAACGGAACCATAGCAGCGCGCAATGTTAGACGTTGACCGACACCGCATTGCTTACACAGATGCGATCAGAAGTAGGCTGGAATGTGTTAACAACACCGCCTACAGTGCCCATAGCATCGATGAAATAGCAAAATCCATAAGCAAAGTTTACAGACAAGTAAACTCTTGCATTCTTGATATCAGAAAACCGCAAGCGCAAACCATGCACACAATCTGACAGCTAGTTTAACAACAAGAAAATGTTGAAAATCAGGATGATATATCAACCCACGCTATAACATCTATCAGGGCAATTCGAAGCAATAACTATCGCGGCATAACTTTGCTGTCTAATACTGGACTGTATTTCCGAAGCAATATGCAGAACGTTACAAGACAATCAATTCGGTTTTCGGAAAAATCGTTCCTGCATCTTGGTTGTGGATAAAGTCATGTGGTCATCCGTCAGTAGTAGGTAAGGTATCTGTTTATTCATATGGAACACCTGCAATAAGTAGATGGTGTTTGTCTATTGAGCCACACACTAAACGGCCTCCAAGCCAATATCGCATATACTGAACTCTAATGTCAAAAGTGCGTATTTCTATATGCATGCGAAACATGGATAAGGACAAGATTGCTAGAGATGAGACAGTACGCATTTACCAATGGGTATCTACATCAAATCAATAATACATATAGGGACCTGTGGTACCTTGCTTATCAATCTAAGTAGCGTTTGCACTTTCATTTACATTGCACTTGGCAGACATCTGCATATATTAGTTATCGCTTCAAATACACACATATATATTAGCACTAACGAGGACTGTGCCAAAAGTACTATGTTTTATGGCGGAACGCGTTTTGTTGCTCAGTAAAAATTTTACCGCCATAACACACCTGTTAGTCTCCCATTTTCTATTCTACTCGAATAGAATTGTTAATTGAGTGGAATCGTTAAAATTGATAAAAATCATTAGAAAAAATGTCTACTATTATATTGACGAGGTAAAAACCAAGTGAAGGAGGGCTATCGTCACTTATGTGGACTACCGTCCACAGTGATATACTTTTGTATTATATGATAAAACAAGTGAGAATGACGTGAATGCTCCGTAACTGTCAGACTCTCATATTGCAAATCACAAATCTGCATTTCCAGCTACACATGTTAAAAGTACAACCAAAAATTTTCTAGTAATTTTAGACATTTTTCAAAATAATGTCGAAAAAATATTCCATTGAATTGCAAAAAGCACATTGATATGGCAAAAAAAATTATATTGTATGTATATACACTTATGATATGGGATCCAAGTGGCACTATAGCAACTACATCATGAAGGATATCATAGTGCATAAGTTGACAGTTGGTGCAAACAATGACAATAACAACAACAACAAAAACAACAGATGTCCAGTGCGCGTGGCATGCAGCAGCAACAGCAACAGTAACAGCAGCAACAACGACAACAACAAATAGCATAAAAAATTACGCGTATTTGTCTGCAACTCTTCAGAAAAGTCAATGGAGTATGGCGCTAACCCATTGAAGATGGAATGGTTGGATGGATGAATGGATACAAATAGAGAGGATGAAGAAATTTAAGCCTTCGCGAAGGCGGAGTAACTGTCGACTTAGTTGCAGAGGCGTTCATTTGTATAAATTCGCTAACAGTATAGAAACGACAGCAGCAAACCAACAACAAACACCATTTTAATATACCCTATACTTTTCTACTGAATAAGAATAAGGGTATTAAGAATAAGAATATATTTGACAATATATTTAATTTCTGAACAAGATAATAGAGAGTTGAAAATGAAATGGTATTCCCGTGTTTATAAAATTGTCGACGCTAACTTCTTTACTTACTGATCATATAATCATATATACAGTTTGTAATCAGTCTAAATTTGGTGACCCTAGCTTTTATAGTTATTGATTTTTATCGGTTTCTAGTGTATATTAATTTTGTGACCTTTGATTTAACAATTACTGTTCTTATACGGTTTGTAGTGAGCCTCAATATGGTGAGCCCAGCATTCATGCTTACAGAGAAGTATTTGACGGGATGCACGAATTAGGAAAGCTGAATGTAATTCACCTCTAACATTTTCGACATATTAAATATATGAAATATGTTATAAATAAGAGAAATTGTAGGGTATATAACAACAAGCATGGCAGCATTGTCTATTGGGCTGAGTAGGTCTCATCTAATGCCTTGCGCGCAAAAGTTGCAATCAAACGCAGTCGTTTCACAAGCAACCTCAGACCTCAGATTCAACACCATATGAGTTAGTACGGTAAGGTGTGGTTGATGGGGGCGCTGCAGCAGCTGCAGCTGTTGCCCAAGCAACGCTCAAACCCCTCACATCAATGTCAAACTTGAGGCTGAGTTTGAGCAAACTGCATAGCCGCATCAAACACACTTACACACACACACATGCACAGAGATTGAGGCGCGCAAGCAAATTTGCAACGTACGCGAAATTCTTGCCAGGGGCCAAACGGAGCAACAAACACAACAACAACAATAACAACAACAGTATTCTACAATATAGCACAGCACAGCGTGGTCTGGTCCTTCCGTTGCGTTGGGTTACGTTACGTTGCTACACATATACGTATATAGATACTATCGAAAGAGATTAGGCGCAGCTACGTTTCAAGGGGAGGTGCAGTATATGCAGCCAATAGGCCAAATGCTCTCGAGCAAAAGTGTCGAGTACAGTTACGTCTAAGTCATCATCATCATCATCATCAACCGTTGTCCTTGTCGTCAGAGTCAGATTCAGTAGTGTTACAGACCAGGCAACGCATCAGGACATCGCTCTTCACTGCTCCACATGGTCTCTGCTCATATCCTGGTCACTTCACCCCTTAACGTTACCAAATGAAAGAGCACAACAACAACAACAACAACAACACCTTTAACTCCTGCAACATGCAACAACAACGACAACAACAACAACAACCGCTTTGAATGCTTTCGCGTACGTTTTGCCGCGTTAACTGTCCATCAATGTGCCAAACTTGAGCTGGAGTTGGCGTTGAAATATACCGAATAGTAGTGCTGTGTCTGCGTATGTGTACGAAAGGGGTTTGTCTCGCATCTCTAGCTATGTATGTTACATTTGGAGCTGGGCGCTGTTACTGCTATTTGAACTTAGAAGCACATACGCATCCTTTGCTCAAAATAAAAAAGAATAATGAAATGAGTTAGCACCCCTCTACCTAACTCACACCTACGCAGATATATTCATGTCATATATGTGCGAGTACACACAAAAAAAAAGTTGAAACACTTTAATGTACCGCTCAGTTTATCTGGGTCTTAACTATTGTGAAATATTGTACAAAATGCTGAAAATGTTTCATTTAGCATATTCAAACTACTTGTGTATTAAAAGCGCTTTTAAATGAAAAGATATTCTGTTTTCTTTACATACAGTAACTTATTGAACAAGGCATTGTAGTGTCCATAAAGTATATATGTTCATGATCAGCTGGTTAACGAGCTGTTATAGGATCTTGATATAGTTTTTTTTTTTAATAGAATACTATTGTATAAGTTTAGTTAAGTTGTTTGAAAGGTCTATTTTACTTATGTGCTGATCTATGCTGTACTGCATGTAATCCAGATTGCTCTCTCTACAACGCAATGCTCTTAATATGTTGTTTTTTTTTTCTGAGTGTATTCATGCGCTTGTCAGCAATCGGCAGCGTCATCAGCATCGTTAGACCCCCAACGTCGGTATATATTCGTTTTGTGTATTTGTGGTGTATGCTGTGTGACTGTCTGACCGTCTATCTGTCTGTCTGTCTGTCTGTCTGGCTAACTGCGTATCTATGTGTCCACTGTTGCTGCATGCAACCTCCGACTCACTCGTTTTTTAAGAGCTGCTGCTGCCCCTTTTGGTTTTTGCGTGGCATTTTTGCATATTTGAAGCATCATCGCTCATCGCTTTTGTCGTCATCGTCGGTAGTCCGGCGGCCTAAGCAAGCCTCCAACCCCTTCGCATATTTGCTACAACGCATTCAACTGCAGCCCCAGCTCCAACTTCAATTGTCAACCAGCAACTCGAAGGGGCATTTATTGTATGTCCTTTGCTTAGGCTGCAACTTCGTAGTTGTCGCTGTCTCTTCTGTTGTTGTTGCCGTTGTTGCATTCTTCTATTTTGCGTTTTAATATGCGCCATTTGTTGTTCTTTTTTTTTTTTTTTTGTGTTGTTCATTCTATAACCCCCAACTTGATATTCTAACTTCAATTCGTACTCTTTCCCATTTTGCTTTTGTTTGCAATCCATCGCGATACGTTTGGTCACCTTCATGCACTTCAAACCACACTATATTTGTTCAATGTAAGTCCTGTAAGTTTGTGCTGTATTTCTATTCCTCGCTTTGTCCATTTGCAGCGTCCAAAATTCTCATCATCAACGCCATCTCGTTGTCATCGTCATCGCACATGTGTACGTGATCTAAGCCTTTCAACATCAACAGGCGCAGTATTTTTCGCTGTCTCGTTCACGTCGTCGTCATCGTCACCAGTTAAATACATAAATTTATCATATAAATGCGTCACTTTAGCGTGCCTCTTTTATTTTTGATATGTCCACTTCTTTAAAGCCTTCAAAAAAACATTCTTTTGATCGTCATTTCTCTCAAAAATGCACATAGATGCACAGTGGGTTTATGTAGCTGCATGAACATAGTTAAAAATATTTTATGCTATGCACAGTATTAATTCATGAGGTCAATAAAAACCGCTTTTTATAATACATAATTATGAAATGCCCCACCATAGATTTTTTAAGGAACTTTCTGTTCTTTCTCTAGTTATCCTTTTATTTCTTATACTGTAAATCAAATAAAGGAAAGGAACCAGTACACCTATTGACCACGAGAATATTACTTGTACTTCATCAAATGGTTAGATTATATCAGTCATGGGCACTGCTATAATCTAACCACTTTCTGCGGTCTCCAATGGTTTCTCAATGCGTTACTAATTCCTACACGGTATAAATGAAGGGTATAAAACAAATGTTTGCTAAATAAGTATATGAATGATCACTTTACTTTACTATTTATACTTGCTGCATCCTAAACGGATATAAGAAACTCACTATTGTTTAAAAGATTTTATTTTGATTCACTGTGAATATAAAATGACCACACTTAATTTAAAATCAACGTTTGACTCAAAATGATGACTGAATTATTGAATTTATATACAAGTAATATTTCTCAAATGCTGCTATAGCTGAATCTGTTGACATGAAATCACATTTTCATATATTCTGCATGCTACTCCTAAACCATATTCGTCCGATAAACAAGTAATAATCTAGAAAATAACAAAATAAACTTTTTTTTTGCTTCACACATCGCGGAGAAATTCACACCATGTTGCGTTGATGCTGAATTGATCAATCAGAGTAAGCTTGTTGGGTAAGAAACCATTTTCAGGTGACCTTGTGAATGCATGTGTGGAAAAAAATGTGTTTCTTCGAGAACGTGATTATTGGTAATTGATTATTGATTATTGTATATGTTGTAGTAACTCAAAACTTCCGTGACTTCGACTACTTCGAAAAAAAATACTAAGTGTTTGGTGTTGGCTTTTTGATATAAAATACACTTATTAATTGTTTATTCGTAAGGCTGTAATGGTTTTATTTTTGTTAAAGTTTTATATGAATGTAAATTTTAGCAGACTCAAGATCATTTATTAGGTTGAGAAGATAAAACTTGGAAGAACTATGGAGATAATTGTTTCGGGTTCCGCTATAAACCCATCATCAGTTCGTTGGCTATTCTTGCTACCTATATGTGTATCATATGTAATATCAAAGGATACATGCTTGTTCCTTTTCATAGATTATTTTTTGTTGTTGCTATTTTGAATTTTTCTCACAACAAACCACACCACCGGCTAGCTTTTGATTTATTTATAGCTTAACAATCTGTCAATATTTACAGTTTAAAGATATTTTCGGGGATACTCTCGCACATACATTCATATGCATAAAAATTAACGGTATTTATATAAAAATTAAACGCAACAACAGAAACAAAAAATTACGATGCAATTATTTTCTCTCTCTCCCTCACGTACATCTGTAAAATAATATACAAGACAATAACAAATTAACTGAATAAAATATATTGTTGTATTCTTCACTCCTATTTTGTAAGTAGCAACAAAAACAAAACGGTTTTTTTTTGTTTTATTTGCAAAATCATACAAACATTTTTAAGAACAACAAGCAACAACAATAACAATTGGAAGGGGCTAGCCTAAAGTAGCAGCAAGAACAACCGTAAAGAGTAAACGAGAAAGGTTATAAGCGAGTGAGAGAATGAGTGAGCAGAGAAGAGTGTGCAATGCAAATTGTATGCAAGCAGGTGCATCAACAACAACAACTACAATTAAACAGCAACAATTGTAGTTGTACTTTTTCTCTCTTTTTTTTTTTTTGCATATACTTTTTCTTTTCATGAATGGCCGCAGACTAAAAGCAAAAGCAAAAACAATAGTCCTCAAAAAGAGAACGAAAGCAAACTCTTTTTTTTTTAAGCAAAATCACATCGAATGCTCTCAAAGAGTATTCATTGCCTTGCAAA
Source organism: Leucophenga montana (assembly GCA_035044765.1). NCBI lineage: Eukaryota > Metazoa > Arthropoda > Insecta > Diptera > Drosophilidae > Leucophenga > Leucophenga montana. The sequence goes on along the minus strand of JAWNNQ010001104.1, from coordinate 1,871,699 downwards.
AGAAAACTACGGCGAATTTGTAACATTTTGGCATTGGAACACCATGCAGTGCGGTTTGTTTCACAACAATTTCAAATGTTTCACAGCGTGAAAAAGTTTGTTTACAATACTCTCAGCTGATGGAACAACAACAATAAATAAATATGTGTATGTGTATGTTGTGTACATGTGCTGTGCTGAGCGTCGTTTTAAGCAAAAATGAGAGGAATGAGTATGTGGGAGTTCTAATCGTTGTTGTTGTTGTTGTTGCTATTGGGAGCACAATCAGAATTAATATAAAAACGGAACTAATTAACGCTATTGTTGTTGTTGTTGTTGTTGTTGTTACAAGTTTCTTTTACTGCTATTGTAGCTGCTTGTTTCATGCGGGTGAGCGAAATTTAGAAGAAAAACAAAAAAAATTAGAGGCAGTGAAAGAGTGAGAGTGAGAGAGTTTAGAAAATGAGTAACTTTTGTTTTTGGTGTTTAATTGCGTAAATTGTGCGTACACATGCGAAGGAGCGAGAAGGTAATATTAAGCGGCGTTGTGGGAGAAAAAAAAAAGCATAAATGTTTTTCCGATCAGAAAATTGAGAAGTTTTATTGAAATTTCATACATAAATTAAAATAAATTATTAAATTAATCTTAAATAATTTTGTTTTTTCTTTTATTTAGGTAAGTATTATTTTTTATGAACGTGTTTTTTATATATAGTAACTGATTTTTAGTTAGAAAATTAGTTAATAAATTAGTTAAATATAATTTTCTTCCATTTTTAATTTAACTTAATTTTCTTTTCAATCTAATTAAACTATTTGGATGGCAAAGCTTACAAATTAGAAGAAAAAAAATTTAGATTTAAAATTTGAAATAACCGAATTTATAATGTTTATTTCTTAGACGGTATAAATCTTTGTTTTTTATCAATACAATCGTCAATACAATCATCTCTGCGATGGATATAATAATTAATCATACTCTAAACTTTGAATAAAAATATACATAGGTCTCGTGTGTCAGATACATTGCTAATAAATTTATATTTAAGAAAACGAGAAGTAAGTTGGTAGGTTATAAAAGAAAAAAAAGATTTTCAGTTCAAGCACTAAAACACGGAATGAATTTTTTAACGTGTGAAAAGTATTAAATATTCGATTATACCGGAATTTACGTAATGACATTTAAAGTTATCATAAAAAAGCCAACCAGATCAGTGAGTGCCATTTGAATACTACAAAAGTATGCATATATTGAAGGAGTATGCAGCCCTGTGAATACTCCATAAACACACTTCCATAAATACCCAATACAATTTGGCCTATCTTTTGACAGGCTTGATAACACCCAATAAAGTTAAAGTTGCTTCCAATTATTTGTTTAATATACATATTAAATATAATCTCTCTAGTCTAAACTGAGCCAATGCATTATTTGATTGTATCAATTTTTTAAATATCTAGCTCAAGAGCGGTATTTAAGCGCGTTTTGATCGCAAATTTCCAGAATATCTATATTTGTATGCTACGCCCACTTTTTTGGGTTAGCCACCATGCAAACCAACAGCACACTTGTGCGTTTTTATATGAAAAACTATTAGAAAGTGGTCAGACCCCTTCTTCACAACATAAATATTTTTGTTTTTAGATTTTGCCTAAGAAATTTTAATTTTTAGACTTTAGGTCCAATTCACTTTCTTTCAATATACTGTTTATCACAGGACGTGATTATTATTACGGAACTCTACTGAAGGTTTTTTTTCTGCTTCTCAAAGGTTCCATTTTTCGTAGTCCCTCCGTTCCAAGAACTCGTTCTGGATTTCACCAGGACTCTTTATCCGTGAAGATTCCTTCGAAAGTTTGAAACTCCACAGTAAAAAATAAAAAATAAATTTTATTTAGTTCTTTTTATACTTCCGAGCCCGGAAAAATCCACAACGCCCCTTCACCATTCCTTTTTTTTCGACAGATCTACTAAATAATTAGCTCGGACCCCACTCATATATTTCGAATATAATTCGAATTAGTTGCAGTTGTAGTTCAGTATATGATATGGGTACTAAATATAAAATAAACACCTCCGATTGTAGTATATCTAATCTTAAAATATATGTAGTGCGAATTTTAACAATTGGCAGGGAAACAGAAATCTTTCTCCTTAAAATCTTCAAAATCTCATTCACAATATTTATTTTTATGAATGAAATTTGTAGTTCTTGATGCGGAAGATTTATGTGTCCCGTCCGAATAAGAAGGGTTGTAATCAACAGTTAACAAGTTTATACAGTTATTTAAAGGAGCCTTGGGAATAAACGAAGAAAGTCGTTATCAAACGACAGATCCGCAAGAACAATGGTTAAGAGAGAAAACAATTAAACTAGGTTCGAATTGTATGTACTCTTATATATATATACGCTTGTAATTCACAACCAGTTTTATCATTAGTCATGAAAATACCGATTAATGGTACAAATTAAAACAATAGAAACATTCCACTATGGCATATAGTTTCCTTCATTCATGGGATCTCACATTAGACACATTATAGACACATTTTGATGTCGTAAGGGAATTTATTTTGAATGACAAGTTTAAAAATTAAGCTTGAGAAATTTTTTAATTTTCACCTGTAAACAGAACAATTCAATAACACGGACTAAGTTCGAAACTATTGATGATCGCATTAGCGTGGCGATACAAAATTTTTATTTTTATTTTACGAAAGTTCGAGTACTTTTTGAAGAAAGTCCTATAAGAATTGCTCTTATTGTAAATAGGCAAATGGATATAAAAATCGCCAAATTTTCGCCGTTTCTAAAATACAACGCACACACACACACACACAGGCAAAAACAGCACACGCATACACACATGCATATTTGCACAGTGCGTCTAAGCAAAAAGCCTATTTTCTTCTACTCCACTACACAAAAAAAATGGAAACTAGCAGCCATTAAGTACACCCGCTTGCAGGCACCCACACTAATTATCGAATACCCATCGAATACACTCTCTTTCGCTGCCCGAAGTGCGAACCGGCACAGAAACAACAACAAAACAAAACAACAACAACAACACAAGCCAAAGTGGTCGACGACGCTGATGTTGCACTCAAAATTTGCAAAGAGACATCAAACGCTTGATGAGAGGCAAAGACGAAGAACGAAAGCCGAAAGGATATGCACTTGCCGAAAAAGAGAAATACGAGCATAGAGTGCACACCAACACCAATGCAACACCGCATTGTGCCTATTGGGGGTTGCACTGCACTGCACTGCATGAACATGGCCGGCATATGAGTGTGTGTGTGTGTGTGTTTGTTTTATGCGTCGTCATCGTTGTTTGGGGCGAGTTTTCCCGAGTAAAGGAATTTTGCATTGCCGGCTGCGACGTCGTCGGTTGTTGCTCTCCCGAAAATTTGCATTTGCACATGGGCCTGTTTCTTCTACTGTTTCGCTGCTGCGTGCACTCTCAGCGGCTGTTACTCCTTTCTTGCCTTGCTGCTACTGCTACTGCTGCTGCTGCTGCTGCATTTCTTGCTTTTCTCTCTCTTGGCATTTGTGTTTGTATTAAAAAGATCTGCTGTCGCTTTCATTCGCGCGCGCGCTAATCAACGCATGCAGCGACGTTAGCGTTGCATTTCTACTTTCTTCTTTTACAGTTTGCCTTCGCCATCTTGTGCTTTTACTCTTGCTCTTTTGTATAAAGTGCATCTCACACGCACACTACTACTACTACTACTACCACTACTACTGCATACACACACATGCAATTTACGTAAAAGAAATGCCGCGCGCGAATATCATGCAACAACAACAACAACAGCAACTACATATGCTGCAACGCAACTATTCGCGATGCGACGCCGGCACGGCGACGCATCTCAGTCTCCGTTATAATCTCAACGTATTCGCAACATTTCGCATACTCCGCTGTTTCGTATTCGTAACACGCTGCCATTTACGTTGCTACGTTATACGACGACTACGACGACGTCGAATAACTTCAAAAAGCTACTTCGACGTACCGTGTGTATATTACTCTGCTCTCTTTGTATGTGTGTGAGAGCGTGCGTGTGAGTGAAGTGCATATATTGTAGTTGTAGTTGTTGTTGTTATTGTTTCTGTGCTTCAATTTTCCACAAATTCAACGTAATCGCAGTCGTAGCCGTCATCGTAGCGTAGTAGCCAACGACAACGACAACTACGCTACGTAGCTATTCTGTTGCTCCTGTCTCGTCTCTTCGGTGTATGTTGTTGCAGTTGCTGCTACTGCTGCTTTGTTGCTGTTGTAGTTGTTGTAGTTGTGTTTCAAGTTTGTTTTGAGTTTTTCCGTATCAAAATGTGCAAAACGATTTCAGTCTAATTCAGACGCTCGTGCTGAGAAGACTTTTTAGGGTCGCTTGCGATTCTGTGTGTTGCTTGCAACAACAAACGACGACAACGACGTCGTCAACGTACGTCAAACGTAAAAGACACAAAAACACGAGTGTTACGTGTCAGCAACGATTCGCGTACGATACGTAACGTAACGAGTTACGACGCCGCGATAAACACACTCCCACACACGCACATACACACATATAACTATATAAACGCTTTTTTCTATGCATACATTACATACAAATATAGTTAGCGAGAGATTCTTTTTTAACATACACATACACATGCATACACGCACATGGCTATTATTGGCAGAAATAGGCAAAACAACAACAGCAGCAACAACAACAACAACAACAACAACAAACAAAAAAAGCTACTAACAAACACATTAAACGCGACGCGTTACGTTACGCGTACATTGTACGTACGTTAATTATAATGCATTACGCGGTTACGCGTCGTATTGCATGCATTACTCATACGACAACAACAACAAATAAATACTAATTATTCTATTTTAAATTAATTAAAAATAAATCAAGTAAAATAAAATAAGTAGTTCTTAGTGCTTAATGCAAAAATGTGCGTTAAGAAAAATACGCCAATAACAAAAAGTAGAAATATAAAAAAAATTGATTAAAAAAGTAACGTAACGCAAAAAAAAGTTTCGCGCCTTTTCTACGGCTTTACGTTATCGCAACGATCGCGCGAAATGTCATCGCCGACACTTGGCTCCCCATTTCGTGTATTGCTCGCGAGCGGCGGCGGTGCTGGCAGTAGCAGCAGTCAACAAAATTCACCACACGGTGGTGGTGGTAGCGGTTGCGGCACGGAGAGCATAGTAAAACTAGAGGATAACGCAGAAAACAGCATACCAGAGCCGCATGAAGAGAAGCGTACTGAAAAAGCTGAGCAAGGACAACAAAGTTTCGCTACAACGTCTGAAAGTGAGGCTGTTGCACGTATTACAATAAGTTCACCCGTTTCGATTAGAGATGCTGCTGGTAAACGTACACCACCAACGCGTGCGGATAGCAATGGCAGTGGCGCCGGCGGCGATGCCTCAACACCTGCCTCACCCACTGGCTCCACATTACCGCAACAGTTTTGTCTACGCTGGAATAACTATCAATCGAATCTAACCAGTGTCTTCGATCAGCTGCTACAAAACGAATCCTTTGTCGATGTGACACTCGCCTGCGATGGGCGCTCTATGAAGGCGCATAAAATGGTGCTCTCTGCATGTTCACCGTACTTTCAAACACTGTTCAGCGATACACCGTGTCAGCATCCTATAGTCATAATGCGTGATGTTTGCTGGACCGATCTGAAGGCAATTGTAGAATTTATGTATCGCGGTGAGATCAATGTTAGTCAGGAACAGATTGGTCCACTTTTACGCATAGCAGAAATGTTGAAGGTGCGTGGTTTAGCAGATGTTACGAATATGGAGACAAGTGCTGCAACAGCAGCCGCAGCAGCAGCACGGGACGGCTCAGCAGCAGCAGCGGCGGAGGTTTCACCAAAACGCAGCATGTTAGTGGAGGATGATGATGATTTGCTGCTTAGAGGAAGTGGCAGTGGACACAATAGCAGTGGCATGGCCTATGCTGCAGATATGGAACATTCAAGTGAGAAGAAATTACGTTTAAGTCGCGGCCTCGATTGGGATTTTGGAGCTGCTGCTGCTATTAGTAATCTAGAATTGCGGCTTTCACCATTACAGCAACAACAGCTACAGCAACAACAACAGGCGCGTAATATACGCAAACGTCGTTGGCCCTCCATTGATACAATCTTTAATCCGCCCGCAAGTCCACTTAGCGGCCTAATAGCCGCAGAACGTGCCGAACAGGAAAAAGAACGTGAACGTCGTGAACGTGATCGTGACTGTTCGCTGATGACACCACCGCCTGCCAGCAGTCAACAGCAACAGCAGCAATCGAATAGCAAATTAAGCAGCGGCGTTGCACAAATGAGCGGCGGTACAACGCCACGCCGTCTCACACCCTCCTCTGTACTTGAAACAGCCATACATGGTTTGGATATGCCATCACCTGCAACGACACCAGCGCCGCCACCAACAACAGCTACAACAAATGCCGCTGCTGCTGCAGCAGCTGTGGCTGCAGCGGCGTGCACGTTGCTTGGTGCACGTGGTGCCGGTGCTGCTGCACGTGGTGCACTGACGCCCAGTCCGCTACAGTCCAGCGCTGCTGTACATCATGCACATGCACTGCAACAACATCATCATCATCATCATCAACAACACCAGCACCAGCAGCAGCAGCAACAGCAATCTTCTGCATTGCCAACGCATTCACAGCGCACTTCACCCGCCTCGTCGTCCTCCGCCTCCGGTGTGCATCACCCGTCCAGCATTGGCATTGGTGGTGGTGGTCCATCACCCGCCAATGAAGCACGCTTTCCGCTTGGCTCTGCTATGGCTGCTGCAGCCGCACAGCTTGATTTATCCGCCGCCATGGGCATGCCACCCGGTGGTGTTCCACCCACGCAACAATTACAAACGGGCACAGATTCACGTCTACCACCACCATCATCAGCGCTACATCACGCACATGGAGTAGGTGGTATTGGTCCCTCAACGTCGGGTGCATCTTCGTTAGCGGATGATCTGGAGATCAGACCGGGTATTGCAGAAATGATACGCGAAGAAGAGCGGGTAAGTTACTTTCAATATATTCTAATTTACAATATACGTCTCACTTACACATTTGGTGATCTTGCATATATCATTCTACCTCAATTTTAGCTTTCGCTTTCTTTTTCACTCTTACTCATGCGATTTCTTCTACTTCCCAGCATTGCATTTTGCCGACGGCTTTGCAGCGTCTTCTTCTTATTTTCTGTTTTTGGCTTTTGATCACTACGCTTGTCATTCATCGTTGATGTTGTTTCTTTGCATCTCCTCTACTTCGCTCTTCCAACCTATTCCGTTACTACTAGCGTCGTCGCGCGGCACATGGCATGCATGATTGACAGCATTCACGTGCTTACTTCATTCATCGCTTCATGCGCTTCGTTGCTATACATACCTACATACATGCATAAATATATACATACATATATCTATGCATGGATGTATGTATGCATGGATGTATGTATGTATGTATGTATGTATGTATGTATGTATGTATGTATGTATGTATGTATGTATGTATGTATGTATGTATGTAAACGTCATTTTCTTCTTCTTCGTCGTCTTCGTTGTCGTCGGCATTCGCTTTGTTCACATTCAGTTCTCGCTTTATCTGACTCTGTCTGTCCACTTTTCTTTCTTTATTTTTGTGCTTTTATTTTTTTTTTTCGACGTGACCATTTGTCGCAATATTTTTTCGGTTGCCCCAGGTTTTTCTTGTTGTTGTTTTTTTTTTGTGGTGTTGCCCGAGGTGCTATAAATCGACTTGAAATGGTGGCTTCTATAGTGGGGTGAGAGTGCACACAAAAACGGGGGAGAAATATAAGTATAGTGCAAGAGCTGTATAGCATATAAAGCTTATTAGCACCTGTAGACACATACATATGTACATATTTCATCATCGATCATTTTGACATTTCTCACAGTATACTTTAAAATTTATTCTGCATATTTTCTAAGAACTTCTAGCACCTACTTTTGACCTTTGATACGATTTAATATAGATCAATGAGAAATTTCCCATAGTTTCTGTAAATATATTAACATAAAGAAAAGTAAACTTCAGTTAAACCGATCTTTAATACACTTTACAGCAGCATCACAAAACGCGACGATATTCAAATTTATTTGTAAAACCTATAAACCCAACCATTCATATTTACTAGTAACTCCAGCGGTCGACCCAATCGAACGATTTTTAGAGATAAAAGAAAGTTTTAATAAAAATATTATTATTATTGCTCTTTGTATTAGTTTTAAATAAAAAAATTAAGCCGACCCCTAGCATAAATGAATAATTTGAGTAGAGCTTGTTGATTGTTTCTTTGTTGGTTATTGTTTTTTTGTTCTCTCTTGTTCGTTTTTTAACTGTTGTCTCTGCACCTTTACTTTAATGATGGCATCATACCAATTATTTGCGGGCAAAGCACAGACAAAAAGTGTGAGCATGAATTCTTGTACGTTAGCCTGTACGTGTGTTTTTCTTTTTAATTTTATGTCATTTGAGATTTGAACGAAGAAATCATTCAAATGGCCACTTTTGCTTAGACTCAATATGCAATGACCCTGCGTCACACACAAAACAAAATAAACCAATAGTGTAAAATCACACGATCTTGGTGCCCAGTTGTGAGGGAAACTACTAGAAATAAGCGAGTCATCAAACGGCAAGTTCCGCCATCTCGCTGGATTTGAACCTCTTATTTTGGGATGTAGCGTTTAATTCATTAATTTAAAAAAGACCAAGCATCAAATTCTATTTGTTTTATTATATAAGATTTGCGAAACTTATGCATTCTTCCAATCGGCAGTACAGTCTGAACTATATATGTGGGCTTTACTCTGTAACGACCAGATCTAAAATACTGGCACAGAGGATAGGATTTATTTTTATAAATCTTTGGGTTAATTATTCGTTGACTAACACCGCCTAATTCAGAAAGGTAGTAGAAAAAATTACAACAATAATATCTTTATCCCTTCCAGTGTTATTTGATAGCAGAACAGACAGTTTTTTTAGAGTTTTAATAAATATTGACGCTACTCTCTAATATGGAGATACTAAGTATAGAGCAGCGAATCGAAAACTAATTGGTTCAAGCTTCATGCTGTAGGAAGTCATTACCAATAAAATTGGTAACCCTTATTGTCTACTATATTTAGTGAAAGGGTACAGGCGGATAGACACACACTGGCTATGTCGACTTGTTTCGAGAAGTAAGATATAACTGCTCTAAACTATGGCACAAATCTCTAAATCAATAATCACATCTTCAAGAGAGAAAACGCGAATATGAAATGCATTGCTACTTCAATCTTTATACACCTACTTCCCGTCATACTCCACAATAAAAATAAAACATCTTTGTAAAGATTGAATTGTATAAACATCCATTAACTTCTTGAACTATCCTCATATAGTAAGGCACTTTTGAACAATAAATCCAACAACTCCTACGCACAGCATCTCAATGCACAAATCGTAATTAATTAATAAAAATATAAAAATCATTTTTTTCTGCATTTCGGTTGAATGCAGCACATTAATAAAAGATCGGATCACACAAAAGGCGCAAACAGTTCAGTGAACTTAAAGACGCGACTCGCTGATGAGACCTCAGCACTAATGATGCATACACACATAAAATCGGCTAAAAATGAATTTAAATGGAATTAAATAAAATATAAAAGAAAAAATTTTTTCATATAAAAAAAAAGAAAACAGCAGCGAAAAAAAGACTAACCAAAAAAAAAAAAAAAAGTAACACTCAAATAAAAATGCAATTAATCAAAAGACGAAACATTTATGAATGCTGCCGCAAAGGAAAAGACGCAAATGAAGCTGCAAAGATACAGTATTAGAGGTATATAGATACATATATACGATATATGACCCCAGCCGATGCATCGATGCCGGAGTTGAAGACGAACCAACGCTTATCGTTTTTTATCTGATTAAAAAGAATACAGAAATCATATAAATATAAATTCAAATAAAGCAAATAACCATAATGGAATTAAGAAAAAAAAATTAAGAAAAATTTCAACTTGAACCAAACCGAATCTTTTGTACCTATCACTGTCGATGAGGTTGCAAACGTACGTATAAGCAGAGTCTAATTCATGGGTGACAATTGGGGAACCCAAGAGAATTATTTATTCATAATAAGACGAACTTTTTTTTCTTCCTGAAAACTTTTTTTTGTAGAGTTACCAACATTAGGTTTTGCATCCTTTGCCGATATATTTCCGCATAAAAGATGAAAATGTATCATCGATTTTTACAGAGGATTTACTTGCAGTGTGCGTGGTATCCACATTTTGTAACTTAAGGTAGCCTTCATACAATATTTCAGTTTGTCTCAGTGGAATAATAAATTCTTCAATAAATTTTTCACAAACTCTCCCGAAAATTTCTAATACCATTTACATACTTTTTGTGAAGCGCATAAAAATACAAATAAAGAAGTTGAAGAAAAAAATAAAACGAAATTGAAATTGATTCTACTGCATTAATTTAATTCGATTTTTGTTCTTCATTCTTCTCTTTTTTAATTCAATGCAATCAAATGCAGAATGAAATAAAAATACAGAAACAAAATATAATCAAGGTAGGGGAGCTTAGCTGTCAATATTTGATTTTTATATAAATGAATTTCAAAATCATTAAATGCAAAGAGAGAAAATGAGCAAAAGATCAATACAAAAAGTGCATCCACACTTTTATGTTTAAGAAAAGAGGAAAAAAAAACAATACATTTTTTTCGTATAAAACATGGAATCAATTCCAAAGAACTTTCCCGAAGAATTCCATAAAAATAACAACAAAATACGAAATAATATTTGAATAAAGCGCTAACGAGATTTTAAAATAAGATTTTTTTTCTCATATAATAAAACTGCATCAAAGGCTTTCAATCGAGCCTTTCTGGAACTGGTAATGCAACAACAACAACAAAACGCAGCAGGATGTGTGAATTGATGAGAACGCTATATGTAGGCATGTATAGTAAGAAACCCAATATCTGTTAGTGCATTAGACTGAAATATCTTGGATCATGTTTGATTAATGCACTCAAAAGGTATAAGAAAACATGGCTGGTGCACTAAGTGACTGACGGATGGTCTGTCTGTCGGTCTGTCTGTCTGACTGACTATCTATACTCGTCAGAAAACTGACCTGATGTTTGATCAGCATCAGTTTGAAAGCCAACTCTGCCGCCAAACAAGTAAATATCACATTTTGAAGTTATTATAAGACAGGCTTCACTGTGTGCAGCAGATGCAGAAATTAAATAAATAAATATACATATGGATATTTTATTGAAGTGCGAATTCTTGGCGGAGAAAAGATAATTGACTAAAAAGAATAATAAATGATTTTAACTTCGAAGAAACTGAAATTTATATAGCTTCTATTTGATTAAAATAGTTATGATCTTAACTAATTTATATATATATTTTTTTTAAGTTAGTGTTTGGTACGATTTTAAAAAAAGTAACATGCAGGAAACAAGAACAACTAAAGTATACGGATATATATTAAAAAACAAAGAGAGAGAGTAGCGAGTAGCAACACTTCCTTATGGAAGATCGTGCCCGATCGTTCTACGTATGGGCATTGGCGTAGCATCAGGAGATTAAAAAAGTCGCACGATAAAGCATCACCCTGGCTGAAACCTCTCTTGGTATCAAAGGGTTATGAGAGGTTCTTTCCTACTCTACTTTGGGTGTGTGATAGCGTCATCATGTAAAGCCGAACGATCTTTGCTGGGATACCAAGTTCTGATAGGGCGTTAAACTGAAAATTTGGTCACTGTGTATTCGTGTGTGGCTCTAGCCGTTTGCACAGTACGCGGGACAGTATTTTGTATCCTATTGAAAGGAGACTTTTTACCCGGTAGTTCGCGCAGACAGCGGGGTCTCCTTTCTTGAAGATAGGACAAAGAACACTGAGATTAAAATCGTTGGGTATGCATTCATCGGACCATATTTTGCATAAGAGTTGATGCATACGCCTTACCAACTCTTCGCACCGGTCTTGAATAACTCAGCTGGCAACTCGCCGGAGCCTGCTGCTTTGTTATTCTATCGGCGCTATTATTATCTTCATTGCCCCCAAGTAGATTAGATAAGTGACTTCTCCATAGTCTCAGTGATTCCTGTGCATCTGTAATCAGACTTCCATTATTGTCCTTGCAGAAAGAAACTCCGGGCTGAAAAACTTCGGTCAGACGCCTTTTAATAAAACTTTCGAGATTCATTTCTTTGACATAACACCTCAACATCCTCAAGCTCACGCCTTTCTTGTTCCTTTTTTTTTGCGTCTGAAAAGACGTGTCTCCTCTCTCCCTTTCTCACGATATCGCTCTCTAACTGCAGAGTTCGTTTGTAAGCGGCGTCTTTCTCTGCAGTACCTTGGCGACACTCCACGTCATACCAAGGGTTCGTCACAGGTCTGGTGTACCCAATGACCTCCTTGGCAGCCGTATTCATGGAGTGGGAGATATGGCTCCACTGCTCACCTATATCTTCAGAAGCCGGAGAGGACTTCTGGAACAGTTGGGAGAGTCTGGCTGAAAAGACTTCGGCGGTCTGTTGCGATTGCAGCTTACCGACGTCTAGCTTTCGTTGAGTGTTAGAACAAGCTGAGCCTGGTGCGTACCTTTGCTGCCACAAGGTAGTGGTCCGAGTCGATGATGGGACCTCGTACCATTTGGTTGCGTGTCTTTTGTTCGGGACTGCGCCAAGTAGCCTTGTGTATGTCTCGGTGTTGAAATCTGCCGCTACTGATTACCATGTTCCGACCTGCGGCGAAATCGATTAGCTTCTCTCCATTGCTGGAGGTAGCTTCGTGAAGGCTAAATTTTCCGACTGTTGGGCCAAAGATTCCTTCCTTCCCAATTTTTTGCTCACCTCGGAGATTCCGTAGATTACCCAGGGGATACGTGTCCTAGCGGACGTTTGTGAGCTGCTTGAGCCGTTTGCAAAAGAATCGTAATTTGACCGCTCCCAAGAGAAACGGCCAAAGAACTTTCCACTTCTGCAAACGACCCCATCCCCCAAATTTTTAGTTCAATGTATTATAAAAACGTACTATTTTTCTAAGCATCCCTCACATTTAATGTCAAGAGCTAGCGAGAAATTGACTTTTCCAAAGTTAGCCGATGTCCCATATTAACCGACAACATCCTACATTATCCATGTATTTCACAATTTTAATACAAACATGTATACAACCGATGTTCTTAAATATATCTCATTCGATCGAGAAAGTCTGACACGATGAACTGCTTTATAAACTCAAAAATGTCTACTATATTCTATAAATTCAAACTACGAAAGACACAGAAACGTTCCAACAGAAAGTATCATTGGCTCCGTATTTTATAAAATCTAGGTCAATCAATTCTAGAATTTCGAGATTTGAATATACCAGACCTTGAGAATATGAATTGCATAGTGTCAATTCCGAGTGTAAATTCTTCTGGAAATGAAATACGAACCATTTTAACGAAACTGAATCCAAACAATTTTTTCGGATACGCAAAAAAGAGCACGGCGGTATGTTCAAAATAAGTTTAATTCACATTCCCAAAATTTGGTGAGCGTCAAATACAATCTTCAAATGCAGTTTGTTCCACCCGATCGTTATTAGCTGCCACAAACTGAAATACTAAATCATTCCGAGTATGATAAAAAGTAAAAACAAAATAATCTAATTATAATCGTGTCTTTTTATTCATCTAATAACTAAAAGCATAAGAAAATAAATGATTTTTCGACTCTAAAATTAAATTACATACAATAAATAACTTTTCATATCTACTCGATAATTATGTTTAATTAACAACATTAATCAATAAAGAATTGTAGCTCAAATTGTATAGAAAGACAAACCAAATCTTCAATTCATTGTATCACAAAATTCTATTTTATATACTTGTATCTATAAGCAGTCAGCTAACAAATTGTGCAAGTGGCAGACAATAATTAGGATATCGCAGTGCAACGCAGAAGAGAAAAAATTTATAAAAAAAGGATACAGGTGCAACATATCTGTAGACAAATTACAGCAACTCGATAGCGTCAGAGAAAAACACACTCCTTAGAATTAATAGAACAAAACGAGGAAAAGGTGTAGGTAGCAGCCGAGCTAAATGCAAAGTCAAAGGCGCATTTAAAACACTTGAGAAGTGCGAAAGCAGCAAAAATTCTATAAAGCGGTAGAAGATACACACAACGGCAAACTTATAGATACACACGATACTTGTAAATATATTAGTAAACGAGCAAAATAAAAAAAGGAAGCTGTAGCTTGCAGCAAGAAGGAAGCTGCCAGCAACAACAAGAACAAAAACAACAACTGCACTGCAGCCAACAATCCACTTAACCCAATCGACAAAAAAGTCATTACACTCGTCACCGACACTCTCGACACGACTTGCGCGGGGAGTGAGGGTTTGAGAGAGGGAAAGAGAGTTGAAGATACAATATTGTCCCCCCTTGTCATGCCACCGCAACCGCTCACGCTGCACTTTGAACTTAGCTACTCAAGATGACTACTCAATGCGAGACGAGAGCTGCTTCCTTTAGTTGCCCCATAACGACATCCATGAATCCGTCGCCGACAGGCAACCTCAGACTGCATGCTTAATTGGCAGCAAGTATAAACGTGTGGCAAGTGGCAAGGGGCAAGCTGCAAGGGGGGCAAGAAGCAGCAGAGAGTATTCTGAATGCGCGCGAGAATAAAATAAAATAAATAATACAATTTATTATAACTCAGCGTGTGTTGTTTTTGTATGTATTTCTTCTTGTGTAGTGAACAGCTTCTATCTACAATAAATATATATTCCTGTGTATCTTTGCATCTGCTTCTTAGGCAGATACATTTACTATATACCCACAATGTATCTGAATCTTAATGTTTGTGTGCGGCAATAAGATATGAAATAAAATGCACGTTGCGCTCAATTGAGGGGGGGAATATAAAAATGCTGAAGATAAATAAATAAGTAAAATAAAAACAAGTTATTTAAGAAACGAGGGCAGTTTAATAAGTTAGTAAGACACTGGAGCGACGCAATTTTAAAAGTTTCTCTGCTCCAGCTCAATAACTTGCTCTGTTGAATAAATACAATATTGTTCAATCTTTCCAAGTTAAGAGTACCGACTTCTTCTTTGGTGCTTGTATCGTCCGGTCGTTCTTACTTTTACTGACACTCCATTTGCACTATACAAGCAAAAATAAGGTTTTCTTGTGCAACTGTGTCACTCATACATACTAGAGCACAAACCATCTAAATCTGAATAGATATTCGAAGGGGGATCGATACATGCGGAAAAGTATACTCCAACATCTTGCTCTTTTACTCTCACTTGTACTCTTTAGAACTTGAAATCTGAGCAAGCATTTCTTTCTTTGAAAGATGCGCACGTTGCTTATTTTTGCTCCAAACATGCACTCTAAGTCTCTAAACGCCTCGTTTCGCTATTTCGAATAAAGTTTTGTAAGACAAGTAAGGTCTTACTAACTACCCTCGTATTCTTTTCAGTTCAAATATTGTACATTTTTATACAGCGCCTGCATTCGTTTTATAATCCGCTTTGATATATCGTTCTTTGTATTGCACCATATTATTATTATTATTATTATTGTATATCTTTTATTTTATGTAGCTTTTTGGAATTTTTCTTATTTATTTAATTTATTTTCATCTTTATAGCATGCAAACTTCTTCAGAAATTCTTTCTGAAGCTTTCTGGCTGCTGCTTTCATCCCTTTTCTTACCACATTCAATCTCATGCCTTGCCATTTATTAACCAGCTGTCATTTTTGATATAGAACAGCAACAATGACTTATAATAAATATTTGAATAAACAGCGATTTACATTTCTTAAGAAAAGTATCTGCAAGTACGCTCGCATTTATATTAATTGCGCTGCATAAGCACTCCGTGAAAATGCCTCCCTAAAACTATAATAAAAACGAAAAAAATCATTTCACTTAAATTAACGACTATAAATTGTTTACTTTAATTGAAAAAATGAATTTAATTTATTTGTTTGCGGCTTAAATATTGTGTTGTATGATATACAAAAAAAAAAAAGATACAATAACAAGAACAAATTTTTTATAGAGAAAAAGTAGAAACGACGAACAGACAGCAACCAAATTGAAACGGCAGCTGCAAAATAAACATCTTCAACTTCTTAAATCTTTCAAATGAAATAAATAAAACAATAAAAAATAAATGGCGTAACCATAAAAAGGATTGAAATAAAAAGAAATACAAATGTATCTAATACGATATAAAGCTACATGTCACATATGTATACATATACTTGTAGAAGCATAAAATAGTCTCTATTATTAAATTACCTTTAAAAGCTTTCGCAATGCTACAAAATAATCATTGGTTCATTGTAAACTAAATATTTTATAGAAGAACTTTCTAAATTGATAGTTTAAGTTATTCTCCAAAACATTGCTTAGATTTACTTTTTTTTTTATGAGAAAACCTAATTTTAAAATTAAACTTAACGAGAAAACAGTGGTGTAATGCTATGAAGTATTGTTTAATCGAATACTACTTAAGACAGTAGTTTCATGCTATGTTTTCGGGGAGGAACAAAGTTACTAGATGTCCTTTTTGTTCATTGAGATATATCACTACTCCAGTTTTGCCTACTAAGCTCAAAGTAACACCATGTAACAAGGGTGCTCTTTCTTTTGATTTCGAGAAGGAAGTAATTTATAGTTATGGCCTGGTCACACGGATTTATATTTACATGTCCGATTTCTATGATAGTTGCGCCACCTCGTGTGACCATGAAAAAATATATCTCGTCAGCAATGTCGCGCGATATTTTTGGAAATAGCTCCGTTTCTAGTTCGTGTAAGATTTCCGTGTAATTTTGTTAACAGTGTTGTAAAGTGTTGCAAAAAGTAGTAATCAGTGTTTTTAAACACGCAAAAAGTAAACATCAGCTGTTTAACTTCATTCTCTGCAATTGTTGATCGCATGACTTTTTCGCAATTTCTCTTCAGCTTTTAGCTTTTTATTTGATTTTTTTTTTAATAGCTGCATAAATTGCTAATATAGCACAAATTTTCATGATTTCATCTATTATAAATGCTAGTGTAATATGCGATTCTGCAGCCTTTGGTTGACACGTTTAATAAGTTTCAGAATTTTTAATATTTGTGTAGCTTACGAATTTTTGAGATTAATATCAAACTTTTAAATATCGTTGGAATAAATTTTAATTGCACATTCAGAAAACGATTTTACTACATACTTAAAAACTTAAAATTTAAAACTCAAACCCTCTTAAATTCTTAAATCTATCAAAAAGAAGATATTATCAATGAATATTAGGATCGTGTTCAGTAAAAATGTGCATGTTATTATAAATTGCCTTTGAATTACTTTTTAAATGCTTTAGTTTTTCCATTGATGAGAATGATGATTCATCTGCCGTAACTCCTTCGCAGCACAGTTTTATATGTTATAGAAGGTTTTTTTCATTTTTGCGAACTACTGCCAACATCACTCAATCATTATGTCTGTCTTATAGTCTTTTGGTCCGTCGACTGGTCTGTCCGTCCATATATCTTACTGCGACTGTCTGGCGCTTCTTGAGCTGCAAAAAATTTTAACTCAACTTAGTTTCACAGAAACTTAAGGTACAACCGCAAATGCATCATTTCTACTTGCACATTTTCCAACTCATCTCATTTCAGCTCCACTTTACTTCACTCTTAACTCTTTGCAACGTTTTGCAAGTTCAACAAAAAGAAAATAAAACTTTGTAATATTTTATACAGTAATTTATAATAAGTTATTTTTTACGCACACCTTTCTTAGATACTATCCATACTCCTTATCCATATACGTATATATAGTAAGGCAGACCACATCGACTTCGTTCTTTGTGGGTTCTGAATCGCAGCGAAGACAAAAATAAATAAATAAAAAATAAAAAAAAATGAAACCTAAACGAATGAAACTGACTTACAACTAATGCAATATAATAAATTTATACAGAGTTACAAATAAATGTGCGTGCCGGCACAAAAAGAGCTCTCTCAGTGTGTGTGTGTGTGTGTGTGTGCGTGTGTGTGTATCTATGTATACTTATGTCATGAACAAAATAAATAAATAAATATTTTTAGAAGGATATAAAACAACAGATTTTGTTTTTCTTATTCTAAACAAAGAAAAATCTAGCTCCGATCCCTTACTCATTTATTGTTGTTGTTGCTGTCAGTTAAGTCTGCCTAGTGTTGTTGTTGTTGTTGTTGTTATTTTATGATACACCGAACGACTGCTTTGAAAAAAATAAATATAAAAAAAAAGATACAAAATCTCACAGCATCTCAAAAGTCTCAAAGTCAGCTTTGAATTTTTTTTTTTTTTTATTTTTTGTTCATAGTCGAATCAATGCACATCGTTTTAAGGCTTGTGGAATTGTTCTTGGTTTTCATGTTTGTTGTTGCTCGGGTTATTTATCTGCATAAATTATTTATGCCGCATTACGAGCATAAAAATAAATAAAATAAATTGAGCAAAGCAACTAAATCGGATTAGAAAAACGTCAAAGGAGTACAGGAGAGTGCGTCACAGTAAGAGAGGGGAGGGTGAGTGTGCACAAGCAATGAGCAACATTTCAACTATAGGCTTAGAGAAAAAAAGTGCCTATATTTACTTATATCTCAGTTGTTGTGCCTTGCCAAGACTTGTCATAGATACTTACAGGAGGCGGCAGGAAAAGCAAAACCAAAAAAAAAAAAAAAAAAAATGATACAAATTTATTTTTATAGGTTAATCAAATATTTTGTGATTTTCTTTTGCAAAGCAAATAAATATGTTCTAAATTGTTAAGCGGATATGTTGCACTTCGAAGTATTTATTGCAGAGTTAGAATGAAGAAATGCAGTTGGACAGAAGTGGGATTTTCTATCGCTAGATGTTCCACGATATTGTATCTATTTCGGTATCGGATATCGAACGAATGTCTGTAAGAAGCTAAAGATTTTATTTGTTGGAGCAGCAAATTTGTAGGGAATGTGTCGGTTTAAATTGGAGTAACAGTAGCATTATGTCAGCAGAGCTGTAGTCGGCCTACTGATCGGACTAATTGGAAAGTGACCAATTCCATATATTTTTAATTGTTCATTAGCATTTTGCTATATTGTTGGTTGATTTGTTATGATCACTATCTTTTGTGATATCTGATTATATCTTAACAGTGATTATACCCTGCCCTGTATGCCAAGGGTATATTTATGAAAATTTATGTAACAGGCAGAAGGAAATATATAAATTTTTGATTAGCATCGAAAGTCGAGTCGATCTAGACATGTCTGTTTGTCCGTCCGTTCGTCTGTATGTCCTTTTTTGTTTTGTTTATTTTTAAATTCAGTTTTCATTTATAAATGACAAAATTTTAAATAGGGTGTCCCAACAAGAGTACATGATTTAATTTAAAAATATAACGTCGCTCCAATAAATCAATTGTTTCATGCGCGGTGTGGCAGGTGGCCAGTTGAGGCCAGTTGAGGCCACAAGAACTCAGCTATCATGTTTCTGTCACGAATGCCATTTACAGTCATTGCATTTCCGGTCTCACCTTCAAAGAAGTAATGCCCACTCGCGCCATCTGACCAAAATTCGCACCAGATAGTTGCACATTTGACAATTTTCTCATGCTCGCATTTTTTGAGCCCCACATTTGACAATTTTCATCTGTGAAGATGATTTTCTTCGAAAAATCGGATTTTCAAAATAATATCACGTTATTCAATTGTGTAGCGCTCCATTTTAAATAATCGTACGCGAGCTGGCTCTGATTATTTGAAATAGTTAGATGAGAGATTCCTGTCCTTTTTGAAGAGTCGATTATAAAGGACTCTGTATATTGAGGCTTGTATAATGCATCAGCAATATTTCTTAACTTTCCCTTTCACTATATTTGTAAAGAAATCATACGCGGAACTGTTGGCTACTGTGTAAAACCTGGGCACTTCCTGTATAGTATCTTTCATCTCGTCGCTGATACCCTGACATAAGAAAAACGTTGTTCACCCCTTGGCACACTTCTTTGACAGTTCAGTTTGGCTGTTCAGTTCAAACCCACTCGTGCGAATGTGATATTTTCCCAAGGTCTCACACCGCTGTTCTTTCCACCTGAATTGATAACGTTTTGCTGCTAAATAGTTTAATTTGTTTAAAATGATTGACATTTTTTTATAAATCGAATAGAATTGACGTTGGTCCTTTGAACCACATGTAATATAGATTTTATAACCCTAATGTTAGGGTTTAAACTGAAATTGGAAGTTTTTTGTGTACAGTTTTTGTTTTCTGTATGCTGTATGTTATTTGTAGCTATTTTTCAAGTATGGCTATTTTCCAAACTCTATGTTTTGTTGTTGTACTCTCCGCGTTTAGTCTTTGATACATAGAAATTCATATGATACACAGCGCGCTTTTCCGAGAAGCATGTTTTATCTAAGTAACAAAATTTGCTGTGTCACAGCCAGCGTACTGATGAAGGCTCGTAGCTGAATTCGTTCCGTAACGTAATATTCTTTGCGGATAAAATTTGTGGTTATTTTTCTCGCTTCACATTGAAAAATACTCAGTTACACAAATACCGAATTTATTCATAATTTTAGATCGTTAGAACGCCTCAGCATTGCAATTTTGTTTGCTAACTCCAAAGAATCACCGAAGAATAAGTTAGAAGAATAGAATGGTTTGGTCACCAAATAGTTTGCGCAATCATAAGTTCTCTAATGCAGATATGTCACTCTTAAGCATTGGGAACTGGGTGAGCTGAGGCTGTTCCACAGAACAGTTTGTTGCTAAATTAGAGCGCAGCCACCCACCTAGTGGCTGAAATTTTTTTTTATTCTAATGTTTTCTAAAGTAATTTTTTCGAATCAGAAGCTCAAATATTCAAATATCAATCTATATAATATTCATATATCGCCTGAATCATCATCTCAATATATTTGTGATCATGTTCATCATATTCAAAAATTGTATTCGCATATGAGAATTTTATTCCATTCAGCTTTAGGCCGAAGTAAAATGCAAACTCAACTCATTTTTTTGCGATATTCCAGAAAAAAATTTTAAACAAATAATAAATTTCATACAAAGAATGGCTACAAGTTTGTATGAAATATTAATAAACAAACAAAGACTTATTAAATCTTGTACAGCACAGCTTCAGCGTATAAATAAACAGATTTAATACTTTTGAAAACAAAACGAGCAGAGAAATTAAAACAAATACATTCAGATACATATCTACTTTGTCTTTAAGAATTATGAAATTTATAATGAAAAGAATAAAACAACAAACAAAAACGTACAAAGTAAACGAACTACAGATCAGCGTACGAATGTAAAAGGCTTTAAGTTTTCATAATTCTTTTTTTTTTTTTTAATTTTTATGGCGGCGGTAAACTAAACAGAAGAAAAAAAATTAAATTAAAATTAAAAACTCAGGCATCGAAGCTGGCTGCAATAAGTTGAACTATACGCGCCGTAGTCGGTGAGTGCAACAAACTAAAGACAAATATTTGCAATAAGATGCGCATTAATCACACACAGATGCAGGCTACGAGTATGGTAAACGAAGGGAGTAAGGTAAAAAGAATTAAATAATGAACAAGCAAAAAAAAAAAAAACAAACGAAAAAAAATCTGCAACGATTCGATGCAGCAGTTGAAACAAAGATACAAACGCGCCAAAGTATCTTTGTGTCCGTACGCACATGATGCAGCACAGTCAAAGATGAATTGAACTTTAATAAAAATCGACAAAAATAAATTAATTAAAGGCATAAAGGCCTAAAATGTTTATAATTTATAAAAGCAGTTTGCCGAACGCACAGCACAGCGCAGATAATTCAGACTGTGCTCCACTCCAATCGACTTGCTGGCGTTGTAGAACGCATGTCAGACTGACACCAAACGAATGTATGAAGTACAAACCGCACCCAGACCATACCGCGCTGCATCTGTACCGCCAATATAGTGGATCGCACAGTTACTGCTCTCCGCTCTCCTTTTACGCTCAACTACACTTCCGACTGCGGCTTAAAGATAGACATACGCAAAGATGAAAGCGATTTTATGTATATATTGTATATATTGTATATATACATAAACGTGTATACAATTTAAAGCGTAAAGAAATCACAAATAAAATAATAAAACACATACCGAACTAAGCGCACAAGCAAGAAAAATCTAAATTGTATCCATAAGATACAAATGCTGCGCAGCTGTGCGCGCACGTATCTGAACGCAATCGCCTGCCTTGCTTGTATCTATATAAAAGTATATATATTGTATATTTCATCTCCCTTCGTTAACATTTGCTGTTTTATTATTTATTACGATTTTTAATATTGTCTAAATAAAATAAATATATTTTTCATGATTTTATGGAGCGTCTGGCAATTGGAATTGAAATTTAAATGTATCTGCGCGATACACTTATGTAAACACATATGTTGTGCAGATGTTTTTTTCCCCTGCGTTGTTTTTTTTTTTAATTTATATTTATTTCTATCATTGTCATGCATTGTCCTTCGTTTTTGAGCCGCATATTTTTGTAAATATATTGAAATAAACTGCTAAAAGGATAATGCGTTGCATGCACCAGTAGTTTTTTAATAGAGCGCAAGAGTTTAACTGACTTAAGTTATTTTTGCAATTTGGTAAACTTGTTCCTTTAGATAAATATTTCAATTAGATATAAATATATTAACAATAATAGTCATTATGAAAACAATGCATTGTGGCATTGTTTTACTTATTCAAAAAGAATATTTGGTTTCAGTTTTGTCTAAACGTACAATAGTTATATTTATCTACTTGTTTAGATCATAGCTACAGGTCGCTGTTTTAGATAATGCTAGTTCACTTAATGCCGTGTAAATGACGCAGATGCTTGCTGGCAATCGTTGAGGGCTTTCATTCAGTTTTTCTACTAATGAGCCACACAGAACAATTGAGATGACACAACCTTTAAAAATTCGGACTTATATTGAACTATCTATTTATCGACATCATCGAGTTTTTAAGCAGTATTTGCTACTACTCATAGCTTACTGTCTAGCCATTATAATTAATAAACTTCCTCCAGATTCCCATGGTCGGTCTTTGAATTAGTAATATGACTTGTGTGCACTCGCACGAATTTGTTTTTGTTTATATTTATATTCAAGCTAAGTTTTTTTAGCTTTGCGTGTGGTAAAATTTAGCAAAGCTTGCATTTCTTGCATATTTTTGTAGTTAGAAATATAATATCCGCCGTTTAATTGTTCTGAGAAGCATCAACCACTTCCATGGTGAGCGATATTTTATTAAAGAACTGTAGAGTTGATTTTTTTTATCCATTATATTCTATATGTATTGAAATTAGATATTAGTATACATTTTGGAATAGAAAGGTTAAAGATATGGACATTTTTTTCATCTTTATCTATTTTTTTTTTCTTTTTTTTATCAATTTGGTCACTTTTATTGTGGGATCCATCAGAGAGATATTATCTAGTTTTAACAGTGTGTTTAGCAGTTATGATATTCAAAGCTCTTTTAAGAGCGAACATTAAAGATACGTCCAATGCTCATTACTCTGATTTGAACATATGATATGGAAAAAATAGATTGTGGAATATGAAAATTGAATCAGATGACATACAATATATATCGTAATTGTTGTTGAATTCTAGTCTTTGGAGATGGTTGTGGACAGTTATGAGTGATCAATGATCAGTTTCTTCGTGGTGTCATGAGTAGCTGAATGTGGGTTTGCTTCAATCAGAACCTTTATTTGATCACCATCAGTTTCAATGGGCCTTTCGGTGATAGGAACATCGTCAATCTCCAGCACGATATTTAGTGAACCATTTCTGACACTAAGGGTTTTGTAATGAAAAAATGGTATAATATGTCGACAATGCACAGTTTTGTTTTTCATTTTCAATCCATGCAAATATGCAACTTATTTACCTTTCATTACCATTTATTGCGTCCAAGGCGATCGACATTAAGCCATTCAGGCTGAGGCTTCTTAAAATATAGTAGAGATTGTCCAAATCGCTCTCCAAGTTTATTGCGTTGTCAACGTTATTTCTATTTCTATTTTTATTTGTATTTCTATTTCTACTTTCTTTTTTTGTTTCTTGTAAAGTATTGACTGGATGTGTGATTCATCAAAGAATCTTTTCTTGATTCGACAACATTTCGGATCTCATTGCATTTTAGCTTTCAAATAGATCAATTAAACAACAATTACACAAATACACTGGCTTGGCAAATACCTCAAATGAATTATATTCTTCTGCTTGGTTCTTTAAAAAATGTTGCAAACGAGCCAAACAATTTTCAACAAGTTGTAAGTTGTGGTGAACTTGGTTCGATACAACCAAACCAAATGGAAAGACAGGACAAATAAGCAAAGCAACCATATCAGTCTTTCGGTGAACTGACTATTCAATATTGCTTGTAACCTCCAACTCTTTGTGACCTTAGGTGTGGCTCCATGCCGCATTACGCCTAGCTGCTATGTTTTTCGTTACTTTCAATTGGCAGAATAGAAAAATAAATATTCTCTATCTATGTAAATACTTGTATCTACACACATGTACAACTGCATTGTTCATATATGTATACTAGAGCAAAAACCATCAAAATATACGTCATGAAAAAATGGGAGAGGGAAGAAAGACAACCCGTTTACTTTCATTTGTTCTCATTATAATTTGATCTCATAGATTGCGCATAGTGCTTGCTTTGATTTGTTGTAGCAAACGAAGGCATCGAAAGCTATAGACCACTGTGGAGAAATGATAACTCAAATGATTTAATCTAATTAGGTATTTTTCATATACGGGTATGTATGTATATGAAAAGCGTACTTTTAATCGTGACAACCAGCTGTCAATCTCAACCAGCTGTCAGTTCACGATTCAATATCACAAAATTGTTTGCAAACATATATAATAAGACTTCGATATAAATTCCATAGCTATTTGTTACCCATATAAATCAATAATATATCAAATATTTTGTTATACACAAAAATAAATCTAAAAATGTATCTTATCAAAACCAACTGCACTGGATCATGTCGCAATGTCTTTGCTACAACTAGTAAACCTCTTTTAATACCTTCTTTTTTGCTTTACGAAATTATTTTATTTATTTATTATATTTTTACAATATTTTTTTATTGATTGAGCACGTGATTGCAATCAAAAATCGATTTAATTGTATATGTTTTATATAAGAGATTGCAGTGGTAGGTACTTGGCTCGGCATACTTGAAATTTTTATTATTATTTCATATTATATTATTAGTATTTTGTAGTTCGATTGTACAAATTGATAAGTTATCTGTGATAATAATAAATATTGAGGTGATGTAGTACATTCCAAGAAAACGTTTGATAAACGCACAAAATAAGAGGTTGATTGATGATTAGCAAATGAAAACATGTTTTAGTTTGATTTTTGAATTTAGATTTATGGCTTAAAATGATTCAATTTAAAATAATTTGACTGTGCAGCGTATTTGTATCTGCATCGCTTCCTTATTTTACTTTTGAAAACTCAACACGCTGTCAAATGTTTTCAACAACGCCAAAGCTGTTACACCCTACTACTCCTTGAAGCGTTTAGCATTTAAAATATACAAATGTTTAACATGCTCATCAACTTTTCAGCACAAAATGTGCGAATTGGAAAGGTGAGCTAACATAAATGAAAATTACCAAAAAAAAAAAAAAGTAAAAGGAAAAAGATGCAAAGCAAAAAGATAGAGATACATATATACAACTTGTCATCGCGTCGTCAGTTCAAATGCGTTTGTATCTGTGGCTATTGTACTCGCTGTATGAATGTATGAATGAATGGGGAAACAAGCGACTGAGCATGCGAATGAGTAAGCGAGTGAGTGGGCAGAGAGTATCTCAAAGTAGCACGCGCGTGCTGCTCGTAGCCATAACCTGCCTCAATATTGCCAACAAAACCTAAAAGGCAAAAAAGAAAAAAAAATTAAATACAAAAACAGAGAGCGAGGGAGCAACTACTGGAAAAAAGTTCGCTGTGTGTGACTTTGACTTTGATGCGTTTGTTACGCTACTCGTGCGCTGCGGCAGCGGCACGCTTCAATTTGCCGCGTCAACTACCCGTCCCCGTGCTTCATGCGCTACAAGCATCTTACTGCATACAAGTACTAAACTTTGACGCTACGTCTGTGTGTGTATTTAGGTGTGCGCCAGTTTGTGTTTGGCATTGTTTGGTAGCAGCAAATTGCGCTGCTCATTCAATTAGATACATTTGTATCTTTTGACATGTATTTTCACACCTTTTTGCGTTTATACGTGTTAATGCTATTTTTACGCTCACTTTTTATACATTTTCATTCATTACGTATATAGATACATATATAGATTTAAGGCATACATTGCATGTTTGTAACTTATAGATACAATTTTTTATTTTTTTGTAACGCTAATTCAACTTTATTTTGAAATAGCATTTAAGTTTAGCATACTGTACAATATATTTTTATTATTGCTATAATTTATGCTTGTGCGTTGAAAAGTATCTGCAACTTAGCTTCAATATTTTATATAAGAAATATACGCATACATATCTACCTTTGCTTTGGCTGCTACACGTGCCTGCTACTACTGCTGCTTCTTCTGTTTTAACTTCTTTGGCATCTGCGTTGCTGCTGCTGCTACGCGAAGCATCGTGGCTTGTATCTACGTTTAAATTTTTTATGAGATCGTAATAAAGTTTCAACATTTTTCATCATTAAAATAAAATATAAAGCCGAAATTATATTTTATCGTCTTTGCATCATTCTTTTTCCTTAAATACGAAACGCACACAAATAAATATATACGATATTATATATCTATAGATACTGAGATACAACAACGCGCAGATACAAATATACAAAGTAGAAGTTACGCTCATCAGCGAAGAAGCAAGTTAAAGAACAACAACAATAACAATAATGAATATATATGGCAAAAGACAAGAAACCGCACTTTAAATGCAGAAAAGGAAAAAAAGTATAAAAAAAGAATTGATATAAATAAAAATACAAAATATAAATAAAGCAAAGAAATAAAAATAATAAAAAACATTCTTTAATTTAACTGCTCAGAAATAAAGAAACGCAAACGAGGTATGAGGAATGTTAAAGATACGCTTTTGCGACGAGGTGGTTGTGAAATACAGGGTGATATCGAAACGTTATCAGAATGTATGAGTTTTTCTGGTTGGCTCGTGATCAATATGTTGAGAAAAGTTTTTACTCATTGCGAAAAGAAACCATAACAACTTTTTATTCGCAAAAATTTTATTTGCAGATGAGACACGTGTTTCGTGTTTTCTCATGTGGGAGCCCACATGACTTTAATGTAATTAAAAAATTGCTCTATGTCGTCGGTTACTGATGATGAACTTGTTAAGGAGTTCGAACTACGTGTTCTTCTTGTATGTTCTGATTTGCGGTTATGAAGTGGTTGACTATGCATAAAACTGAGTTTCGTAATCAAACACTTTCTCTCCAATAGATAAACACAACGGTACTGGCAAGTGAATGAATTTCATTTTGATTACTTTTAAGACAGACCACCCTGTAAAGTAAAGTAAAATATAATATAAATATAACTTTTATATTGTATGTTGTTTTTGTTGTTGTTGCTGTAGTAATTGTTATTGTTGTTTTTGTTGTTGCTGCAGTAATTTATAATATTCCTTAACGACGTGCAAAAGGGCAGATACAATATTCGCACAATACAGTGGAACAAGTGCATACAATAAATGCTTAAAAAGATATTGTCGTAAAACGCTACGAAAAGTATATCATATTTTAAATTCGCTTAAAACTTAAGCTTAATCAATGCATCCATAACAACTAGTAGATCATAAATATCTTAAAAACTGTATAAAAAATCAAAATCACAGTGATTGCTATTTCTGTTGATATATTCTGATTGATATATCTGTTCAAGTCGCAGCTATTTCTGTTGGTGCTTCAGTTTCAGAAATAGCAGTGATCTAACAGAAAACTAGCAGAGATTCACAATAACAGTTATTATTGTGGTTGATAAATAACGAACTTTGCTCATGCCTAATCGAAATGAACAAGATGACTGTAGGAAAATCATGCTTGCAAACAAGATTGGTTGATTGAGAATAATTGTTGCCACCCTTAGCTAGAATTTAACCAAGTATTGATTTGCAAACTTGCAAGCATTCTTTAACCCCTTCTAAATGCATTTTTTTGATGTTGGAAGCATATTGCCAATAAAATAAGTCGCGATTTCCTTATAAACTATAGTTGTCTGTTGCTTACAAGTCTGTTTTTACTCTGCTGTAACTAAATTGAAAGATATTATTTTAACGCTTTTTTGGTAGGTGTTGAGAAGCAACTACTTTTTACCTTTTTTTAAATATATTCGGAATAACTTGTTTTATTTTTTGCTTTCTTTACTACTATGAAAATATTTTCCAATTATTAAATTATTAAACAATTATTGGATAAAACTAACCATTTATTTTTAATAATATTTAAAAGTCTTTGTATCCACTTCGCATCATTTTTTCTGAGCCAATTTTTATTGTTCGTTCTTGACTTATGTAATTTAGCAGACAAAAAAAAAACTGAACGATCGCGAGCACAATGAACTCGCTGTGGGATTTCGATTTAAGTTTTATTGAGCGTTACGAAAAAAAAAAAGAAGTCACCGAACCAAAAGATGATAGAGCGACAGCAAGCGCGGAGTGAGCTGCAAAAAAAAAGCGAATACTCGTATTGTATAATTTATATCTTTTATAAAACCATCTTTTTTGTTTCCTTCTACGTCGCAAACTCTTTCGAGGCTTTGCTTTAATTTAACTTAATTGCGAATATATTGAATACTTTTTCTTTTCTTTTACAAACACCCTGTCAGCCGCGCAGCATTGTCATTATCACGAGTTAGATAGAGCGAGAAGTACCAAAAGACAGAGAAAGATATAGAATTGCGTTTGAATTATTATTGCGCGCGATTAATCAAATCATAGCAGAAATTCGCAGATACATATTTGTACGAGCGCCTGAGTATCTCAAATGCATGCCGGCAATGTATACAAAGTATCTCTATCTATACAAACGACTATGTATCTAAGTATCTGCTTGCATGCTTCAAATGCATACCACAACAACAAAAACCGTCAACAATGCATTTCTACTCAAACTCTAGCCAGGATTATGACAAAGCATATTTTTATTCACTCTCTTTACCAATCTGATTGACTGACATTAACATATTCAGGTTTTGTATGTTTTTAGCGTTCGTTTGAGATACAATTTTCCTCCGCACTCTTTCTTCGCACTGCATATAATATGCAAAAAAATAATAATTATTAAAAACATATTTGTATATACGACTACAACATATATTGGAATGAAAAAAATCAACAGATTAAAATCAGTAACGAGTGCAGCGCAGCGCTCCTTTACCGTTCAATCGAATTGCTTTTCATGAATTTGTATCTCAAGGAACGTGCGCGTGTTTGGCATAAGTATCTTTTGGCGTAAGCCGGCTTCGTCTACGTCTGCAACTCAGCACCTCTGTCGTACTTATCGACATTGTTGTCGTAGTTGTTTTTGTTGTTGTTGTTGCTGTTGCTGTTGCTGTTGCTGTAGCTGCCTTTGCTTTGTCGTCATCATCATCGTCTGCGGGTGTTGCTCCTATCTGCTGTCACTTTGTCATGGCATACACGACAAAATGAGTATTGGGGATTAATGAATTTGATATAATGACATTTTAGATTGCATCTGCATAATATTTAATTGTGTTTACCTGCGTCTACGTTTGGACTTTCCAACAAAGCATTTTGTTTCTTATAAACTTATCTGTTAGTTTCTGGTGCCTCTGAAGTATTTTAAGTGTAAAACATATTTTTTAATGCTTTGTCATTTATTGTCATTAAGCGCCGTCGAGGTAGAAAATAATGTGCTCTCATTTCATGGCTGACATATAATCAGAAAAAGAGTATTCGAGAAATGTGGTTTATAATATATTTTTGAAGTTATTTAATCTATTTAGTGTGGGTTGAAATATGTCAAGGGTGGGTGTGTCTGTATACTCGCAGCGTCATAGTTATACTTGTACTTAATACCATGAACTACATTGCTTTTTCATTAACCGTATTCCCTAGATTAAATAGTGTTGCCATGAGTATGCATGATTTTCTATAGTTTATTATGCAAGTCTGTTGCTGAATAATTGTTTTTTTATCGTATACAAATAGAAATACATTCCGAACAGTTCGAATTTAAAAATTTCAGATCATTCAAGTATGTGGAAGTGTATCGAAACCATCATGCAAATACAAATCCGACTGTAAATAAAATGTACAACCATTCGACTTGAATTAGGCGAATTAATGCTCTAACGAGTCTTTTTTTTTCATTTAAATTTTAATAACTTATTGTACTGTCCCTAAAATCCTTCGTAAATGATAAAAAAACATTTGACTTGATATAACGCAACGTTCAAGTATGCACCACAAAATTTACTTAACCACAAACAAATCGAATTATATTAATATACAGCCCAGCAGAGACCAGCAGACCTACAGACACAGCGACAAATCGACGATCGAGAAACAAACAGACATGGAAACTAACATTCGAACTTCTGTAAAAGCGGCTGCAACTCCTTCGTTATGCGTTTCAACTGCCATGGCTATCTTTATGTACGCTTCACACGTAACGTAAAGTAAGGTGTTTTTCGTTTTTTCTAAGACTTCGTCACTTGTCATCAGTAGGCAAAGTCAGATGCGATAAATAGAACTATGTGCAGCTACAGTAAAATAACTAATGAATGAAGGTCGAAGTGTAATTGTATTGTGTCAAAATTGCCAAGTGTAGCACAAAGTATTTTTTACTGGCATATACATTTTGTTCCGGGTCTTACTTTCAGCTAGAATTTGCGAAAGTAAATTTGATAAATTGATTTATACTTCGCATATGATATGATTCTGCGATTTTTATTCACTTAGCTTCAGGACGAAATTTGTACTTGATCAATGCCAAGTGAATTCAAATCACGACATCGTCCCATACGTGAAAAATTACCCATTTTATCGAAGTCACTTTCGCAAAAACTACCCGAAAGTGAGAACAGGCAATTTCTGACAGTTTATTGACAGTTTCTGCATTAATCCACAGATCGTCACATCTATGCACATTATAACTAGTAAATTAAGGTTGCATTCTTTACGACTACTTTATTTCATAGATTGAAAATTGGTTAATACTATTCTGATAAATGGTTTGCATATATGCCGGATGATACTTGCGTAGTGCATTTTTGCAGTGTTTAAAAGCTTCGGCTTAACTAATGCTTTTTTTTATTGGTTTACCGCCTTCTTAGCTTTATGCACTGCTCCTGCTTGAGTCTGGCTGACTTGGCTGGATAATAATTTCTGAATTCCTGCTCATTTTGATTGCCCCTAATAACTGAGTAGCGTTGCCGCCTCTGCTGCTGCTGCTGTTGTCGTTGTTGTTGTTGCTGCCGCTTGATGCTTGACTCCTTCCTCATTTCTGTTGCTGCCACAATATGTTGCAAGTTGTTTTGCTGACTGTTTGCCGCTCCACTCAGTTCCGCTCGTTCGTTCGTTGCTGTTATTATTGTTACAAATATTTTATTCGAATGTCATATATTTTATTTTCAAAAATTTTTTATTTTATTTTGTTTTTCGTTTGACTTTTGCGCTCTCTTTCTTTATAGTTTTTATATTGTTTTTGTTGCATTGTTTATGAAGCCAAAAGTAAATTATTGTTGCCATTTTGTTGTTGTTGTTGTTGCTGTTGTGCCTTCATAGTCCGTTCTGTCATTTTAGAAATTATGTATTATTTTTGTATGTGTTTTTTATCCAGTTTGCTCCACTTTTTATTCTTTCTCACTCTTTCTCTCTCGCTTGTTCCAATCATTAATTTTGCTGCAGTCAATTGTTGGTTTGTATGTGTGTGTGTGTGTGTGTGTGTGTGTGTGTGTTATATATGCAAAGGTAACCGCCATCACCAACATTATTGGTTTATTTAGTTTTCATATGCATTTTTTATCAATAGTTTTCGTATGGCTATACCTCTCTCGCTCGCTCACTGTCTTTCTTTCACTCACTCACAATCGTGTGCATATTTTATTGCAAAATAATAAATGCCTATTAACTTAATTGGACAAATTAGGCACAAAGCGCACTCTACACTCTAAATTTTTAATTGGTTGAGAAAAATGATAAAAAAAATTCATTCGCACAGATAAAACAAATTAACTAAAATTTACTGGTTTTATTATACCCTGCACACAATTTGCCGTGCCGGTACTTGTTCATCACCAAATATTATGTAAATGTGGCGTTTCCACCAAACGGATTTCGCATTTCACATTCGTTTAACAGCTGACTTTGTTTTGGTTATACATGATAAGAAGCAGAAAATAAATAAATAAAATATGTACGTATTTCAAATGTTCGCCATGGTGTCAGCTGTTTTATTAAGTTTTTTTTTTTTTTTGACGAGGCCTATCATCAAAATTAGAGACGACTAGTTTTTGTTTCTTCTGCTTAACGACAGTTTTTATCTGCTTTATAAACAAATATCAGAGTTTATGCTGACACCCTATAAGTCCAATGAAAAAAACCTTAAACACTGTAAGACCGTTGGTATTGAATTTGAGTCATTATTAAGTTTGAGTGATATAATAAATACATTGCTCCAATTCTTTGGCTTGAATTAGTTTTTCATCACTTTTCATCTCAATTCACCTTGACTCACTATCTAAGCCACATTGAAATTTAGAATGTGGGTTAGATGGTGAGAGCTACACAATACTTTTCCGTATTTTTATTATTTATACTCTAAACACAAACGGAACTTAGAGGACCCCACGTATTCTGTTTGTCCCTCAGTTTGAACGCCTAAATCTCTTAAATTATAAAAGAAACATTTTGAATATTTAGACAACTCTCTTGAATATGAAACTTCACATTTTTTTACTTATTGTAAATACGTCATTGGTATGGCACTATCTTAAGTTGATATCTCTAAAGTTTTTCATATATGTCCACTATAGAATGTTGCTCCCCATACAAATACATATATGGTCTAAATAGAGCTACTTAGACTGGATAGAGGTTATTTGCCTGTCGAGCACACTTCTACTTTCTTGATTTTTGCATATTTTGAGAGAAAATTTCGCTATTGTTTTCGTTCTTCCGCTTGTCAAATTCATTCTCAGTCGTCGATGCAGCTTTAAATTGCTCTAACTTTCCTTTGGATATAAAATTTCTAATGTGCACATTATCAAAATTAGGGTATTATATTTAATACATGCATTAGTAGTTTACTTGATTTACATCAACTGAACTAACCTTTGTCTGTCAGTTGTGTTCCAAAGGTCAGCAAATAAGGTCAACTTATGAGTATTAAAAGAGCACTAAAAGATAATTACCAAGTTTTTGGAATGAAAGCTTTAATTTGCTATAAGTATGTATATCATATTTTAGTTATTCTAATCATATAATAAAAAATATTTATTAAACTATAATAAACAGCTTAGACCCATTTTGTGAATGAACAGAAAAACATTTGACCAATCTTTCTGTCATAAATTGGTCTTTCATAGATCAGTTTAAAATGGTAAAACCGTTTCTATGTACTTATAATATCCAGCTGCTGTGTCATTGCCTTTTGCAACTGTGCAGTTATGAGCTTCGTGTGACATATTAAGTTAGCCTTGTTTTGTTGTTCGTACAATTTTTAAATGTAATTTTAAGTTATAATAAACCATATTTAAATTAATAATAAGCATATAAAATAAAATATTTGCAATACATTAGCAATATAGGGAACAATCAAATATATTTTAATATCTAAAATAGGCCACAGACAACTATTAGAGATGGACCATCTAAAGGTTTCGTTTTAAATGTGATATTATACCATGCACACATAGTGTAGAATGATATTATCAGTTTGTCTGAAAGCTTGTAACGCATTAAAGGAGGCATATATATATTCTCGACAAGACGACTCGATCTAGCCATATCCGGCTGTCTGTGTGCCCATCTGTAAATTGTTGCGCATTATTTGGGAACCAATTTTTATGCTATCGAGTTGAAGTTTTGCACATACACTTCTTCTTATTGCAGTTTAATAGAGTATCAAGATTGATCCGCCACGCCCACTTTTTGGGGTAGCCCCCATACAAACGTACTGCCCACATTTGTGTTTTTGTAAGAAAAGCTTCTTTATTAAAGTCAATATTAGGTTGAAATGCCATATGGTGCCTTTTTATGGTCAGCCGCTTAACATACATAGACTAATGGGCGTGGCCCGCCCACTTTTTGAAGTTGCCCCCATACAAACCCACAGATCACTTTTGAGCATTTGTATTGAAAACGTCAATATCAACTTGAAATATATATATATGTGGCGGTATCTTACACATCTGCTACATCGCTTTATACCTTATACTAGTGGGCGTGTACCACCCACTTTTTGCGGTAGCCCCTATTTAAACTCTCACTTTTAAGTTTTACAATTCTTTTTAAAATTTCGAGTGAATGGTGATAGAGCTTCGGTTCAACCGAAGTTAACGTTTTTTCTTGTTTAAAACTACTTTATTTTTAACACTACACTTTTAATGAATTTCGCAATAATTAATGTATGAACAAATTGATTTAGCTAAAAATTATCGCCCCTGTTCCGGTTACCAAATCCGAAAAAATTATGCGGAAGTGATTTCGTTAAAATTGTCCGTTCTTCACTCTTGGAAAGATATTGCGATTTGAATTCACTTGGGACTGACTGTGTGAAATTTATATTCTTAATGCTAATTGAATTCAAATTAGGATATATTTCTGGCAGAGAATAACGGTCCATTTTGAGCAAAGAATTTCCAGAATTTTTTTTCATATTCGGAAACCAGAACAGGGAAAATTTTATATTAGTTAACTAATTCGAAAGTTTTTTCTTAAACCATAAACATGATGAACGAAGGAATTTCGACGCTTTCTTTATTATATGATTCTAATATTCAACATTAAGTCGAAATGAAAAAGTGTACAAATTATTTAGAATTTAGAAACAGTAAAAATGCTTCGATTCCGCCGATGTTTATGTTTTATCTTATTTTTTTGTTCAAATAGCTTTTATCGTTGCTGGTTATAAAGTTTATGCATTTAGTTGTATTCATAAATATAAACTTACATACAATATAATAATTTTTATCGTATTATTTTACGTACTATATCTAATCTCAGTTATTAATATTCCAACAAACACAACGTACATGCCTTTCTTTTCCATTATATTTGAAATCGCTATATTTACTACAATAAACATTAAATGTGAGCAAAATATAATAATAATTTAAATTCGAAAAACATTTATTTTATTAATAGGTCGAACGTGCTTGAACCCAACAAAATATTATAGACAAACAAATTCATTATTTGTAATACAAAAAAAAAGAAAAAATTTAATGTCTAAAATTTTTATTATTTTTAGCTAATGTAGTATTTACTAATGGTATTAGCAGGCAAAGTTTTTTACAATATTATTTTAAGAAAATTAAACAATTTCTTATTACAGTCGTATTTTGTCGTATCATTGCATTAGTTATTGAAATTTTTGAGGTAAGCGAAAGATAGTTTTTTCTTTTTAAATTCTCCATTAAAGTAAATATTTGCTCAACCAGAGTCAAACTATGCAAATAGTCTTGAAAGCAGACAACGACAATTTAAATATCATAGTTTTATATTTTTTTAAGTTGCTGACATGAAAAGTGGTGAGGAGCTGTCTGCCTATTTGGTTAGGGCTGACATTCGACGCGTCTTTGTTTATAAGAAAATATATTTAGATGTGTTTGTATTTTATTTATACAATACAATTTAACACGTTTATTTTTATTTATTTAATTATAGTTATTGTCTGTTAACAATGTATCAATCGAGTTTCACTTGAATACTTTGTAGTTGCTATTAAATATAATTTATTTTATTACATATATAAGCGAAACATTTTAAGAATGTATTGTGAAATTATATTGAATTGATAGTACTCTTATATACATACATAGGTACATTCCATTCACAATGTTGCTTAAACTGATCAAACTACTTCTATTTGAGCAATTTTTGAAGTTTTGAATGCATACTACGGCAGTTTGTTCTTTATTACCAGTTAGCACTGAACTGAACTGCCACATAGATAATCAGTTTAAGGGAATATAACAAAACAAAAATAATAAAATAATAGGTAAAATCTAAGCAGTTTCAGCAATTTAAGCAATATTGTGTTACATCAAGTTGATTACACTATTACCAGTTCAAAGATTAAATAACAAGAGAAATCAAGAGGTTGAACCTATATTTCGACGCTGTTGAATTCAATGGCGTTCTCTGCTTTTAAAGTTGCTGACTTGAATTTTCGAAAATTTTTAGTTTGTAAATTCTACTTTGATGGTGCTCAGTTTTGATTAAGAATTCTTTAAGTCGTTTGATTGACACCTTTCCAAACAAACTTGAAGCTATTGCGTTTGGTTCACTAGTTTTAGATATATGTACATACGTTCGTTATAAACTCAAGAAAAGAGAATTCATATCAAAAACAAGAAAAAACGTTAACTTCTTTTGAACCGAAGCTCTAATATCATTCACACGAAATTTTAAATAGTATTGTAAAATATAAAAGTTGGGGTTTAAATAGGTGGGCGGTATGCGCCCACTAGTAGATGTGTATGAAGCGATGTAGGAGATGTGTAAGATGCAAATGCATAAAAGTGTATTGTGGGTTTATATGGCACAAACTCAAAAAGTGGACGGGACACGCCCATTTGTATATGTATATGAAGCGGTTGTCCACTAAAATCCACCAAATCAAATTTCAAGCTAATAATGATTTAAATAAAAAATGTTTGCATAAAAAACACAAAATTGGACTGGAAGCTACCCCAAAAAGTCGGCGGGACACAACCATTAATGTATATGTCAAGCATCCGCCCACTAAAAGTAACCGTATCAATTATTAAGTTGATAGTGACTATAATAAAAAAGTTTTTCTTACAAAGAGTCAAAAGTGGGCGGTGGGTCTGTATGTTTTATACTCTATTAAACTGCAATAAAAAGAAGTGTATGTTCAAAATTTCAACTGGATAGCATAAAAATTAGTCCCCAAAAAGTGTGCAACAACATACAGACAGGTAAACGGATATGGCTCGACTATGGCTAGATCGACTCTTCTCGTCAAGCTGATCAAGAATATATATACTTTATGGGGTCTACGATGCCTTATTTAATGCGTTACAAACTTTCAGACAAACTGATAATACCATTTCACACTATGTGTGAATGGTATAAATATACAAGTCATTTCCTTAAACAACTGTGAAATTACGTCCTTCGTGTAACAAATTTAGTTAACCTAGGTTTCAAGTCTTTGTTTTATACGTGTGATTTGCTGTTTCGCTGGTCTAACAATTCTTAACAGATTTTTAAGTTAAAATAAACCATACTACAAATAATTATATGCATAGCAAAACAATTAATACATTTATTTTCAAAGCAGCCTTACTATTGCTATCCAGCAGTGAGGTTAATAAAGAAACATATACAAAACACATAGTTTAGAAAAAAACTTGAAAAATAGCAAGAAAAATCTTAGAGGAGAACACGTACTTATTCTTTAATAGTATATAGTTATAAATACATCTGATACACAGGACACTTTTCCTGAGAATCAATATATAATTAGAAAAGTTTTCAATGTCACAGCCAACGGATTGATGCAGAAATATTAAAAATATATATATTTTATATATATAAAAGATTTGAGTAAAAACTATCTAACGATTTACTTCAAAACTAATCAGATTTCACATTTATTTGGAACTTTTTTTGTAAATATTTTTGGAACAACTTTACTTACTTACTTAGGTGGCTCTACAACCGTCTATCGGCCAAGGTCGAACGTAGGAAAGCGCACCATTCAATGTAGTAGTGCACGCTGGCGCCAGTCGCTGGCAATCCGGAGCTTCTTCAGGTCATCATAGATCTGATCTTGCCATCTTAAGCTCGGACGTCCTCTCTGGCGCCGTCCACCAATCAAGTTTGGAATAACTGTATCGATTGAAAAAATCTTTATTTTGTTCAAAATGTCTAAACGATTTTAACTTAAACGTCATATCTTATAGTTACAGACCGAAATTAAAGACTTAGATTTGAAACTTAAAATATCTCCAACATTTTAAATATTATCAACATATCCTTAAATATTTTTATAAATATTATTGTATTTGACAATCGAGCAACTCAACAAGTAAATATGAACCGATATCCAAGAATGTTTTGTCCTGGAAACTTCAAACTTGAGTCACAAAGAGCAGAATATTTTAAGTGTTTCTTTTTTTTCTTGTGCAGCCTTGCTATGCTTCACTATTAATGAATGACAAAAGTATTAGGTAATATTTATAGCAAGAAAATCTGAAGTCTTTCCGGTGTACAATCAAATACAAATTTCTTGTATCTTTTGTACAAGAACTAATAAATTCACTGCTAAAGACCTACCCAATAAGCACTAAAGGATACTCGGCGCTTAGTTACTCTCTAAAACAAAAACTCAAAACCAATCAACTAAGTACGGAGCTACTTAAATGATGCATGGACGAAGGATTAAAGAAAGCAATGAACTACTACTAGCTGCAAATCGTAAAACACAAAATTGTGCACGCACTCCTTTCGGCAACAATGTTGCAACGAATTGCTAGTAAAATACTAAAATACTATACAACAAAACCGGCGATGACGACTTAGTATGTAGACTATGTATGAAGCTACTACCACAATTAACTAGTGCTGCGCGAATTTTATGCTTGTGCGTGGCGTGGCACCCCGCTGTGTTGCAGGGGCATACTACCCGTACATACCATACTATGGCAGCGGCGCCTGCAGCTAGTAGCTAAGTATCTCCCGCTCAATGGCAACAGCGACTGGAACTGGGGTGGCGACGGCGTTGGCGGTGGCGGTGGCGGCGCATGAAAGTTAAATTTAAAACAATAATAAAAATAAAATCTTCAGCTGCAAGAGCGCATTATAAACATCGTTGCACATTGCCATACTGCAACTACACTTCACTCCTCGCGACCCCAGCGGCTGCTGCAAGTTTTTATGACTTTTGCAGCAACAATCTAATAGATTCTTTTTTCTTTGTATTTCATTTCGTTTTCATGTCGCATATCATTAGAATTAACCATTAAAATGTAATAATAATTCTAATAAATGTTGCAACACTGTTGCATGAAATGAACAACATGCCAGCAACGAAGTGAGGATGCAGTATGCGGGGATCTGTAAGTAGTAAAAATTTACAACAGCAAAAGGCAAATAAAATTTAAATATATGTAAGTTTTTATTATATAGAAACGAAACGAGTCCAAAGCAAGAAATTATTTAACGATCGCATCTCGTGCGTTTTGTTGTTGTTGCTGCTTTTGCTGCTGTTGCCGCTGGCTGTCGTCAATGTTGCTACTTGGTTTTGTACTTGCAACATATGTAGCAAGACTCATTTGCTGTTGGTATAATTCTTGCAATTCTTTTAGTTTTATTATCGCTTATAAGCATTTTTACTATGTGTATTTTTCACCCTTAAGTTGGTTTCATTTTTCGCAAAACTTCACTCATTTTATTACTGAAGCAGAAAATATAATTCATGTGTCTTAAAACTTTTATAAAAAGTACATAACATGGCATAAAAT
This sequence comes from Leucophenga montana, assembly GCA_035044765.1. Taxonomy (NCBI): domain Eukaryota; kingdom Metazoa; phylum Arthropoda; class Insecta; order Diptera; family Drosophilidae; genus Leucophenga; species Leucophenga montana. Next base: position 1,831,816 of record JAWNNQ010001104.1, on the reverse strand, counting down.
TAATTTCTTAAAGTTTCAATCACAGCGGCCAACACTTTAACTCTCAAATAATGCGAATTAACCATTTTTTCTCAGAATTTTATCTTTCACTATACACAACAATACTTTTCCAATGATCTACGACAAAAAGTACGACAAAAATTGTGCTTGCGTATTAATACGAGTATAAAGATATTTACAAGCTTTATTCCATTTTTAATGTGGTTAGCTCATCATAACTATTTAAAGTTTTCGTCCATTAGAGCCCACCATTTCTAGTTTTAAGCTAATATTGACTGTAATGAAAAAGTTTTTCTTATGGGCTGGTCCTACGGTCTTGTATTTTGCTGTCATATTGTATGTCTTGGATTTCATGCAACTGTCAAAATATCACATCAAAATATTACTTTGTGATCAAACGAGTGCGCAAGAAATTTGACAACTACATTTTTAGTGCTAACCAGTAGCAACAGCATCACATTTACAACACTAGTCTGAAATGGATAAAACGGTGAAAATATTTGCTATATTATTAATTTATGCAGCTAATAAAAAAATGCAAATAAAAAAGCAAAAAAGCTGAAGAAAAAAGTGAAAAAGTTGTGCACGTAGAATTTGGTGTCGAAAATGGTTGCTGCGCCGCAAGGTAAAATTTTATAAAATATTGCCTTGCGCCGACCAACAAGTGCAGAGAAGAAGTGAAACAGCTGATTTTAATTTAAAACACTGATCACTACTTTTTGCAAAACTTCACAACACTGTTAACAAAATGACACGGAAATTTGTATTTGAGCTAACCCTAAAAGTAAACTGGGCATGGTTGGTAGTTGAGAAATATATTCAACCTGGGAGTATAAGAAGTCTACAAACCCAATTTCAGATCCATATCTTAAAAATAGAGACAAAGGAACGTAGTACATAGCTAGTTTGATTCGTCTAGAATAATCTAAATATCCAAGTTTAATGGTTCTGACTTCTACATTCTCTTGACGAATGGACATACAGATATAACTAGCATTTCGATTTTGCTAATACTTAATGCTGCTAGAGTTTTTTAGTATAGTTTTTTGAAGACCATAAATACGGTACCTCTATAAAAGAATTTTCAATTCCATCCTTTAACATTGCAAAAAATTACAATTATTTGCAGATGTCAATTATTAACAGAAAAAAAACCACAAAAATAATTTATGTATCAACATATATTTAAAATGTATTACTTGACTAATATTCCCCTTAATAATAAAGACCTGCCGCGTGATGACATTTGCCACACGCTTGACATGTTTGTGCCACACACAGATACACACACACGCATACAAGTCAGCCACATGTCAAGGCGCTGACAAAGACAACAACAACAGTAAAAGGAACAGCGTGAGCTGTCAATGTCCCCAGCAATGCCACCAAATAACAAGAGCAACAACAACAACAACAACAACAAAAACAGCAGTGGTAGCAATACCAAACAACAGCAATAACAATAACAACAACAACAACAACAATAATAACGCCAACAACTTCATTGCAACCAACAGATACAAACTACAAGATACATTCGCACATTTGCCCCAACCTAAGTATTCACATCGTTAACAAGTTTGCATTTCGCTTCGTTGCGCTGTGTAATATTTAAAGAAAATAAAATAACTGTTGACATATTTCTGAAATGTTTACACTAAATAAAAATTGCAATTGTAAAAAAAAGACTCATAAAAAGTGCATACAAAGTATTTAAGTTGTTAGTGAATGCTGCTGCTAGCGTCTGTTTAAAAGAAGCAAGAGTATCTACATACGTGTATCTAGATACAATATTATAAGTACAGATGCATGCATGTACATGAATTTCATAAGTCTCAAGGTGTCGCATAATGTTGAGTTAATAAAAATTTTAAAATCTAACGCACATTTATACATTTTATATCTATTTATTCGATTATGATTAGTACTCGTACATGCACACTCGAATGTTGCAATTAAACAAACTCATTAATTATAAGCGACGACATTGTGAATTGTGGAATGCGCACTTTTCGAATTCATTAATTATTTATTCTGATTTATTTGAATGTTCTTTACCTGAGTGTGTGTGTGTGTGCGTGTGTGTGTGTGTGCGTGTATATGAGTGCAAATAAAAAAGTGTCGAAAATGCATATTTAATTTATTGTCAAGAATTTATACCTATAGCAACATACAAACTAGTACATAGTTATATTCTATGTATTATGAATATAAATTAGTAAAATACATACATGTAGTTAAGTATTTGTGTAAATACTTTTGAATTGAACGCATTTATTTACACTTACAACATTTAGCATCATAACGAATTAAAATTTTTTAAGTAGAATTTCGTTCTTCCTTTGATTTGAAGTGCTATTTGCAGTTCTGTTATTGACTTCGAACAAAAACAGAACGAAGCAAAGTGAGCAACAATGAGAGAGCACTGAAAAGAGAGAGAGATAGATAGATAGAGATAGATATATAGATAGATATATAGATAGATAGATAGATAGATAGATAGATAGATAGATAGATAGATAGATAGATAGATAGATAGATAGATAGATAGATAGATAGATAGATAGATAGATAGATAGATAGATAGATAGATAGATAGATAGATAGATAGATAGATAGATAGATAGATAGATAGATAGATAGATAGATAGATAGATAGATAGATAGATAGATAGATAGATAGATAGATAGATAGATAGATAGATAGATAGATAGATAGATAGATAGATAGATAGATAGATAGATAGATAGATAGATAGATAGATAGATAGATAGATAGATAGATAGATAGATAGATAGATAGATAGATAGATAGATAGATAGATAGATAGATAGATAGATAGATAGATAGATAGATAGATAGATAGATAGATAGATAGATAGATAGATAGATAGATAGATAGATAGATAGATAGATAGATAGATAGATAGATAGATAGATAGATAGATAGATAGATAGATAGATAGATAGATAGATAGATAGATAGATAGATAGATAGATAGATAGATAGATAGATAGATAGATAGATAGATAGATAGATAGATAGATAGATAGATAGATAGATAGATAGATAGATAGATAGATAGATAGATAGATAGATAGATAGATAGATAGATAGATAGATGGATAGAGCTTAAATTGGTAATCTAAAATATGTACTGTGGATGCTTGAAAACCGGAAGTAATTGTGGCAAATGATTGGTTTTAATGCAAATATTAATAAAGCATTGTAAGCACTTAAGCTAGGCTCAGACTGAGTAGCATTATGGCCGAACATGTTGTGATATTGATTTTATGAACACTCCGTCAATGCGTTCGACAAACTTTGAGCTTAAGATAGCACCAATGATTAGTCAGACAAGCTTGGTTAATAATAGTTAAACATATATTATGGTGTATTTTTGTTAAATACATACTTGTTTTAGAACCATATGTTAAGCTCTGTCTGCAGGTCGCAAGGACCGGTCAAGTACCATACCATTCTTGACCGCCTACTTTTTAGTGGTGCGTAGGTCAAAACTATTTGTTCGTGTGTTTTTCAACACTGAATTAAAAAAAAATACTCAAATGAAACTTGTTTCTATCGTTCGAATCAGCTGACTCATCAGCTTGATTTATTTACTTACATATACATTGGATTAAAAAATGTATTGTTGATAACAGTGTGAAATTAATTTCTGGACTGACCATTTATTTCGTACTGCAGTTTCTGCATTAGGCAAGGTCAACTCTTTTGGTTCTTAATTACTCTTCACACAAGCATCGGCAGTTAAATTGAACAAATGCAGATTCTTATTGGCTTTGTTATCTTATTTTAATAAATATTTTCTACATTTTGATGACTAAAAATATTATAGATACAAAATTAACTATCTCAACGATGATATAGCAAAATAAACAAATAAAAACAATTGGAGATAGATTATGCCAAATCATTCGGCTTTCTTTTTTTTTTTTATTTTTTTTATTTTGTAAACGGAAGCAATTAACATTTCCGCAAGCGAACAACGTATAATTAAAATTATAGTAAGATGCTTTTAAAAAGATACAAAAATGCTAGTAGAATAAATTGAACGAAAAAACCAAAAACAAAATAACAAATGTGTGAGATAAGTTGAAGAAAATTAGTAATAAGTACGATACGATACATACAATATAAATGAATTACAAAGGAATAGATACACTTGTCTGGAATCTTTAGTAATAGATACATTGTCTATGTTCCATATTCAATAGATAAGTGATATGAACTGTACAAAATTGTAATTAAATTCATACGTAGTTGTTGTTATTATTGTTATTGGAAATGTTCGAATATGAGCTCTGTACAAAACCGCTCAACAACTAAAAAAAGCGAGCATGCAACTTAAAGTTAAATAAAAGAAATGTATCTATTTATCTAAGTGCGGCACTTTTTCTTTGGCCCTCTGCCTTGTATTTAATTGTATTTCACTTGTAAAACTAAAGTAGGCTAATTGTGACGAATGTGAAGTTGTGTGCTGTTGTGGGAGTGCAATACAAACATACTCGTATATAGATACATACAATCACAAGTATCTTGTAGATACAAAAAAAAAAAAAAATAAATAACTATTTTTTCATTATATTTCACATTAAGCACAGTGCGTTCTCTATTTTCTTCTTCCACTTCGTTTATTTCCAAGAAAATTAATATTATGCAGCATGTTTAAGATGCAAAGATAGCGCACCGCACTGGCAACTAAATAAACAGCGTACTATGTACTAATGTATCTACGAATATCTATGTATCTGCATGAGCATATAGTGTGCGGTATATCTTTGTGATACATTCGGTGTAATTAATGTTTGATAATAGGCAGACGCTGAAGAAAATGTAAGGCAATAAAATATTTTAAGACAAAAGTGAACAAATGAAGAAAAATAATTTTTTTTTCCTTTTTTTTTTTTTGTAAAAATTATTGTACATAATATTTAATTGAATTTTCAGTTATAGCTTTTCTGCCCTTCCTCCGACACACTTTTAACTTCTACTACCAGCTTGTTTGATCATGCTTCATTTGTATCTGCATTTGAAGTAATATTAAAAAAAAAACCATAAAGTTTAATAAAAATCACAAGTGCCGCATTGCTTGGAAAAAGTTGCATTTCGTTATAATCATGTTAATGTGTTACTCCCCGCCACCTTGGCTGCCCTCTGCATCTTTTACCATTAAATAGGCTATGCAGCAAACGCTTGCCTCTGCCACCACCACTACTGCTGCTGCTGCTGATGATGCTGATGATGCTGCAGCATTTGTATCTGCTGCATTGGTGCCTGGCTGCTGCATCTGTTGTAATTTATAAAAATGTATCTAGATGCAATTAAGTAAAGCGTAAAAGTAAATTACAAACAAAATGCGGAAGACTTATTTATATATGTACGATATACATATATGTAGGCACAGATGCAGTTTAACTTTTACACACATTCACGCAATAATCATGAACAGCATATTTCTGTATGCGTGCGCTTTTATATTTAAACAGAAAAGAAATATTAAAATATTTTCATAAATTTTAAAATAATTACCTTTGCGTTGTTGTCTATATCTGTTTTTAGTTGCTGCCAACGATTGATCTTCGTTGGCTCGTTTTGTGACGTTTGCATTTTTATTCGCTTTAACTTTAACTTTGTTTCGCTCGCACTCAAATGCTTCATTATACATAAAAATGGTTATTGTGACTTATTAATTGCAATAAACAGTTTGAAACCAAAATACAGCATTAAATCTTCGATTTATCTCTTTTGAAAAATAAGTAGTTCTTGAAAGTTCAGTCAAATAATCTCATAATTCACACCGCTCGCACTCGATGCTCTTTAGTATTTTTATATTCAGTTGTATTGTGTATATCAGCTGCTTAACACATATTTGGCGAAAAAAATTTTTTGTACAAAAAAGGAGTCGAATAAAATAAAGAATTATAAAGTATGATTAGAATTTTTAACAACATTTTTTGAGCAATTATGCAAACTACGTCCAACAAGCTCTCGCACATATCAGTATTTAGAACGTGCCTGTACTTGTGCTGCTGGTTTCTTCTAAACTCATTCTCACTTGCTCACACTGCAATGTTTTTAATGAACTTTTCATAAACAGTGTACTATGGAATAAAATGAAGCATATCGTCTAAAAATCTGTTACTATCTTATTTTTTGTAGAAAGATTATAAACTTTTTCAATAAATTTTGCATGCTTGACACAAAAGAATAATAAGTAAACATCTGTGTTCGTGGAAGATCTGGAACATTTTGGAACTCATTTGTGTTTTAAGAGTTTACCAAATAGAAATGCTTTAAAATGTTGAACTATATTCTCTCCGCGAATTTTATTTAGCCGATAGCTCCCGATACAGTTTTGATCCTAGACGCCTACACAAAACTGTTTTTGTCGTTAAACTGTACTGATATGTTTTTCGACAAACTCAAAAAAATATACCATATACCATGTATGGGTCTAGATTGAATTAATATATAATATAGCTTGAATTCAAATGGTAAAGTGTATTTCAAATTCGAGCACACTAGACTGCAGCGTTATTTCTTTAGTACAATAACAATGTGGTCATATGATGGCATACCAATGGATACATTTTAAATTATAATTGCAAATTAAATTAATTAATAGCCCTAAATGGAGGGAGAGAGAGAGAGAGAGAGCAGATTGAGGCAGACATTTTTTGCGTCGTCATGATGCTAGTGAGCTATATAATCAAATGTAATTCATAACTCGGCAGAGGTAAACTACCATAATTACTAATATCTTCTTGCAAAATTGACTAATATAAGCAGATTTCATACTAACTTTGGGCACATCTTTCATAAATACATTATCGTAAGACTTAAATACTTAAAGGTGGGCTAAAACAAAATTAAAAAATTCTGCCTACCGTTTCCATTAATAAATCTTAAAATCAAAATTGAAAAACAAATTTTTAGACAATAATAGCCCATTAAACAAAGGTCGCATCATTATATTCTGTGATATTGGAATAAACCAATAACAAGAAATACAATCGCATTTAAATACAATAAAATTTCTGACTCAAATAAATGTATATCAGCAGGTTGCATTGACTGAAATCGAGACTAGCTGTCCCAATTTTTGACTGCAATCAGAACTTTTTGGAAAGTGTAACCAATCATGAAAACCAGCACTGAAAATATAAAAAAAGTTGATTTGAGCAGAATAATCAACGCATTACTTGATCGTAGCTGTCAAAAAATAAAGAAATTTTAACAGTTCAAATTTACTTTTATTTATCTTCTCCTTCTACAAGTTAAAAAGCTGATTTGTATACAGCATAAACAACTGGGTGTTCATTGCAATCAACCTATGTGAACCTTCCCATCATGTGGGAGCTATATGCAACAGCAATTTGTTTCATTCGAAAGCAATGATTTTGTATAGCTACGCATTAAAGTAGATGTAATTATTTTCTGTTTATGTGTAAGCATATTGATACACTACATTTATGTTACTACATATAATTAAATCCCACACCATTGTGCCAAATTGGCAGCTGCTTAAATTACATATTATTTCTTCGCTGCTGCTGCAGTCTTGCAACTTGCAACTTGCAACTTCAACTACAACTCCCTCAACGCATTCATATGCAGCGAACAACTTCAACATCTGCAAAAATACACATAAAAACATTCATACATATATCTGCAACTTTATTATTTTTAGATAAATATCTTTCAATATTTTAATTTCACTTCCTTGTCTTGTATTGCAACAGCAACAACAACAACAACAATACTGCATAGATGCGGCATATCTATATGCATTTATATGTATTTACAAAGCTGCAACTTGCAACAACTTAACTCTCAGCAAACTGAACTTAAGTGAACTAAACTAAACTAAACTCAACTAAAAACAAACAAAAAAAAAAATCCGTGCAGAAAACTTCGATGCAGTATTATAGTTGCCGCTGTTGTTTGTTATTTTCAAAAATGTATCTACAAGATACATTTACTTATTTATTTTGCTTTAATTTATTTATGTGGGGAGGTAAGGGAAATTGAAAAACAAAACAAAAAAACAAGAAAAGTCATTACAGCAAAATAATTTAGTGCAGCACAAGTGTGCACATGGCATTCATTATAATTTATTATAAACAGCGGATTTGCGCAAATGCACAACTTTAATTAAACGTTAACGCATCGATCAGTTGCACATACATACTTATAGATACATGCAACATACATGAATGCTGCACGGGTGTTGAGGTGCGTAAAAAAATAAAAGAAAGATTATTTATTAATAACTTATAATGAATTAAGCGGCTTTTAGGCAACTTAATCAAGTTGCAGTTATAAGCAGAGTGAATCAGTCAGGCAGGCGCTTTAAATTAGTCAAAAGAGTGAGTTGCGCATGCCACTTTAAAATGCTACGCCGCGCCCATTTCAGCTGACATTGTTTGTATTCGTGCACAATTTGCACTTCATCATCAATTATAAACATCAATGATGCGGATGATGACGATGAAACTGATGCTGATGCTGTTGATGATAGAAACGATCTGTAGCAAAATAATATTTAGTTTAGAAACGTGCAAGCCGCAATCTAGATTATATTTGCTAAAGTACGGTGCGCTTGCCATTCATAATTCTATCAAACGAGTTTTTGAGATTTGTCGCAATTAAATTGCAACTATACATTAAATTATTTGTCATAAGAATATACTCGTATATAATAAGAATATATCTCATACTTGTATAAGCGACACAACAATTTTTCATTGAGTCATGCTGCTTGTTGTAATGAAATGGAACAACATTAACTAATGGTTGACGCTGCATCGATCATTTTTTTTAACCAGTTTTTAGGAAGTAAGAATATGAATTTCTAAGGTTCGCTTCAGAAGTTCCCGAACTACTAAACAAAATTTAACTGTTTTAAATTTCTGATTATTGATTAAATATAGGTAAAACAGGTAAGAATAGAGTAGTAGGGTGTTCACAACTACAAAATGCCATGCACCTTTGCAAATATAGATCTTTAAAGACTTTGAAATTTTAAATCACAAAAAAAATTTTTTTTTAAACAATAAATAAATTGATTAAAAAGAAAATCAAACTTTTTCCTGGCTATGTGGCTTTAAAAAGTGTGCCTAATATACTTCATCTGCGTATGGTGAAGGAGAACGTAAACGTCTAAGCTTTTAATGTTTATGAGATCTGTTGTCTTCTATATCTAGACGGACAGACAGATGGACATATGGACAGATGGACAGATGGACTGACAAACGAACGGACAGAAAACGTGGTAAAATCGACTCATTTTGCGATGCCAGTAAAGCACATATATACTATATGGGGACTTCTGTCTGTTGCATACATTCGTACAAACCTATTATGCTCTTGACTCTTTGGGTACAGGGTAAAACAAGAAATAGTGCTATAATCTTGGTTCCCGACCACATTATACCCGGTACAACTTCATGCAGAGTGGTACATTAGAGCCAAGACGGTTAGTCACGAAACGTTTAATTAATAATCTAGTTTTCTTCCACTTCGAAAGTAATTGAAAACAAAAGCTTAGAGAAATGGCAGAAGTACTTTAATTATCCTCATTTTGGAATACAATTTCCATCATTAGTTCCTTGTTTCTCACTAAAATGTTAAAGAATTATTTCCAAATGTAAAACATTTCATTAAACGACAACAAACCACCGAATTCATATAAGATTATGTCAGAGGGTATATTGAAAAGTGAAAAAATTTAAAAAGTGTATTAAGTGCAAAAGCATGGATCTAAAACTTCTATTGTATACGTTAAGCTTACTTTCATTTAATAATTAGATACAGAACAACTTTCTAGTAACAAACAAACATATTTGTTTCATTGAGCCATGTAGAATTTATTTTAACCATATTAAATTGAATTATACCTATGCATATATTTAGCATAGTTAATATTAATCCGTTCTGATTTATATAGATTATTATTCATATTGGAATGAAAGTCAACTGGTTTGTTGCGCTTAAATTTCTAATGTGTATAAACATAATAGTGTATGCACGTAGTGTACGCATAATAATTAAAAGGAGTGCAGGTATTGGAATTATTTAACTTAAAATATGTAGTTGTACCATATTTTTATATATTCTCAGACAAATCAAAGACTATAGTTGCACAACAAAGACTTGTACCATTTTTTGCGGCATTTGTTGGTGGTCTTATCGGTATGTCATTGTTTTGCTGCCCTAACCCAAAATTCGGAAAAAAGAAGAAAAAAAAGAAGAAGAAAACTATACATTAGACTGATTTGATTGTGATGACTGTACAAAATAACCAGGATCGCTGTCAATTTTTAAGAGAAAGTCCAATAAATATCAAAGAGTTAACGATCGATACAATAAGAAATTTATGAATATTGGCAACAAAGCATTTTGCCTTTTATTACAGGGTGCCCTGAAACTATTTCTTCTTGAAAATTTAATTGGTTTATTGACTTATCATTAATTTCCTCTTCGTCAATTCACATGCATCTTCACTTCAGTGGTGTTTGTTCAGTACGCATAGAAGGTCTTCTGCACGTTAATTAGAACAAGGAGTGGGCGTATTTTTTCCTCTGACAATGTTTTTTCATCTGTAACTTTTATGTATTTCACGAACACGATGCAACATTGATTTATACAATTCACGATAAAGCACAAAAGTTTTACAAATCATCTTGATAATAATTATTCTTCAATGTGACTCATTTTTATATCATATGATTTCAAATATTTATTTATTTTTATATTGCTGACTATTAAAATATCTTGAGAAGTGTTACGTAACAAACTGAATCACCCTCTGAACACTTTGTAACAAACCGAGAACTTGAATACTTAATAATCGCCATATCCTTCTGAATGTGAAAAAGGGACCATTTTAAAGAAAACACTACGGAAATCATTTGTATGGGTATACTGTAAAATCGTATAAAACTCTTTACCATTTTACAAAAAAATGTTTCCTTATTTAATTTACAAATATCGATGAAAATATTTATCAAATGTAAATGTCAAATTCAAATGTAATTAAAACATAAAAATAAAAAAATATTTGATTTAATTACATTTAAATTTAATATACCAAGCTGTACTAATAGATGTCATCACTAACACATTTCAACGATTGCTTCAAATTGGCTAAAATGGTAACAATTCATGGCTAAATAAAATCGAACTAGCAAATTAAAAAGTAAAAATATACGAATAAATGACAGTGAAACGATGTGGTGAAAATAAAAGCAAATTGATAAAAAAAAAAAAATATATATATATATATATATATATATATAATTCTTCTGCAGCACATGAAGTACGAGTATTTTAAGCTATGGAGGAGACATAGGGAGGCTTTCAGGAACCAACAGCATGCGCTCCGTTGACTATGCAAAAGTTAAAACGTCGAAAGCAATTAAAAATGTAGAAAATTCAATCGGAAAAATCTAATTCGATTTCTATGCCGGTGCGCGCGTATTTGCTGCGTCAAGTTGGCAGTCTCCGTCGCCGCCATTGCCATTCTCCATTTCGGCCATTCACATAGCCAGGGAATATAGTGGCTGAATAGAAAAACAACGTTCAACTTGCCAACATTGTCGGCGGAAGCTGCCGCAGCTAAAACTCAAACTTCAAAGCCTATGTTAGAAGGCATCGCTATACACTCTCAAGTCAATATATATGTATATATTTTTTTTTGTAGTGTAGCGCATAGCAATAACTGCCATGTATAGTATGGTGTTTTGGTGTGAGAATCAAATCGAAGGACATGAACAGGATAAGAATAGGCGCTGCAAATAGAATAAACTTTTCTTCAATTATACTACAATATATGAATTGTTTTATGTTCGAGGAAAATATTGTAATTCAATAATATACAGGGTGATGTAGCAAGAGACTTTAAAATTAAAATTGCTCGCCAAATAATATTTTATTTTTTATGTGTCATAGATTGAACTGTCCTCATTTGACACTCTTTACGGTTAATCAAATCAGAGCTTTTGTATTTCTAGCCATTGGGATCAATAGGTCGAGACTGTAAACGATAAAGCCACTAAATTAGAATATTTAGACACTTTTAAGATCTCTTCAAATAAAATATATGAAACACCACTATAAGAGAACGTTTTGGCAAAAGAGACTTTTGTTATTTAGGCTAGAAAAAAAATCAATTTGTAGATAGAATTCGATAGATTCGAATATTTATTCTACTATCTGAACCCGCCGAACATTGCCAAAAAGGGGAATATTTTTTAATTATTTAGTTTTGTTTCAAACCATGTTACCGCCTATTTTAAGGATGGAACATATTTCTCCCAGTTCCCTTCTTATATGCACAAAAATTACCAACCTATTATCGTCAGAAATAAAATCCACTGGAAAAATGGTCGGTGCCACAATATACGAAACCCCATGCATTTTAATTAATTTCGAGCATATGAACCCTTGACTGGAAAAGGCGATATACATACGTCTCCTATCTTTTAACACATTTCCCGTTGAGTTTATCAAAATCACTTCTTAGTCTACAGCTAAGATCCAAGAGAAGTATCATGGATTTCCGCATCCAGCAAGCTAATCTATTTCTGTCCGTACTACATTAGTCCAATATAAATAGTTTGTATAGTCTGATAATACGAAAAAACGGGCATGGCATGATACGAATATTTTGGTTATATTTCGTTCAATAGATTTGCTTTCACTAAATTGAAATTATTAAAAACAAAGCAGACAGGCCTGGTAATAGAAATAAAACTAAAAAAAAGAAGTGTTGCATAAAAATCGTCTAGAAAAATGGCGTTCAAATCACACAGGAAATGAAAAATCTACCATAAATTGCAATAGAAAAAATTAAAAGAAAGAAAAAAATGTACTTATATAATGCAATTATTGCTTAATGCTATTAAAAAAAAAAAATTCCAACTACGCTGTAGAAATGAGCGTTGTGAAGCACATTGCGTCAGTGCCAGACACAAAGAATTACTTACTTATTCACAATTTACTTGAATTTATACGCTTTATTGGCGAATGTGTTTCATTAACACGTTACGCAAAGGAGACAGCAACCTTCTCCATATCGTATACAAGAGTTCGTAACTAGATACTACTGCAGCTGCTTTAGATATATGCTGGGCTGGCATGTGCCTAACTGCCTATACTTCTAATGTTGCATAGCATTAGGCGCAATAGAGTCCTGTGCTGCTGCCTGTGAACGCATGTGTGTGTGCGTGAAAATTAATGCGTCCATATATAGTACAGCGTAAAACTCAGCTCTACAAAAACCCGTCTATGCTTACATATAAATATGCGTATACAGAAAGTTGAAAGGATGCAAAGGCAGTCGACGACCGCACACGGACTTATTAAAGGCGCAGGAGAAAGTGGTGTGCGCATTTAGTTAGCTGCATCTTTTTCTAGCCTAATGTCCATTCGATGCATATGACACCCTCAACTCAATCTTTTGTGCTATATGGCATTACACAAGAGCCTAGAGTTACAGCACCGAGGTAGGCTGGATTCGATGGCAGTCTCCTATTGCAGTTCTAATGCAAACACAGACACAGACAAACCAGCACCGCGATAACTGCTGGCTATATACACGCGTCGACGTCGTCATCATCATCATCCTCATCATGCGTCTCGCACTCCATTTTGTCTTTGCCTTGTTTGTACGTGTGTGTGCGTGTGCGTGTGTGTGTGTGTGTATGTACTACAAGTATTGGTTTTAGTGCTAAAACAAATCCTATGCCTATTTCTGTGCGTTATCCTTTGCTCGTCGCTCTCTTTCTCCCATTCTCTCTAACTCCATATATGTTTTATAACATGCGAAAATGAATTTATCTCGCACTTTTAGTTTACTTCATCTGGCAACGACGCCGTCATTGCATACATTTGCCTTCATTGCCACCATTTTTGCATACGCGAGCATGTGCCGAAAAATGGCAGCCATCGCCAAAAACTCTGGACTCGTTGTAGAGTCCTGAAGCTTTGCTTAGTCGACGAATTGCGCATATTGCAACGCAAGTTTTAGGCGCTGCGTGTGTATTGGATGTATATATTCACGCATACAACTACAACTATAGCGGTATCGGTTCGTCGGTGTCATTGGCATGAAAATCTGAAGTACTTCGCTGGCCGTAGCCGTTGTTTTGCCTTTACCTCCTACGTTGCAACTTCGTTTCGAGTGGCAAAAATAGCATAATATTTTGTGACTGCTCCCGCTGCTTTTTGTTTTGGTTAGCACCGCGACCACCGCTCGATCTGCATGCTGCCTCACACTAAGCCAAAGTTAATCCCCCTTTCTCCAAATGTCCTGCCCCATGCAGCGTTTTGGCATTTGCAAATGTCCTGTAGGCGCTTTTATGTATTGCAAGCAAGCAGTAAGTCGATTGTTCTCTTGTTCTCTACATGTATGTAGTAACTATAATATATATTTTGCCTTTTTTGGCCAGTTTGTGCAATGGTTTAGAAAATCAATAGCTACAGTATGAATCGATATGCGTCTACTCGTATATTGCTGAAGAATACCGCATTCAAATACTAGAAACGCATAGCAATTTTTCAACACCGCCTGCGTTCTTTAGAAAGTTAAAATTTCAGAATATCAATATTTTATATTAATTGCTTTAACTCTTTCTTTCTTTTTAGGTAAGCTACACAATATGGTTTTATTCAACTTATAAACAAACCCGTAAGTAGCTTTCATATATAGCTATTACATAATTACAATTACAATACTTTGCCATATTTTTGATGCTCTTGTCCTTATTAACATTAATTTTGATACATAAATTGATGAATAGATAACAATGCCTAAATAATTTCCAACCTTAAATGTGTCCTTTCAGCTTGTTTTTTGGCCATTAGATACAAATAAGTGGTAGCACGGAAAAAATATTTAAGTGCAGAAAAAATCTTTCGTACACAAGTTACTAGAGGTGTCAAAAACAGTTACATATTTGATTCTTTAGAACTGATGTGTATGGTTTTTCAACACTAACGTTTGCTTACTTGCTTGACAATTAATCATGTCATGTTTAATAGAGTTCTTGATATATTGAAAAAAATATGTTTTATGATATTTCGAAAGTAGCGACATAATACATGAAAATTCAAGACAAAAATATTTATATATCGGCGACATTTTTTTGACGTTTTCGAGAACAAAAAGATGAAGGCAAAATTGACGTACGCGCAAGAAGGTATTTGGAGCACATTCTGAAAGAGGCCTGGCTAAATAAGTAAACCGATTGCACCACTTTTCAATTCACGTGTTTAAGAAACACCGTCTTGTACGCTTTCTGCATCGTATTTTTTATTCTGTGTGGTCTCTAATGTATCCATATATTTTGATAGATTTTCCTTGGTTATTTGTACATAACAGATTAATGAACAAGTATGTATTTCACGAGGATCAAAAACATTGAATTTCAAGGAATTTTTAATAGTGATGGAAAATGAAAACTCAAATACAGACCAAAAATATTGATATTCTATAATAGGTCCTCAAACTGTTGCACCGATATTATCGTATCGAAAATTAAAAATATCGATATACCGTTATAATATCAACAATCTTTTAATTTTTTGAAGCATTCCAGTGCCCTGTACTTTTCTTAGCTATCGACATACAATATGCAAGACTTTCGTATATTTTTACCGCCTGCACTGTGATAGTTTATAGAACACAGTGATTGAAAGTTCCAGCTCATAGACACGGGATGTTGCTAAGATTGCTAGAATTTCTTTTCGAGTTTGTCAAGTGTTCAAAGACTGTTTGACAACAACTATTTATAAATTTTGAATCCATAATCAACTAAGTGTAAGTAACCTAAGCATGTTTCTGATGTAAATTTTAGTAAAACTGATGGTAACAAAAATTTAATTTCTTTTGGAAACTGTGCATCAGGATCCCCGATCTTTAAACACACTTACTGAACTTCCAAATGCTTCTTTTTTATGTACTCAAAATTATGTATTTTCATATTTATTTGTATCACAGGTCCGAGGGCAACATTCTCTCGCAGTCCTCATTTTTTTTTTAATTACTTAAATTATCTGAAACATTCTCTGACCTTATTTAAAAAACCATTTTTTGATCATTTCAGTATATTCCGTCTTCTGTTATAGATTCATTGTTATAACATTGAAAACGTTTATCATTCATTCGTGCTTACCCGTATATTTATATATATTATTCTGTAAGCATTTTATTTTGTTCGTGTACCACGTCAACCGCTCGCCTTATTATGCATGCGACTGTACAAATAATCAATAAATCTAATTCAATTATTATTATAATTATATTTTGAACATTCATAGACATTTGTATAAGGCTGACTAAGCATTTTCTTGGTAAATATATTATTATATATATATCTACATATAATAAACACAAACACACAGTTACACAAATATATATATCAATGTATAAACGTTGTATTGTGTGTGCACCAGATCAGCGTACAAAGCTCGTTAATTATTCAAGCCACCCTCTAGCTGTATGGTACCCTACATTTAGATAGCGTCGGAAAACACCCAATACTGACTAATGCGCGCACAGTGAGCCGCCCGTCAGACACCCAACTAGTCAGGCAGTCAGTCAGTCAGACATTTACAATGATAGACAGACAGGCTGACAGAAAGCCAGTTGAATACACAGATACACACACACACACACACTAACAATAAGTTGTACACAGATACGCGTACATACGAGAATATCGTGTATTAGTATAAAATTCATTAGTCTGCATAATGAATAAACATAAAGACAAATAAAATTATTCCAATTAAAATAAATTGCGCTTAATATTAAAATATATTGTACATATCGGTCTATGCGTGCGATTAGATGCATGTGTATATATATCGTATTTATGTATGTATACATTAATGTGTATATTTATTTCAAGGCATTCGAGGAATTTATTTGTTACCCTCTGCAGCGGCTTGGAACATGTTGTAATTAAGGACACTGCGCAGTGGGTGAATTGTGTTGGACGTTCCTTTAAGTATTGGTTTTCGGTGACTGAAATTCGCTGTGCGGTGAAGTGAAATTTTGTGTGTGGTGTGGGTGTAAGTTTTGGTGTCTGATGAGCGTACGATGCACCAGTTCGCTTTGGCTTTAGATCAGCGAAAGTGTGCTCTGAATTTTGTAAGTAAGAGATGTGGTAATTCGGTTTAGTTACTATGTGAAATAAGAAAGAAATTTTATATTTTAAAGTGATTGATTCTTTGAACTAAATCAATAACATCTCTAGAAAATAATACAATATGGGTACTTTTGAAATTGATTCTCAGACAGATTTTGATTCTAATAAAACTGGATGATTCAGAACTTCATAAAAAATAAATTAGATTTTACATTTTGAAGTCCTACGCACTATGATACACTGGAAGATGAGGATAATATTAGTACTAGAAGTATGCATTTTGAATATTTAGTATAACGAAAGAGGTTTTACATTTATAGCTGCCTTATTCCATAGTACTACCAACAACTTTACAATTAGAATGCAACGAAATTATAACCTCGACAAAAACGCCAAGACAAAAAAATAATATGCAATTCGAAATTACAAATGGCGATTTCCTTTAATTTGTAGCAATAAAAGAAACACTTCTATATAAAAGGAGGCAAAAGTTGAAGTTGAAAAAAAAAACAAAAGAAATGAAATTTGTCTGTATAAACTGCGAATGAGTTTGCGCTTGCAATTATTCAACTCAGCGATCAACTCGAAAAAAAAACCCGAATGAAATAATAACTTAAAAAGTCAAAGAAATAAAAATTGTTAGGGAAAAAGTTCATACACAAGTATAAATTAATGAACAAATGGCGCCCAATAAGAAAACCAGCAGCGGCAGCACGAAGAAACCAAACAAAAAACTACTTGCAACTATAATTCAAAGCAGTTAAATGACTTTGTGTGTTGCACTCAGATATAAATACACACACACACACACACACTAACACATACACACTAATACAAATTAGTATAAGCACATACACACACTTAAGTCCAAATAATAACAACAAAAAAATACGATTTTGCATTTTACTTTGCAATATGTAAATTATTTCAATGGAAATTCGAGGCTGACGAACAAAAAAAAAAAGAAAAAAAAGTACCAAAGAACTGAGGCAACAAAAAAGCTAAAAGCACTAATAATAAATTACATTTAAAAAACAAAAAAGAAGAAAACTAAAAAATCCAAGAAACAAAATTGAAGCGAACCGAAAGGCGCAAAGTCAAATGAAGTAGCAAAATGTTAAACAAAGTAGAAAAAATGAGTAAGGGGCGTTCGAATTGGATTGAATTGGGTCGGTTTGGGTCAAAAGAAACAAAAGTAAAGCAAACCGAAGTGAAGCAAAGTTAAGTAGCAGCTAAAAAACTTAGTAAGGGAGAAAGAAGTAAAAAATTAATTCATATCCGGTGCATGATTATGCATCAAAATATATAGTTACACATAAAACACACTCAGATACATGTAGACCCTCAGATGCATATTATATAGGTACCTGCAAATGTACATATATATAATCTGCAAATGGCATTTCAAACGTTTGAGAATGATTCCGATGAGGTATTTTAAATTGTAGTTTAATTTTAATTCAGAACCCTAATAGGTACCATATTTCATAGTTTAATATATCTCCCAAAATGTGTACAGTAAGATTGCTGATGAAAGTCCTTAATTAATATTTCATGCGCATTAAAAACATCTGTTAGATAAAACTGCAAAAATATTGACAAATATTCCAAATAGTTGCAAAACTTAAATGCAAACATGAATATCATTGAAACTACGAACGCGTAAAAAGCCACGTACAAAAAAACAGGTTCTTGTAAATAGTACAATCCTGCTCTTTTGAGCGTTTAACCTTGTGCTTTTTCAATGGATCAGAAGGTGTGAGGCTAATACGGGGTATGTATATGATCCCAGTTTTACTATAGTGATTCAATTTAGCAGTAATGATATAGTCACCCCTAAGTGAGTTACCATTAATATTGCACCATTATTAGATCCCTGTTTAGCGTTAAGATATCTAATCAACACACAAATTTTTATTTTAAGAAATGATGAGGTGGTAAACCGAACGGCTTTAAGGAGTTCAAGAATTCTAAGCGATAGAAATTCGCATGATATGCACTAAGTACTGAAGTTAACCTTTTCCTCTCCAGGTAACAAATTGGAAATTAAATATTCATTAATTGTTGTACTATAGTCGTTTATGAGACACAAAGTCTCCGGACTTTCGATCGCTTGAGTGGGGTAATCTGTTTGAACTTCTGAATCACCGTCACCATTCAGTGAAAACGGAAGCATCATTTGTCCTCATATTTCAAATAAACTCATGTATTTTAACATGAGATCATTAGGGCGATCGTTTAACTGTAATTTCTTTGTTAGCTGTTCTACTGGCATGTCTAAGGAAACTTTCTCCTGAAAGATAGAAACACACTTTGTGGTTTGAGATGGCGAGGGACTGCATATTTTTTCCAAACGTTTTAGAGCCATACATATTCTCCTGAACAATATTAACACGCTTTATGAATTTCAGACCGATCGATCAAATAGTTGCTGAGATGAGTTCCCACCCACTTTACCAGTTAATCTTTATTTTTCGTTATTAGCGGTGAAGTTAATCAGTTCAGTAATCATTGTTTATGATAAAGTATTAAGCAAGATATTGCGTTGTGACGAACAAAAACCTTTAAGAGATATACTTTTAAATGACTTATGTTTATTATATATTTTGACAACAATTTGTTGTACAACTTGTTTTCGGTAATTGTTTTTACTTGTGCCTTATATATTACATTTACTGTATTCATGTTCTCTATTTTTGCTCCAATGAATAAATGTCCCAAATACAAAATCAACTCTTAAATCGACATATATATCTAGCTTCTAAAAATTAAAACAGATGTTCAAATTGCAAATATTTTATCTGAGCAAATGCGCGACGGACGCATTCAAGTCTCACATCGCTCCAAGTGTCATAAAATATCGTATGTATATATTAAAAAAAATATGAAAATAGGAAAAGAAATGGCAAAAGATTAATTACCCATCTAAAAAGTAAAAATAAATTGTTTCTACTTGTTATGACAATAAAAAAAGTTAAAAAAGAAAATTTTTAAAAAAATTGTAAAAAATGAAAAAAGTTCAATTAATGTTCGCTGGTTGCAGTGGCATGAGTAGCGGGTTGTTTGATGGTGGCAATAAAATGGTGCAGGGATGGGGTCGGATGAAATGCTGAGGGTTGCATTAGGCCTGTCGCTAATAACAGGCAACACAGTTGTAAGCAATTAAGGCGGCAAAGTTGCAATTAAAAAATTACTTTTTTCTTTCTTTTTGATTTCGTTTAGCAGTTTTTAAGAAATGTAATCAAAATTTATTTGAATAATAGTTTTCATTTCATATGCAAAAGGCCACGACAGCCAAGTAAAAGTTTGACGCACATAGTTATATTTGGGTACTATACTATGGTGAGAGGCATATTGAAGTAGGACGGTTTATAGCAGAATATTTTTCTCATCAATTTCCTCTATACATGTACTCATATAAACATAATTGACAAACAAAAAACGTAATTGGCTGTACAAGAAATCGGTCGCAACGGTTAAATGTGATTTATTAATCTAGAAAATACTGATTGAAATAAAAAAAAATGGTAGTTCAATGCATTTTTTTGATTATCCCTAATAACGGCGGATAAAGTATGTTTTAGCCGAGAGCTCTTTGGCGTTCCCTAGTTTAATTATTGGTTAGACATCAATCAAGAGAAGGTTTCTGCCAATACATCATTTGGAAAAAGGAGCTGTGCCACATAATATTTGAAGATTTTTCGGCGTATTAAATATAAACAACATTTTCCTTGTAAAAAATTAAAAAAAAATAAAATAAAATACCACAGAATATTCACGGTGCAGCCAATTTGGTCATATAACTTTCATTTCAAATCCATTAAAACTGCATACCAATATATGTAACAATTAAATGCTAATAAACACTCAATGCTAACAAACACTCCATTATTTTTCGTCTAAACTGCATCTTACAACAATATAGAACTACATATTTATTATTGTACAAGAAACAAATTTACTAAACACACACAACTTCAACTATCTGCATCGTGAAAAACCACCAAGCAAACAGCGAAGAAAATACAAGATGAAACTTTACAATAGTTCTTGCAGTAGTCACAGTCGTCTATGTCGATATTGTTTTTGTTTTTGTTACTGGGCGTGTGTATATATTGTAGAAAAGTTTTAGCAAATACTTGGCCAAGACCTGCGACCCACACTGCCAATACACATTTTCTCCATGCGAAATACAAAATGCGGAAAGCAAAACATCTTCGGAGCTAAATATGGCAGTATGCGCGCGCGGCGCGTTTTTTCTATTGCTTTCCTCAAACTTCCTCAACTGCTTCTGGCTGCACTTTTCACCAAAGATGTTTTGTGCGCGCTGCACATTATCTTGGGCCACTTGCTGTCGTTGCTGTTTGCCCAGTACACTTACAGCTTGCACATTCAGCTGCATTTTTGTGCTACGCAGTATTTTAGACGCGTGTGTGCCTTGTGTAGCCGGTTGCAGACAAAAACTGCATTCATATCGTCATTTTCCCTATTGAGTTGGGTGGTTGGGTGAAAGGAATCCCCAAAAAAACCACCCACACTCTGCTCTAGTACGCATACGAAAAAATGCAGTTCGCGGTTAGTAGTAGTGCGTATACACTTCACACCCCACAACCAGTTTATAGAACGCTCAAATGCGCTCATCTAAAATTCAGTTTCTAGTCGCGCTTCCCTGCACTGTCCTTCCTTCAGCAGGAGTGCAGTGGCAGCATAAGTTCGCGCGAATTCGCCGCCGAATTCCGTGTTCAGTGTTCAGTGTTCTGTTCTGTTCGTCGTATCGATTTTATCTGCTGCCGAAGTTGCTTTGCAGTCGCGCGTTTAGTTGCAATCGAAACGCATTGCGAGGCAACAAACTTCACGACTACGTCGACAATGTCCCGTGAACATCCTTTGCCACTCACACTCCAACGTTGCAGTGCAATTCTCCACCTACTCGTAAATGTCTACGCTTTGCTTCAGTTTACTGTGCTGTTCATTGTCCTTTGGCTTTGTCGTTTGCTCGCATTTTGGCTTGGCATTTATTTCTTTTATATTTATGCGCCACATATTTTATTTATGAATTTCTTGCAATATTTTTGCGCTATTTTATTTTAAAGAAAAATACGACAAAAAAATTGTCCACAACTACTTTTGCTGACGATTTTTGCTTCGTTTAATACCCTACTTACATATGTATGTGTAGGTGTTAATCCGTTACCAGTAGTTCTTGGCATTTGTTTGCGAAAAATTCATCTGAAGAATAAAATATTTTCTTAATTCGCAATTACAAATTTCTTGAAATTTGAGATTATTAAGAATCTTATAAAGCAAACTCAAGGAATTTGGAAAACAGTTAAAATATTTCAACTGATAAAATAAAAAGGTGACGAACTGAACTGTTTAAGTTATAATTGAATAACTGATGAACTGATCAGCTAATCAATTAGTAACATGAACAGCTGATTAACTAATTAACTGAATAGATAATCAAATAGCTAATGAAACTGACAGATGATCAATTTAGGTACTGAACAGACGAAGAACTGCTGAAGTGGAAAGGACTTCAGCTAAAGAAATTGAAAGCTGATTAAGAACTTAAAAGCTTAGCAGCTTATATTGATTTTTAAAAAAAAAATTTTATTTGAAAATAAACATATTAATAAATTTTTCATTCAGTGAATCATGGATAATTGCTTGAATTTAATTTGTTGTTTGCCTACAGAAATATAAATCGAGAGATTAATTGATAGGGAATCCTCGTGCTCTACTTTGAGGATATAGACGGTCACAAAGTGAATGTTCTTCTTGCATAAGCTTAAAATTTGATACAACCATTTGAGTTGCAAAATGCTTATGCCTGAGATTTAAAAATTCACTTATAACTCGTTAACCGGAAATCCGACCAGGACCAATGGTTTTTTAATAAGTTTTCGATAGACTTTTTACATTTGTGTACGTAGTAATGGTGGAGAAGCAGGTAATACTTTTGGCTAATTGGATTTTTAGTATGGAATTTTTAGAAGTGCACCCGTCTGAGAGTGAAATCGTCAAACTCAAGGCTCACGATTTCCCATAATTATCAATATACTTCTGTGAGCACAAAGAAATTGGAGCATACTGTGAAGTGTTGTGTTAAGATGCATGCAAATAACAGTTGACGCGCATTTAAAGTCATTTTGTGAATATATACCTCAGCCTCTTCTTAAAAATAGTTTCTACATGCTATCTATAGCGCATTAAATAGTCAGATAAACTCATCCTTTGCATTGTTCTTGTTTTTTTTTTCTTCACGTTGATCGCATTGTAAAAATTTTTACGTTAGCACATATTTATGTGCGCTCAGTTGAAATTTATGTCCAATGATGCTTCTACGTATAAAAAGTTGTTCCACAACTTAGTTTTAACTGCGGGGAAGGTATACCTTTTCAAAAGTTGCAATTTTTATATGCGTTCATTTCTTTTACTATTTTATACTTTTTTCTATATATTTTTACTATATATTGTAGTAAGTGTGTGCGCATTTCTTAGAATATTTTGCACAAAATTTTTGTGCTGAAATAATATTTTTTGGCGAGAAACTTTCGCGTAATTTATTATTGCGGATGCATGCCGCACTGAAGCCGTGCAGCAGCAAAAGTAAACCTCCCGTAAACCTCTACATGCGCCAAATAAAACTTGTGGGAAATCTTATAAGAAATCTTAGTGTTGCAATATTAAGTAAAGTATGTAATATATTTGTAGTATATGAGTCTGTCGTAGGAGAATATTTGAAGCTTACTTTGCTGCCGCTTGACTTTTCCCTAAAGTCAAGCATCGTTTGTAATTAGTATGCAGCAAAGGGAACATTTTGTGTAAAACTGTTTTAAGAGACTTACCTTTTCGAATTGCAGAGTAGCTACTTTCAGAACTATAGGGAGATAGTAAATGAAAAGTCCTTAGATATAACAAACTTTTTCTTGCGAAGTTTATATTAATATTGAATCTTTGAACAATTTACATAGTTTACAGTGCTTTAAAATCGAATCATTTTTGTCCGAAAAGGTTAGACATATTAGTTTTTCCTTACAGCAAGACGCACCACTAAACTGGAGTTCACTTATTGCCAGATACAGGGGGGAGGAACTGGGAACTCTCACAAGAGGGCATTCTGGGTTTATAAAAAAAATTTTAGTTCTTATTCAGATAATCATACAACATTTTATTAATTGTGTAATTAAAGAATACACAAAAAAAATCTGGTTTTCCAGTGGAGGTCCACTCTGTTTCTTTTAAAAATTTTCATATCTTCTAAATTGACTGAATTATTGAGAGCAAACTAAACGAAGTGATCCAAAAAGTTTATTTCTTATAAATAAATTTGAAATGTGTTAGAAGTTTTTTTAAAAATGCAGAAATATTTCACTTTACCTTTACTTTACTTTATTTTACATGACTTTAGAAGCTTATTGAAATTCTGTATTTTAATTATGTATTCATTTACTCAGAAAACTTAGCGACTCATAAGTTCTCTTCAAACTCATTTTTATTATTATCGCCAATCTTCTCCTATATCTATATTTCGTGTTTTTTTTTTTTTTTTGGACAAACTTCTTCAAACTTTATTAAGGCAATGTTGCATTTTGTAATAAAAAATGTTGCAACAATTTAACAAATGTAAAAGCTATAATAAATGACAAATTTTCCAATGCCCAGCACTCTAAACTGCGCCACCCAGCTTGAGTCAGCTACTTACTGCATACCACTTAGTTAGAATGAAGAAAAGCGAATGCATTGCTTTAAATGTTGCAAATGTTGCAAATTGTGGCCGAGAAGTTGCAATGGATTGCATGGCAAGATGCGGTGGTTTCGTTAAAGTACTTACATAGTAAATGCAACACACACCATCAGGTAATAAAATTAAATGGAATTAATAGTAACACATACACAAGCAAACCTTCGCACACACTCACCATCTCCAACAGCCATTGCGAAATAAAACTAAAAGACCAAATAAATGCGAACTTAAACTATAAAATAAACATTAAACAAGCTAGAAATGCTTTTACGATGCTACAAAAAAACGAAGATTTCTTGGCGGTGGCGGTGGCAGCGGCATCATTGGTGCAACGCATTCTCAGCTTAGTTGTGATTGCAATAGCTGCAGGGAGCAAGGAGCGTGCAGCCTTGTACGAGTACTATATTGTATAGTATATGGCGTGCATATCCTGCTGCCCACATTCTCACTAAGTTATCAAACTCTTTGTACTGTAGCGATTATTGCATGTCTTCTCATACAGAGAGACTCGTATACTTACTTCCCATCTTGTAGATATACTCTCCGGTTTCTTTCACTCATTGCTGGCACTGCGTGTTTTGCTTTTATATCTTTTTATACTTTAATGAAGTTGCGGCTATAAAAATTGATTAAATATAATTCTACAACAATGTATATTTTATAGCTTACCACGCTGTGCTATAAACATACATATTGGATTATAAAAGAACAAAAAAAGAGCAAACAAAATACACAAACTTTAATTGCGATTTTCCTTGTTGCAGTTTACAAGTTCTAATACGTACTTACAATGTGCAATCTGAAGAGTGCGTTCTCATAAATACACAATAAAATAGTTGGTAATAAGAATAGTTTCGATTTTGCAGCAAGAATGCATTAAATTTGATTTTATTTCTTTTAGATACATACATATGTGAAATAAATTATATTGAATTATTGTAAATTATGTATACGGAAAGAGAAAAACTACTCATAATGACTCATAATCGAAAAACGCATAATATCAATTTGCAGATGTGAATTACATTATTTTTAATGATAATCTTCAGCATTTGTTATTTTTTCAAACAACTGTAGCAAAAAAAACACTTATAAAAACTTCAACATAGTATGGTTAAGGAACACTGAGCCCAAATAAGAAAAATACATATTCAGACAAATTATTTAATGTTTTCAAAATTTTTAACAGCTACATAGCACAATATAATATTTAATTGACTCAATGCATTTAACCGTTTGACAACCATTGAAAACATTTTACCACAACCCTTCCATTCCACGTGAACCCATTTCGATCCACTACATTGTTGACTTGTATGGAACAAAATAAAATTTCAAGAATCAATTAGTGAAAGCAAATTGAACTACTTAATCCCATGGTTTCCATCGAAATTTGTTTGTCTAACTCGCACTTGCTAGCTAACTTTATGTGAAGTTTACTTGAAGTATTGAAGGTATCTAGAATCTTAGCCATGCTCTTCATTATCTTTTATTTAGGGCTCGATTTTAAAATTCTCAGCATTGACGGGATGTCTCACAGAATTACCCAGGCTCCTTCAGAACTACACAGAACTGCGGGACCTTTGGAACTCTCCCTCCTTCTCGAAGGGTTTGTGCACCACCCAATTTATATGGGTGATATGCTCAGAAAAACGAACAGCGAAGTTCGTTAGTATGACAAGGCACGTACTCTCTGGTATCATTTTTTGTGAGGTATCTTATCTGAACAAGAGAACTTTTTATTTTCGGTATCTCCACAAGAAAAAGTCCATAGGAGTCAAATTATGACTGTATGGAGGCCATTTTATGTCAACTCTACTGGAGATCAAGGTTTTAAGAAAAAATTAACAAAATTGGCTTTTCATTTAGATAAGTGCAAGTAAAATATTAAATTTAGTTAACACTATTAATCTCCACCTACTCCTTCGCATTCACCTTTAAGGTAAGATAAAATAAGATAAAATAAGATAGATAAGATAGATAAGATGATGAAAAGGAACCAGATACGTAATGATGCGCCCACGCACTGCGACGAGAGCTTGCTCTATTGTGCATCCTTTGTGACCATTTAGGTCCATGATTTGTGTTAGGAATTTCACATGGGGTATGTTTCCATAATCAATCTCTTTTATTTGGACTTTACATAGAGCAGACAGCCTAATTCACGCAATTGCAGAAATCGTGGCCATTAGATGCTTCATTGTTTCTTCTTCCTCGCAGCATCTTCATTTTTAAAAGTGTATTTGGTTTGTTCTGATCCAAATAGATTTGTATAATTTCAAGAGAATCAATCATTTAAATCGGCTATTTTAAAGTTATTCTATCTGTTAACTCTTCTATATGTTAACCGTGTCATTTAACGAATTCCTTACTGTAGTGTTCAGGCCGTTTCAATAACTAAACTGTATTAAGGACATGCTCTACTATATTAATATATATAGTAGAGTTCGATCATGATACATACAAGAATTTATTTCAATCATATAACAAACTGGTAAAATATTACCAACCCAACTCCTATCCATAAAATTACTCATTGTCTATGTAGCTGACTGATTTCATTTAACAGATTGCTAAAGCGCAACATTGTTTGTAGTTAGAATCATTGGCGCTAAATAGTTTTTGTATCCTCGTTTTATTCGCTACATAGGGTTTTTTTTTTAACAGTTGACAATATAAATGCGATAAAATTTTGTTTAGTTTTATGCCGAAGCACATTATTCTCTTGTTACTTTTCTCATTTTGCTCATATTACAATGTTAAATAGAAGAAGAAAGAAAGGGGAAAACAAAACTTCGCTGAAGCCATATAATTTATACCCTTCAGAGAAGTAAACCAACATGAGATAACATTTTTTCTATAAACCTTGAAAAAATGAGAAAATGAGCTATAACATTTAATGAACGTCACCTGAATGTTATATGGATGTTTAGCATTAGCAATTCCCCCATTCTGTAACATAGTCGTCTCATATACTGCATCCCTATAGAAGTGCATATCAGTTGAATCTGATCTAATCAGTGTAAACCAGATAAAAGTTTTATAGTAGTCCAATTTTTCAGTGATGTATATATTCAAGAACGACAGAATAGGAAGGAATAAAAAGGTCCTTTTACATATTTTGTGTGACGTTGAAAGTTGCGAACATCGCTCTCAAATTTTAAGTAATAAACAAGTTTTTAACAAAATCTTGAAAACATATGGTGAATTTGTTGGTTATTATAATTTACCAACGATATGACATTCCTTATATATATATAAGATTTGAAAAAGTATCTTAATAGTCAATCATTGGGGCAAACAGATGGACTGATATGGCTAGATTTACTTATCTTGCTGAACAGATCCATGCTATGTATTTACTCTATGAGATAAACTTTCCAACAAATTAATACAATACATTTCCACATTGTGTATAAAGGGTATTTAAAACCAAAACAAATCCAACAAGTCAACCAACTAAATAGCTACTAACCGAGCAATTTTCACCCTTCATCATCATGAAATGCGGCAAGTACTGAGTTGCTCTATTAAGTTTCCGGGCGCGTCTTTGGACACAGAGTGCCACAACTTGTGGCACTCATTCGCGCTTTTTCGCCTGCAACAATTGCTGAAAGAAGAAGCAACAACTGAATAAAATAAATGCAAAAAAAAGAAGCTTTAACTTTATAGCTTTCAACTAAATTAATTTACTTTTACTTCGATGCGACGCGACTTGACTTGACTCGACTGAAGCGACAATGGCGACAACTCAAGCAGTGCTTCATGGAGCTCATAGTTAGTTGTGGCTATGGAGGGGCAGGGGGGCTGTACTGGCCAATGCAACTGTGTGCGGGTGCATTGAATGCCATGAACGTCATCGACAAGGATGGTGAAGGATGTTTGGAATGGACATAAACGTTAAGGACGACGATGACTAGGACGACGCTGCTAACAACTAACTAACGACCACTGGGCGACAACAATGCTGCAGGATTATTGCGCTCAAATAAAACATTGTAAAAAATAAAAATGGTAAGAAAAACGAAAGTTTATTTATTTTGTTTGCATGGAGCCATGCTAAAATAAAAAAAGAAATTCTAATAAATGAAATACAATTAACTATTTTTTTTTTCTTTCTTTTTTTTTTTTGTGAAAGGCGTTAAAGTCGTTTAGTCGCTTGTTGACATTGTTGGCATTTTGGTGAAGGAATTCGTGAGGTTCTGAAAACATAATTCGTTCTTTTAAACGCATTAGGGCTTCATTTGAAAGAGGCGGTCGTAGGAGTTTATCTGAAACATATATAAAAAATTAAATAAACAATTTTAACATAATGCTGTCCCACAGTACACTACAAGACAGAATGCAAATGCAAAATGCAACAAGCGCTCTATTGTACAGAGTGGCAAGATCTACAAGTAAAAAATCTGTATCTCCAAACGTTCTTTTTACAATAATAAGTTTTTTGTATATAGTAAATTAAAATAAGTTCAATTTAGTTAACGATAATAATAACAGCAATAACAATTCCAACAATATTAAATAAGAACATTGCAATCGAGTGTTGTCGACTAGGTAATACACTGTACCCAGTTCAAGAGTCTAGCTTCGAGCTTAAGTAACAGAAAAGTATTTTTTTTTTTTGTAACACAAAATCTCGATACTGGATTGTTTCGGGTTACATCTTGCGCTAGTTATTACTCCGGAATGCTGTCTAATTACATTTCTATGCCCTGTACTCACTGGGTAAAAGGGGCCTTAAATATTGTGCGCCTAATAATGATAGAAATAATCATGTTTTTAATATTTTCTCCATGCATATCAATACACATTGTATAAATTTTCGAATTTTGTTTTGCCACTCAGAAGTGGCTACCTCCAAAACAAACTGTTAAAAGCTTTCAAGAACTTCTTCAGGTGTCGAAAAATATTCGGCTCGCAATATATATATTCCATGTTGTGGTGAATAATGATACGTATTTGGCGATTGGTTTCCTCAAGTCTCGAAATACTTCTGGCAAACATATGGTTGTGATGTGAACCATTCAGAATTATTGATACACGTTGCTCTAATGGAACAAAAAAAAACAGGCTTCGAAGTGATTCGTCTTCAAACAACTTTTGTAGGATTGAGCTCATCTTGGAACACACATACACTTGATTGCTGTTTTGTTTCGGGTTGATAGGCATAGAACCATGATTCGCCATCTGTTGTGGTCTCATAAACTTGTTTGTACAACATTTCTTTGCACCAATCGATACGAGTCTTTGTTTTATGCGATTGTCAAATTATGCGGTATCCAACACGTAATATCAAAAGTAACCTGATGCCGCAAATGCCCAATGATGTCCCAATCCCATGGTATGTCAAAGCAATATCAATTCAGGCACAGCAACGATTGATTCTGGCGTCAGAACCGTTTTTAACTACATTTATGGTTTCCAAGGCGCTCAATATTCCAGGCAACCCTAGTATTAAGTTTGTGCAAACATATGTAACAGGCAGAAGGAGATGTTGCAGGCCCCATAAATTGTATATATTATTGATCAGCATTAAAAGTCGAGTCGATATAAACATATCTGTTTGTCTGTCCGATCGTCTGTTTGAACGACAAGATCTTGGAGTCAATATATAAGAGATAGGCACTTTAAGTATCCTTTTGTGTCTTCAGATAAAGTGTATTACAATAAAAGCCAGCACCACTATAATGAGTAGCCCCCCATTTTAGAGTTTTTATATGAATTTTTCTTTTAACACTATAAAAAGTAACCCTTTACAAAGTCGAAATAGCCCGTACAAAACTATGATTCCAGATTCTTTAAAACGTACATCAAAGTCATCTGTAACATTCTTCCTTATTAGTGTTGAGTTTAATTCAAAAATATGGATCACTGAAAAAAAAAACAAACGACCTGCATTGCAAATACCTTAAAAAACTTACAGTACTGTTCACAATGCATGTATAGGGTATATAAGCAAAATAGAATAAAGTCACTAGTAAATTGTAGTTTTTGCTGTGGCAGCTTTGCCTAGATTCACTTCGTTCTACTCCCTAACTACAAATGCATCCAATAAAACTAGCCATCATGGTCAACAAGGACATCAGCCACAGAAGCAGGAGCAACAACAATTTGTGTTTCATTTTTTTTTCTAGCACTGCGTTCAACGTCCACAAAAACCATAAAAAGCAGCAATTGTGGTAAGCGCGAGAATGAACACGCGAACAATGAACAAATAAAAAAAATATAAAAAAAGAAAAGGAAAAGGAAAAGTGAGGAAAACTGCAGAGCAATAACTATAATAAAAGAAATTGTTGGGAAAAGCAAATAAAATTAATTGAATTCCAATCAAGTAGAAAAATAACAACAAAAACAAAATAACAATTGCAACACGGAAAGGAAAAGATTAAATTGTAAACGCGTAAATAGAAAAAACAAAAATGAAATGCAATTTAGTTGCAAAGAAAATTTTAGAAAAATAAAAATATTCTATAGGAAGTATGGCGACAGTTTGCAAAGAGTTGAAGAGATTTAAGTACTTGATTTTAATTAGTCTGGCTGCAAAGACATTCTCGATGATCGATAATTTCAAGGACATATTTAAACTGTCAGGGAAATTGAAGTGTAGAAGCCAGTAGATCGGAAAACAAGCAGCATACGAGGTATGTTCAAAAAGTAAGGTTACCTTGTATTTTTAGGAAAAAATATTTATTTATTCATCAATATTTATGTTGTCCCCTTCAAAGTAATCCCCCTCAGATACAATACACTTGTGCCAACGCTTTTTCCAATCCTGACATTTGATCGAACTTGGCGTGCTTTTTTCGGGAATGTCTTTGCTCACCTGGGCTCTTCCATTGGGACGATTGGGCTTTGGTTTCGACGTCATAACCATATACCCATGTTTC